>JAKUBC010000001.1:600000-1098003 GCA_030563105.1 Metschnikowia lopburiensis (nom. inval.)
ACCTCGGCGGTGGTCTTGATCTTCCTCAATTCGATGGTTTTGGTGAAGTTCTCCACCAAGCTCATGTGCTTCAACACCGAGTACTGGGACGTGGTGCCGATGATCAAGAGCTTTCTTCCTCCGGGAGGCTTCTTGTTCAAGTTGACAATCAACATCTGCAAGATCTCGTTGGAGAAACGGGGACCAATAGGGACGAAATTGATCAATGTCTCGATCTTGTCGATGACGAGCACGTTCAATGGCGATTTGTACACATCCCGGAACACATTGTCGATGGTGCTCATTTTCATGGCCTCGGACATACCCACCAAACTTTCGGCACTGAGCATTTTGATGAATGGGAAGTCGGAGTTCAAGGCCACCATCGAGGCAATGGCGGTTTTTCCGGTACCGGGCTCACCGTGAAGCAACACACTGAGCAAGTTTTCCGTCTCGGAAACCTTCACCTGCTCCACGAACGAGTTCAACTGCTCGAACACAGAGTGAATTTTCTTGTTGTACTCGATGATTCCGTATGGGAAGTTCAGGTTCAAGTCCTCCTCGTTGACACCGAAGGCCGGCTTCACTTCATTGAGGGCCAACAAGAAGTCGTTTCTCGTCAACTTCATCTTGGCGATGTTCTCGTCCACCTTGGCGATGTTTTCGCTCTTGGTGAACTTGTTGATGGCAAAGGACGATGCGGAATTACACAAACCTTCCAACTCAGCACCAGTGAAGTTCTTTGTGAGCGCTGCCAACTCGCCAAAGTCCACGTCGTCGGCCAAAATGTTGTTGTCGGCCATCTTCTTGGTGTGAATCAACAAAATCTCCTTTCTGCCCTTTTCGTCCGGAAGCGAGATCTCAATCTGGATCTCGAAACGACCAGGACGCAACAAGGCGTTATCGATCAAGTCCAATCTGTTGGTCATACCGATGATCAAGATGTTGTTCAACTGGTCCACACCGTCCATCTTGGCCAAGAGCTGATTGACCACGTTGTCTCCAACACCCGTGCCGTCGCTCTTGCCTCCACCTCTTTGCTTGAAGACGGAGTCCAACTCGTCGAAGATGATGATGTGCAATTGCGAGCTCTCGCCCTTGGCCTTGTACTCCGCCTCGGCGTCCTTAAACAAGTTACGAATGTTTTCTTCCGAGGAACCAACGTACTTCGAAAGCATTTCTGGACCGTTGACCACCTTGGGCTCCTTCACGTTCAACATCTTTCCGATCTGACGGGCAATCAACGTCTTACCCGTACCTGGAGGGCCGTATAGCAACAAACCCTTGACGTGGCGCAAACCCAACTTGTCGACCAAGTCTGGCGAGATGATTCTGGAGGCGAAAGCTCTCCGGAAAATCTGGGAGAACTCGTTGTCCAAGCCTCCGATTCCCATGTTCTCCAACTTGAAGTCAGGGTTTATGATGGGGTTGGCTCTTGGCTTGTTGATCATGGCCGAGGACTTTCCGCCCAGCTTCTTCTGCAACTTGATCTTGGAGTTTTCCGTGGGGAAGAAGTTGATGGAGGTGCCGCCCCTCATCAAAATGCCTTTCGTGCCGATATCCTGCGACATCTCCTTGGAGACCTCGCCAAGCTGACTCAAGTTGATCACCTGGCACGCGTACACAAACACGGACAAGATCATGCCCTTGAAGTCCATGACAATGTGCTGGGTAGGTTGCAACACCTGGTTCTCGTAGTTGCTGAGGAACACGTTGATAAGGTCTTCTTCGCTTATGGTCGTGGGCTGGCCCTTGGATGCACTCCGGAAATCGACCAAGAAGTCGACCTCGCCCAAGTAGTGGGTGTTGTCGGGGCTTCTGTCGAAAATGTTGTACAGCTCAACGGTGACGGGCTGGCCCAAGGAGGTCTTGCACCATTGACGAAGGTTGCCGGCCAAGCCGAGATGGCCTGCCTTCATGGCCGGGTCCTTTGTGATTCCGTACACGAACGTGCCGTCGATGATGATGTTGTCTCTCTCATTGAGCTCGGTGAAGTCGGCTGGGTTGACAGCGATCAAGTTGGCGAGGGCGACCAGGTTGGATGGGGCGACGTCAATGCGCAACTGCTTCTTCAAGTAAGGCACGGGCGGGTGGTTTGCGGCCGGCTGGTTGTGCGTGATGCCGAGATTGCCCGGTTTCGGGTTGTTGCTGACTTTGTGGAAGCCGAATTTCTCCATCTTGTGGTAGGTGCTATGCTCCACGTGACGGACATGGGTTGGGGCGCGGTGGACACCCGTACCGCCAACGTGTACACCCGTACCTCCTGCCACCAGGATGAACTCGGAACCGCAACTGGCAAAGTAATGGCCACCGCGGTGCACTGGCCTGCGCACCCGTGGCCCGGATATAACCACCAGGGATTCACATGCCGAAAATAGGCAGGTCCTGCAGGTGCAGCCACACCGGTAGAATCCCGATATCGGGCCCTGTCACTGACAGAGCAACGGCCACGCATGGCCGCAATTCGCCACCAGGCAGAGAAGGCCATAGAAGGCTGGGATTGAAGAATTATGTCAGCCAGCCAGAGTTGCAACTCCAGCGGTGTCCTGGAGATCTAATCGCCGCAATTTGCGCGGCTTCGCGTGAATTCCGTCGCGTTCTACGGCGATCTCCAGCAGCAATTGCCAGCCATAAATCAAAGAAAAGGAGCCGTTTTTTTCGTTGTTTTGGCCCCTGAATTCGACTTTATCCGATGACAATTGCCATGATCCGCCAGCGGCACAGCGTCCCTGTGCAGGCGCAGCCAAGGCCACTCACCAGATAGCGAGAGGCTAGATCAGCCGGCCCCGGCGCGCTTAGTAAGAGCCACAGTATATAAACCCCCTCGGCCTCGGCTATCGCATCCATCTGTCAAATTTCCCACAACTAATCACAATGGTCGCCATCATCCAAAAGCCAGCCCCATCCTTCAAGAAGACCGCCGTTGTCGACGGCATGTTCGAGGAAGTGTCCTTGGAACAATACAAGGGTAAGTGGGTCTTGTTGGCCTTCATCCCATTGGCCTTCACCTTCGTGTGCCCAACTGAGATCGTCGCTTACTCCGACGCCGTCAAGAAGTTCGCCGACAAGGACACCCAGGTGTTGTTCGCCTCGACCGACTCCGAGTACTCTTTGTTGGCCTGGACCAACGTTGCCAGAAAGGACGGTGGTCTTGGCCCAGTCGACATCCCATTGATTGCCGACACCAACCACAGCTTGTCCAAGGACTACGGTGTGTTGATCGAGGAGGAGGGTGTTGCCTTGAGAGGTATCTTCTTGATCGACCCTAAGGGTACCTTGAGACAAATCACCATCAACGACTTGCCTGTCGGTAGATCCGTGGACGAGTCCTTGAGATTGGTGGAGGCCTTCCAATTCACCGAGAAGCACGGTGAGGTGTGCCCAGCCAACTGGCAAGAGGGTTCCGAGACCATCAAGCCTGACGTGGCCAAGTCCAAGGAGTACTTTGGCAAGGTCAACAAATAGAGGTGCTGATACAGCCGAAATAGAATAATGCGAGAAAGAGTGTAGAAACGGAGCATAAACCTAGAAACAATACTACTTAGAAACAATACTTTTATTTGGTCTTTTTGATTCATCGTTGATTGTGTTGACCTGATTTGACTGTATTTCTCGATTCATTTTCGAGCTTATCGATTCTCAGACCCGCAATGTCCGTCTACTTCTACAAATACGTGGTCAACCGACAAGTGTTTTTCCAGTCCAAACACACGTATGCGTTGGTGAATCTCAAACCGCTTGTTCCAGGCCATGTGTTGGTGGTTCCCTTGAGAACTTCCGTTTTGCGTTTTGGCGATTTGACCTCCGAGGAAAGCCACGATTACATGGACGTGTTGCAACTTGTGCAACGGGCCATTTCCCAGGCCTACAACTCCGATTCGCTCAATTTGGCAATTCAAGACGGCCCGGAAAGCGGCCAGTCCGTGCCCCACCTCCACACCCATATTATCCCGAAACATTCAGGAGATGGCCATGGCGATGGTATTCACAAGTCGCTAGAGAAGTTGGACTTGGCAGCGCTTTACGACGACTTTTTCAAACGGAAGACGGAGTTTCAAAACAGTCTGGGTTTTGTTCCAGTTGCGGACGAGGACAGAATGCCCAGAAGCGAGGATGATATGGAGAAGGAGGCGGAGATGTTGAAGGAGGTGATTGAGAAAATCAGAAATGACCACTGAATCTGTTGACTGGCTCAATTATTTATGAGGAGCAAGTTGATAAACTATAGAGCGATGTGATTTACTAGAATAGAGTCAGTCAATTGACGACTCAAGAACAGTGTTGAAGTCGATCAGAGCAATCAGCATTTTGGTACGTGAAGGCATTTACTATACTCATGAACTATCGTATTCGAATCAGACTGTAGATCACCTATCTAAATGATGGATCTACTGGATCCACTGGTGGATCTGTTCAATCTCGTGTGGTAGATACCACCCAAGATGGAGAGATTAGACGAATTCAATTCATAACTTAAGCATCATAGGCAAACAAAATTAATTGAATTAAATCAATTGGAAATCGATTTTACAGATTCTTATCAGATATTCCCTCCATCATTCACTCACATATCATGCCCAGGTCTGGCTGCGAGCCTTAGGTTCTTAAGTCTTGATTACTCTTCACTTATCTTCCCATGAATATTCCCAAGATCATTTCTTCTATTTCAACTTTATAAATTTCATCTTCGTCAATTTTTGTTTGCACCTTACCTACTTCCTCATTTGCGATATCAGTCCTCTTTCTCACTCTCACTCACTCTCACTCACCATGACCACTCCGCTCGACGAGATCCAGTGGAAATCCCCCGAGTGGATCCAGCAGTTCGGCCTCCATACGGCCAACGTGCTCGACTACTTCGCCGAGTCGCCGTTCTACGACCGCACGTCCAACAACCAAGTGCTCCGAATGCAGTTCCAGTTCCACCAGCCTCCACCAAACATCCACCCACAAACGTATCTCCAGTCGAAATTGGCCGAGATGGTCGGCACCGAGTTTGTCGTGGCGTTTGTCAGAGAACCCGATTTCTGGATCGTCCGCAAACAGCGCCGCCGGGGCCCCGACTCCACCTCCACACTCCAGGACTACTACATCATCGGAGCCAACATCTACCAGAGCCCCAAGGTGTACGACATTTTGCTGGCCCGGCTAGCGTCGACGGTGCTCTCGATGAAAAAGTCGCTCCATCTCCTCAACGACATGTCCACGTTCAGCATCGCCGACGGTGGCCATACTTATGCCAGTGAGGCTGAATCTGGACCCACTCCAGTCAAACCAGCGGCGTTTTCAGGCACGCCATCGGCCACCCCTGCATCGGCTCCGCCTACTCTGGCCAATTCCGCCCCGGAGGCGCTGGTGGTGCTGGGTTCTGCCGAGATCTCGCCAGCTGTATACGACAATCTTTTGGCCAGTGTCCGAAATTCCACCGACAAGAGCATCTACATCGACGAGCTTCCGATGTACGGCAAGGGCAGCACGGTAGAGCTGCTCGGCGTCAAGTTGAACTTGAGCGACGATTGAACTCCTGATAATTAGTGACATACGCTTTCATGTGAGTGAACACTACGCTCATATCTAACTGAACACCAGGCTCTCAATACAATTGCATTATAGAAATGGCAGTAGACTCCACTGTTTTAGGCATCACGACTCAATGTCAACACCACTTTCAAGAATATTCATCTCTTGTGAAGTCTTGTTCTAAGTACGATCAATCTCTACTCTATTGTTTTCAACTTATCTATTGCTAAACCTAACATTAGTCAACACGTACTCTTGATCACGTCCGGTCGCCAGGGCTACTTCCTAGACCCGCCTCCCAGACCGTCCAATTCAGTGAGTCCATCAACCAACCAGCCATCCTCCGCTCCTACTTCCTAGGATCCAGTTTCAAGCCAGTTAGCATCAGAACCCACTCAATTGAAGCCTTTAGATCAAGCTCAAGTCAACTCCGTCAATTCGAAGCAATATCTTGATTTTTGAGATCTCATCTAGAGCTCGTCAGCCTCGTGGGTGGTCAACTCACCGGCGGCAACGATCTTCACCTCCTTGGCAGGTCTGTCGCCTCTGTTGGTCTTGGTCGACTCGATCTTCTTCACAACCTCAAAGCCGTCCACAACCTCGCCGAACACAACGTGCTTGTTGTCCAACCAGGAAGTCACCACGGTGGTGATGAAAAATTGAGAACCGTTGGTGTCCTTACCGGCGTTGGCCATCGACAATCTGTATGGTCTGTCGTGCTTCAAAATGAAGTTCTCGTCCTTGAACTTGCCGCCGTAAATAGACTTACCACCGAAACCTTGGCCGGTCTCAAAGTCTCCACCCTGGATCATGAATTGAGGAATCACACGGTGGAAGATCGAGTCCTTGTAACCGAAGGAGGGGTCGTCGGAGGTGGCCAATTGGCGGAAGTTCTCTGCGGTCTCCGGAACAACCGAGCCGAACAAGCCAATGGTGATTCTGCCAAGAGGCTCTCCGCCCTGCTCGACGTCGAAATACACCGTGCTGGTGAAGGGAGGGTTCTCGGGCAAATCAGCGGCGGCGGCGAACCGGAGGTACGCCACCACAGAGAGTAGCAATGCAATGATGGAGAAGGTCTTCATTGTGTGGTGAGGACACTTGGAAGGGTGTGGATTATATGCGATCTGGTCGTGCGCGGGCGAATCATGGAGAAGGCTGGTGAAGATGGTCTTTCCAAGCCAATTGACATTATTTTGTTTTGGAAAATTGGTGATGAATTAGTCATTGGTTGATTTTATGGAATGCAGGCTGGCTTTGAAGAATTACGGGGTTTGGGATTTTTGGTACGAGATTGAGGGTACTGAGAATTGGCATTCGGCTGCAAAATAGCAACGGAATATAAACTTAAACTTTCGAAGGTGTCCATGAAAATTCGATATGAAAAAAAAAAACGTTATTCGGTTCGGAAACAAAATTATACTTCTCAAGTAGATGGATCCTCTTTTGCTACTCGGGAGATTATGCGAGGGACTACATTCTTTTCTCGTATCAAGCCACAATTTTAACCAAGCCACAACTAAGAAAGAGAAGTCGGAGCTGTTTCGTCGGGTCTTCAATTGTAGAGACTGAATTTGAACCTGAAATCTTTTATACTGTTAAGCAGTGTTTGGCCGTAAAGGAGTCCTTTAAGTCGATAATGAACCACTTCTTAAAGCTTCATTGTTCGTGATACCTCACCGATAGCTCCTCCTTTCAGAGGGAACAAGGGCCTCAATTCTGATTTCAGAGATCACCACAAGCAGCGATTTCAACTGTTCTTTTCAAAGCACCGCTTTGGGAGCCGACCTCTGCTATCTTTTTCACCACATCGAAACCGTTCACAACCTCGCCAAACACCACGTGCTTGTTGTCCAACCACGGCGTCTGATTAAGAGTGATAAAGAATTTAGAGCCGTTAGTGTTGGGACCGCGGTTGCTCATCGACACTCTGTATGGTCTGTCGTGCTTCAAGATAAAGTTCTCGTCCTCAAACTCGCCGCCGTACTTGGACTTTTGACCCCCAGCGGTTCCACGGATGGCTCCGCCCTCGATCATGAAGTTGGGGATGTCTTTATCGAAACGTGAACTCTTGTAGCCAAAGGAAGGATCGTCAGAATTGGCAAAAAATCGGAAATTCTCCACAGTTCTGGGAACAGTTTTGCCGAATAAGCCAATGACGATTCTGCCGGCGGGATTATTTGCGATTTTAATATCAAAATACACCCTGTTGGTGATATCGGGATTTGCGGCCAAAGCTTTGGCGACTCCTAAGCATAAGAACACGGATATGAGCAATGGAATGTGAGAGAAAGCTTTCATTTGGTAGTGAGGAAAAAGAGAAGGAGGCGGCTATTTATGTGATTCTTGGGAAAAAGGAGAGATGAACATAAAGGAGGATTGCCACGGATGTGGCAACTTCAGTGTCATGATGCTGACCTTCGTTTAAGAATGATTTTATTTGGGTGCAAAATTGTCCCCCGACTATCTCCTTTGATGTAGAGATAAGACTCTCCTTTGAAACCTTCTCTACGTACACTCTTTGCAACAAAGCAACGATTTTCACAAGGAATAGCTCCCTATTTCTCTCAAGATTCACTCAAGAGCGTAATTCCGTATGACTTCTGTATTCTCCTGTTCGACTATCTCGCTACGCCTTGCGCCAATCGTAGAAAGAAGAGGTTAAAAATGATCTTGAAAGGCAGAGGACCTACGGAGTCAAAACATTAAGGTGAGTTCAATTCATAAAGATACTTTCGAAGTCATTTGATAAGGCATCGGAATGCAAAATCATCAAACATGCCGCCTAGTGAAGAGTCTGGGATCGGAAATTTGTGAGTTTTTCTTTTCGGTTTGTGGTGAGCTTTGAACTTATTCACTATCGGAAGATCTCTTTAGTTTTGCTGGAATCCTTCAAAAACCACTCTTATCACTTCTCTGAACCTTGAGAAATGCACTTTTGGTAGGAATGCATGTCTCCAGCGGCGACAACACGGATATCAGTCAAAGGTTTCCCGTCTTTTGAGCCGAAAAATTGAAGCATTTTCAACACCTCAGTACCTTCTACAACTTCGCCGAACACCACGTAATCACCATCCAAGAAAGGTGTTTCAGTCATAGTGATGAAGAATTGGGACCCAATGAGACCTTTGTCACTTTTGAGCATGGCCACTCTGTAAGGCCTGTCATGCAACAAGTCAAAATTTTCTGGCTTGAATTCGCCAGGGTATATGGAAACTCCGCTGGTTCCATTTGTGGTTGTGAAATTTCCACCTTGCATCAAGAATTCAGGAAAAATAGTATCAATGGTTGTGTTCAAGTAGCCCTGATGAGGATTGTCACTGGTGGCCAACGAGTAAAAATTGTAAGCAGTCTTGGGGGCAACTGTACCAAACAAGCCAATGACAATTCTTCCAACCAAACCAGACCCGACATTCAAATCAAAGTACACCTTTTGAGTAATGGGGGGATTCTTAGGCAAGTCTTTGGCGCAGGCATACTCGAAGTATGTCACCACAGATATTAACATCGCAATGAGAGATTTCTTCATTATGTGAAGAGTGGGGAAAGACGAATTAATATATAGATTCAGAATTTAGTCCGGATTTTTATAAGAGAACCTTCGAATGGTGCCCTACTTCTATGACAAAGATTTAGGAGAGTGCTTACAATAGGAGGCTCGTGAAAAGGCTGTCCAAATTGCCTTGAATTCATTCGAACTGACTTGAAAAGGGAGAGAACAGTATGTGAGTTTTGGCTTTGTACGGTCTTTAAGACTGATTTCAGCGAGATTGAGCTGCATACCTGAGTTTTAAACGCTGATGTCCTCAATTTTAGGAATTATTGTTTGGAGCTTATTCCAGCATTTCATACACCTTGATGGGAGCGACTACTGGAACGATGAAATAAAAGGATTATGAGACCCACAAATTGCTAAGACCTTGAGCTGGACTCTTAATGATGCTTACCAAAAATTTTCACACCAGTGCTGCAAACGGCCGATCTCTCCATTATCAGCAATGCGTTTCTACGGAAAAATTAACAAGCCATCAAAGAAGCTAGTTAACTTCTTGACGAGCTCAGTTTAATTCACTATGGGCCAATAACTTAAGCACCTTGAATAGCTTCAGAACAGCCCCACCGATCCCAACTATGGCCTCAGTATAGTACTTATAGTACTGATCCAAGTCTCCAGAATCGACGATTTGAACCTTGGCTGCCGGTTGTCCGTCTTCAGAACCGAGCTGTTCAATCTCCTGCAAGGTGTCAAAACCTTCCAAAACCTCTCCAAATACCACGTACTCGCCATCCAAGTTGGAAGACGCAGTCATAGTGATGAAAAATTGCGATCCAACAAGGCCCTGTTCGGAATTGACCATGACCACTCTGTAAGGTCTATCGTGCTTCAAGACAAAGTTTTCCGGCTCGAAATTCTCGCCGTAAATCGAAATCCCGCCAGTTCCCTCGTTGGTTTCAAAATCTCCGCCCTTGAGGAAAAATCCAGGATAAATAGCATTGATTGTGGTCTTCAAGTAGCCGTAATCAGGATTATCATTCGTGGCCAACGTGTAGAAGTTGTAAACGGTTTTGGGAGCAACAGTGCCAAACAAGCCAATGACGACTCTTCCAGCGTAAATACCGTTGGCTTCAATATCGAAATACACCTTGTGGGTAATTGGAGGATTCAAAGGTAACTTTCTGGCGCAGGCATACTGGAAGTATGCCACCACGGAAAACAACAATGCAATGAGAGAAATCTTCATTATGTGACGAGATATCTGAGGAGAAGATGGGTTTATATGTGAAAGACGATAGGGTCAGGAACTACATAGAGCTTTTTAAGAAAAATATAGTGTTCATAGAGGGGTTCGTTCCTATTCTGGGCCCAAAGGAATCGAAAGGTTGCAATTTTGCTCGAAACGAGAAGCTTGAATGATTGTAAACATTTTAAACTAATGAAAATCGACGACTTTGAATAATCTTTTTGTCAATTGGTGATTCAGAGCTCAAGGCAAGATTACAGAAAAGGGTTTTAGGAGAGTTGATGAGGAGTAGGGTTTAAGTATGACAATCGCTAAAGTTGTCCTAGCATTAATCTAAGGGGTCGGCATGCTGAAATTCAAAATCTGTGGACCCTTTTCCAGTAGTCTTTTGTATTTGCATGACTTGACTCCGACACTGATCTCCACACTTGAAGACCGGTCTCCTATTGTCACCTTCAACGATTTTTTTACACTATTTGAGCAAGAAGCCAGCAATTATTTCTTGGGTTTGACCTGTTTCTCAATTCCTCCACAGTCCTTCGTTGTTTCTATTAGCTATGTACATCAGAACTCTCTCTCGCCTCTCTGCTCGGCCTCGACCTCGGCAGCGGCAAACTTCTCCTTCTCCTCCAATCTTCTCAAGGCGTTTCTCTTGGCCAACACCGTCTTGGCGTTTCTCTCTCCGCCGTGCTTCTTCTTGCCCCGCTTGTGTTCTCGCAATGGCTCCAAGTCATTGACAAATTTGTGTTTCCACCGCAACATGTACCGTCTCGTGGAGACGTCGATGCCCAGGGCCTTCATTTCCTTGCTTGTCGAGGCCAAGAACTTGTTCAAGTCGCCTTCGAAAGTGTCGAGATGCTCCACGGTGTTTCTGCCGATCAAGGTGAAAAACGTTTTCAAGTCGTGGACGTTTTCCTTTGTGCGGGTGGATGTGTTGGTTCTGAGGAAAGTTGGGGTGGCGGAGAATGGTCTGGCGGCGAGCCGGGCCACAGACACCGCCGGCCGGAGGCATGGCCGTATGTAAGTGGAGAACATGGTGTAGTCTAAATTTTTCGGTCGTGCGCGAAAACCAAATGGATCAGAGACAGAGTAGGTACACTTGTAGATCTAAAAGTAGTGATTCGATTGAAAATCGAAAGGAAAGTATTCATGTGGTTTATTCAGAATAGGACATATCTAGCTTACATCAAGCCCTTGTTCTTGAACTCTTGCAACAAGGAGTTACCCAATCTGGCAGGAGACTTCTCCACCACGACACCGGCAGACTCCAAGGAGGCAATCTTGGACTTGGCGTCACCCTTACCACCGGCGACAATGGCACCAGCGTGGCCCATTCTTCTGCCTGGAGGAGCGGACACACCGGCAATGAACGACACAACCGGCTTGGGGCCCTCGGCTCTGGTCAAGTTGTGCTGCTTCAAGAACTCGGAGGCCTCCTCCTCGGCGGTACCACCGATCTCACCGATCAAGATGATACCCTCGGTCTCGGGGTCGTTCAAGTACAACGTCAAGGCGTCGATGAAGTTGGTACCGGGGAAGGGGTCACCACCCATACCAATGACCAACGACTGGCCCAAGCCGACGGCGGTGGTCTGGGCCACGGCCTCGTAGGTCAAGGTACCGGATCTCGAGATGATACCGACCTTACCCCGCTTGTGGATGTGCGAGGGCATGATACCGATCTTACACTGGTCGGGGGCAATCAAACCGGGACAGTTGGGGCCCACCAATCTGGTCTTGGACTGGGTCTTCAAGATCTGGGCGATTCTGACCATGTCGTGCTGGGGGATACCCTCGGTGATGGCCACGGCCAACTCGATCTCGGCCTCGATGGCCTCCTCGATAGCAGCGGCGGCGATCAGAGGAGGCACAAAGATACCGGTAGCGTTGGCGCCGGTCTCCTTCATGGCGTCCTTGACCGAGGCGAACACCGGTCTGTCCAAATGGAGAGTGCCGGCCTTCTTGGGGTTGGTACCACCGACAACCTGGGTGTTGTAGGCAATGGCCTGCTCGGCGTGGAAGGTGGCTTGCTTACCGGTGAAACCCTGGTAGATCACCTTGGTGTCCTTGGTGACCTTCAAGTTCTTGATGGTGGAGGCGTAGTTCTTGACGGCGGCGGAGGAGGCGAAGCCACGGGCAAACTGCTTGGACAACATGGTGCAATTGGGATGAGAAAAAACTGTTTCGAAAAAGGCCATGGTGTAGCTTGAGCATCGGACGTAGTGTCCCCGCACAAACACCCGTGCACCAACACCGACCCGGGCCTCAATTATGGGTGTGAGGACGCGACATTGGGCAGTGCCCACGCGGCGTTCCGGGCTGCCCGGGCGGCGTCGGGAGAACTTTTTGGCGAAACTCCCCAAATTATTGGTTTCAGCCTTTTTTTGAAACGGCGCTGAAACGGGCGTGGATCGTCGCCCACACTCGTTCCAGTCGGCAACCCCGGAATGCATTGGCATGTGCGCCGGGCCATTGAACAATGCCGCTGCGAATTGCCGAATCTCAGTTCCAATAGGAGGCTAAAAGCTTGGAACTGTCCGGGCCAATTGATTCCAAAATTCAGCTAAAGTAGCTCTTCAATTACTAATTCTTTTTTTTTTTCAATTGTCATTCTATGATTTTTTCATTTCATTTCAAATCTACTTCATCTGATGGCCTATAACCACATATTGTACTGTGGGTCACCCTCCATCCAATGCTAAGAGTACCTCTACCTTCCTTTAAAGATTCAATTAGGACTCCAGAATCACGAAAAGGACGATTGACTATGACCCCCTTTTTAATCATTTCTTAACTTTAACTGACCTGGTGTAACCCAGTGTGGTCCACCTCCATAACCACAGCTCGTGCACTACTCTATCCTGATGTTTCCAGTAGTTCTCTTTTCTTAATTCACTTTGAATTCTACGGTGGCGACTTTGTCAATAACTGATTCTGTTCATTTCCGTTCATTTTGTTTTATTTCATCTATCCTTTAGTCAACTCCATTCTCCAGTCTTAGTAACTGAACAAACTCTTGTAGTACAAGCACCGCAGGTTCATGAGCTCCCAGTCCTCCTTCGTAATCCACATGTCGTTCACCACCTTCAACAGGCCGTATACAGAGCCTCCCTTCCACGTGGTTATCTGAGGGTCCAACTCCTTCGGTGCCGGCAACACGTTCACCGGAACCGTAGAACCGGCGTCGGAGATGGCGTCGACCTCGGCTAGGTCGAGCCGGAGCGGCACTTTCTGCTCGATGCTGTGGAGCTCCTCCTCGCTAAGCTCGACCTCCTCCTGGCCCTTCTCCTGGCCCTTCTCCTGCTTGATTTTGCTCTTGGCCTCGGCCACCAACGCCTTGCGCTGTGCCTCCACCCGGTCCTTCTCCTTAGTCACGTACTGCAACACGCTGTCAAGCGCCGACGACGAAAGAAACTTCGGTCTCCAGATGTTGATGCGGTCGTTCAAGAGCACGTCAAAGCCGGGAAACTTGGCCAAACCGCCGCCCACCACGAGCAAGTTGTCGTACATTTTCTGCGCCTTGCCGAAGTCTGTGGCGATGCCGGCGTTGGTGATGGACTCGATGATGGCGCGGTCGAGCGGCACCGCCAACCGCCGCTGGGCGTCGTCGCCCGCGTGGCTGCTGCGGGCCACCTTGCCGTACGCGGCGTTGGCCTGCTTGAACGCGTGCTTCTCGTCCACCAACTTGAGGAGAAGGCTCTCGTCTGCCAACTCGCAGTAGCCCTCGGCGCTGAGCAAGTTGTCCTGCGCCTTGGAGAACGGGTCGTTGGGCTCGCCCGTGTAGATGTCAACCGCCTCGGGGAAGAGCCGGTGCAGCTTGGGCGTGGGGTCCACGTCAAAAAGGCTCGGGTAGAACAAGCCGAGCGGCGCAAGCATCACCTCGTCGTACACCTTGAAGCTGTACTTGCTGGTGGCGCCGCCGGCACGCCGCTGGTAGAAGCTGTACAACTGGACTGCAATGTCGGCGTCGTCGAACGTCCCGAAATTGCGCTTCAACCGGTCCGCCAACTCCCAGTCGTCCGTGCGCCGGGCGAGGTCCAATGCGCCAAAGGGGAAGTTTTGCTGCAACAACATCTTGGAGAATGCCTCGGTGACGTGGTCGCCGCCGTAGTCCAAGCTCACGCGGGAGTCGGTGATGACCAAGCCCTCGTCCACACATGCAATGGTAGTTTTCTGGGCACCGACGTCGACGACACACGCACAGGAAACGCCGGAACCGAAGGTGGCCGCCACTGCTTCCTGGAGAAGACTGATTTTGCCAAACCCAATGGCGCCCACCAACATGTCCACCCAGTGCTCGACCACGGGCTTCTCGTAGAGGTCTGGGATGATGAACAAGCACTTGAGCCGGCCCATGTCCTGGCGGTTATCGAGCCCCACCGCCCGCAACGCCTCGTCCATGATCCGCGACAAGTCGCCCAAGAAGTCCTGCTGCGAGCAGTACTCGTCGCCCTGGTTGAACGTGCCGTGCACGATCGGCGACCGCAACCGCCAGGGGGAGTCGTCGCCGAGCGGGAGCCGCAACGCGTCCAGTCCAGCCACGTACGGCCGCTTGTGCACGGCGTCGTCGGCCTCGTAGAACTCGCGGTACGCGGGGTCCGAGTTGTCCGGCACGGGCTCCGGCCGCTGGTTCTTGTTGTACGCCGCCGCGGACTCCCGCAGGTTGGGCACCATGCGCCGCTTGTAGTACCGCATGCGGGCCTTGAAGTCCTTGGTCACGGCGGCCTTGGCGGTGTCGAAGTCCTCGCCAAAAGTGACGTTCCCGTCTTCGTCGTACTGGCGAACGGGGAGCGGCTCGCTTTGTGTGGGTTTGCTCTTTTTAACCGCCACGACCATTGGCACTTCCACCGGGATGCTGTCGGTGGCACGGCCAATGCGTAACACCTGTGAGCCTGGGTGGATCACGATCGTGTCGTGGCCCATTTTCGAGCGGGCGTTTTCGGCGGAGTCCTCGTCGTCTTCCTCGTCTTCTTCCTCCTCCTCCTTCTCCTTGGGCTCTTTTAACTTTTCATTGCGGTAGTTGCGGATCATGGCGATCTGGTCGTCCTTCTTGAGGTACTCGGCAAAGTAGTTCTTCTGGTTGATCAAGGGCACGGTTTTCACGCTCGTAAGCAGAAACCCGTTGTGGTCCTCGAACCGCCCAATGCCTGTTTTCTTCAAGTTCTGCGCAATGGTGGCGGCGGCCTTGATACGGCCCTCCCGCCGCCGCTGCAACACTTCCTCCAGCGGTTTTTTCGCCGGCTTGGCCGTTTTGCGCCGTTTTTTTTCCTCCTCGCCGCCGCTGCCGGGCGTGTCGCCGTGGTCGTCGGCCACGGGCTCGAGCGGCGCGGGCGACGACGCGAGCGTTTCGTCCATGTCCTCTTCTTTTAATGACATGGTGTTGGAGTTGATGCGCGACCTCACTACTAGGATCTTAAGATCAGACTATTACCAGCAAGACAAGACCAGAAAGACCAGAACGACAGTGGCTTATAGATATGATTTATTTTAATATGCTTATGCTAACGAACTGATGCTGATTGTCAGAGATTGGTTTTGGCTCGACAATGTGCCCTCGCTGTTGACGTTCAGTGCTGCGGACCGAACATCAGTAGTCAAGGGCCCGCCGCGGCGTGGCCGTGCGCTCCCGCTTCACCGGCTTGTACTTTTCCCGTGCCGGCAGCGGGTGCCGTGTCTTGCGGTGCTTCAGAAGCGTCATCACCTCCTCCGCCATGTAGTTCTCGTTGTGGTAGTCCCAGAGCTTGCGCTTCCACTCGGCAAGCAACGTGTGCAACTCAAAGAGCCGCCCAAGCGCCTTCTTCTTCTCCACACTCGTGCCCTTGCGGTCCCGGCTCAACTGTCCATGGAGTTGCGCGTACTCCTGGTACTTGGCCCGGAACTTTTGCGCCAACTGCACGTAATACTGCTGCTTCTTATCACCGTTGGTGATGGCGCTCGACGGCCGCGAGGGAAGCGAGGCTATCTTCGGCTTCTCCTCGTCGTGGCTCTCGTCGTCGTTCACCGACGAGGGCAGCGTTGATGCCGTGCCGTTGCTCACGTTGCTCGTGGCGCTCGCATTGCTGACGTTGCTCGTGGTGCTCGTGGTACTTCCATTGCTGCTTGTACGCTTGGACTTCTGCCACTTCTCATCCTCAGAGGACAGCGCCAGGGTCAATACGTACGTCAGCCTTGCCTCCTTCAAGGGTGAGCCGTCCAAGCGGGCGCGTTTGTCGGGTTTGGAATCTTGCCGGGCGTCCAAGCGGGGCGATGCCGTGTGGGGCCTTTTCACCGCAGTAACCTGCGGCGACGCCGGCACGGGCGTCTGTGCATTGCGGGCCTTCTTGGGTGCCGATAAGAGGCCCCCTCCCAAGGCGACCGCCTTCTTCACGGGCTTCTGCGGGCTCGTGCGGTCAACAATTAGCCGCCGGAGCGGGTGGGACTCCGAAAAGCCCATGCGGGTCAAGGCGTTGTTTGTGTTTTGCACAACGTGGGTGCGTTCGAACGCTGTGTACGCCCACTGCCATGGGCGCAACTCCTTGTATGTCTTGTCCTTCAACACGTAGTAGCTCTCCGTGGGTTTCAACGTGAGCCACCCCAGTGCCACCACCGGGTACGTATCGTGCTCTATTAACGGGTCGTTTGGCGAGTAACTCTGGGCGTGGGCGGCTAACAACTCGGACACGTGGGGTTCACCTATCACGCCGTCAGGATCGAGCGTTTTGACCACAAAGTCCCGCGTGGCGGGCCCCAACGCGAGGAGCGACACAAACTTACTGAATACGTCCAGCTTGGTGTCGCCCCGGCGCACGGCGTAGCGGCCCAGCGCAAGCGAGAGATCCGGCGGGTTTTGCAGGGTGTTTGCCACAGGCAGCGGCGGGATTGGCGCCACGGCGGCGGCAGCTGGCACGCGTAGGTGATCTTTGATCTGTTTCGCGTCGGTGAGCACGTTCAAGCGGCTGGTGACGGTGCCCGTGAAGGCGTAATCGTCCTGGTTGGCGGCTGCGGGGGAGTAGATGTCGAAGCGGAGCGTTTCAGGCGACGCGGAGCAGGGAAAGCTGACCAGATCTGAAACCTTGATGGTGAAGCGGCCATCCTGGACCACCAACTTCGGCGTGTAATTTTGCTGGCGGGCCTGGCGTAGCAGGTGCAACAAATCGGCGTTTAAGCGTAAGGCGAGGGCCGTGGGCCGGGGCTGGGGCGCCAGGTGCAAGGCGGAAATGGGCATTTGCGAATTGTTGGCTTGGGGTTTGTTCTTTTAGTCTTTTTTGTTCTTTTTTCGTTTTGTGGGGTGGGTAAGGAAAAGAGCAGGGCGTGGTGGAAAATGAGGAGCAGATCACTACTGAAGGAGGTGCGGTTAATCTCGAGCACGCAGCCGGAAGGGACGAAATTGGGTCAAAAAAAAAAAAAAAAAAAAGATAGGAGAAAATTCAAAAGGAGATCAGAACGAATGTTAAACAAATTTCTTTCTTAAGAGTGAAATTCTTGTATCCTGTTGAATTGATAACCGTCTTCGCTTAGCTTTTTTTAGAGCTCCTGCTTATCACCGTTGTACAGGCGGACCTTATTCCCATTTTGGGCGCCCAAAATAAAGAAACGGGGACAATGAAATAATGGTGATACAAATGAGTATTTTTTTAATTTGAGTATTAGAGATAACAAATCCCAAAAAGAAAATCTCTGAATCAGTCTTGAATTTTGAAATTTGTATGTGACGTTCGTGACGTGAACAATTTCGGTCTGGCGTGACATCCCAGATCTTGAAATTGCAGGAAAGTGGAGCGAGGAAAGAAGCGAAAAAGGATGATGTTCTGAAAAGCGAATCAAATATAGAAATTTCGAGTGAATTGAAGAAATGGGTCACGTTGGAATTCCGAGATCTAGCCAAGTGAGCCGGAACGGGTCCTTCAGACAACTACCTGATCCTTGTAATTTCCTTCATTTCGGAAATGTAACCGGAAGTTCATCCAAAATCATCTTAAATTATCAATTAATATTCCCATATTTCATCTTTGCCTGTTCACTTTCGGTTCCAACATTGAACATCTGATTCCACGTCCCCATCAGTACCTTCCGCTTTGGTCACTAATTGGCTTACCTCATCGCTGCCACAATACCGAACACGGAAGAGAAAGTAACAGAGAAAAAGAAAGCAGTAGAAAGAGTAAAGGACAGTAAAGAATCAAAAACAAACCAAACAGGCAAAAGAAAAAAATTGAATCAAAAAGAACGAAGGAAGTGGTTCCATTAGGTCGTGCGCGGCACAACACATACATCAATCCTCACCGCTTCCCAGCAACCTACCACTTCATCATGTTCAAGTGGGTTCAATCTGGATTGTCCGCCGTCGCCGGCACCGCCGAGCCCGAGTACGGCAGGGAAGCTATTCACCCCGTCACCGACGCCATCAAAAACGGCACGCCCGTGTCTCGTCACACCACCACCGACGACTTTGTCTGGAAACATCCCGACCACACCAACGTCGAGACCCAGACGTTCTACTTCACGGACTTGGCCAGTGGGTACACCGGTTTCGCCCAGATCATCCACTCCAACTTGATGAACATCAAGACCACGGCCCAGTTCACGTTCCGCTTGTACAACAGCAAAAACAAGGGAGCCGCCGGCGAAGCTGCCGCCACCGACGCCAACGAGATCTGGACCTCGACCGCACTCGAGGACTTCCGCACCGACGGCGCCAACTTCTACGCCAAGGACCTTGCCATTGAGTGTGTGGGCGACAACACCTACACGTTGAAGTCCAGCGTCAACGCCGACTCCGTGGTCGACTTGACCGTCACGCGTCTCGTGCCGGGCGTCATTTTCGGCGCCGACGGCCTCACGTTGTACGGTGACAACAAGGACGAGCCTTGGGGCGACATGAGACACGTGTTCTGGCCCCGGTGCTCCGCCAAAGGTACCATCACGGTCAAGGGCAACGCCGTCACCATTGACGGCCTCTCGATGTTCGTGATGGCATTGCAAGGCATGAAGCCTCACCACGCAGCCAAGGCGTGGAACTTCCTCAACTTCCAGCTGGAGAACTTCAGCGCCGTGCAGATGGAGTTCACCACGCCCCGCTCGTACGCCACCACCAAGGTCAACGTGGCCATTGTCACGTCCAAGGACGCCATCATCGCCACGAGTATCGACAACGTCATCACGCATGAGGGCTCCGAGGTCGACGAGGTCGGGTGGCCCGTGCCCAAGGCGCTCACGTTTTCGTTCACCGACGGCACCTCCACCGACGAGGTGGCCGTGGTCAAGGGCGACTTGACGAACTTGGTGGAGCGCGTGGACGTCATGGCCGAGATTCCGCAGTTCATCAAGACCATTGTCAGCGGTGTTGCCGGCGCCAGACCCTACATCTACCAGTACTGCAACGAGTTCACCATCAAGCACAACGACACCACCGAGAAGGGTATCGGTTTCACCGAGGTCACCTTCATCTCCGACTAGCGGCTGTGACCGTCCTAATAATCCATGAGTTTCACGTCTATGAATGATACAAAGCTTTGAATGTGTGTAGCCGGAAGAGCCCTAGAGCCTAAAGCTTTGAGCTTGGAGTGTAGCTTGGAGCCTGGAGTGTGGCTTCATAGCTTTAGTGGAAATGTAGCCTTAGTCTGGTTGTCAGCCTGTCAAGGAACTGACAAGGAAGTACCGCCAATCTTCCTTCTTTTCAAGATTATAACAGCGACTCCACAAATTCCGCTCCAAGCGGAATTCAGCTAACCCTAAAAGCGACTCTGCAAAAGCGACTGCAACATCAGCAACTGTAACAAACTGCAACGACCTGACCGACTGCAACATCGTATTATTTTTGGTCGCCAGAGCAACCTCCGCTACTTTAGCCGAGGCCCAAGCTGTGCCGCGGGTTTTCTATTGTTCGGGTTTAAGACGAGTTTGCCGTCCCCATTGTATGTTGCATGCGCACGATTTAGACCGTCGAGCATGGTGCTAGATCCGGCATGGCTTTACACATTTTACAGATCCTTTTATTTAATTTTTGCATGAGGCGTTTTATGTAAGCCATTGTTCCTGTTTCGCTTCGCAATGTGCGTATTGTGGAGTCTTGGTTGTGGCTTGGCCGTCATGGGTCTAGTCTTGCCATCGCTCAAACTCAACCTCTCGGTACCTTCGGTCGAGTTTTGGCCACAGACTTGAACGATTCTCATATTTTCAAGATCACTTCTTTTCTCTCTATTTTTCCTCTGCTCTATCTCCTTTCGTAGGTGTAGAAGTGCAAGAAAACGTAGCCAAGAACGACAAATGTGGCAGCCCACCCGGCCAAATAGGCCACGTCCGCATAGTAGCCGGAAACGTTGAAGCCAAACGTGCTCAAAATGACCGCTCCGGGAACTTCAATGGACAAGCCGTACTTCTTCTCCCGCAAAATCAAGTCCTTGACTTCGTTGACGGCGAGTGCTTCGTAGGCGTAGTGGAATAACGAGATCCACTGGAGCCACTTGGTCTGCGCCTTGAGATCCTCGCTGTTGATGAAAAGTCCGGCAAACAACAACGAGAACAAGAGAATAAGCACGCCGATGATGGTGGAGGTACCGGGGTCCTTGATCAAAATGCCCACAATCAAAATCTCCACCGCCACTGCAACGTTGAACAACACCAACACGGCAAGGGCCTTCAAGAAACCATTGTGCTCCATCGTCAACCCGACCATCGGGTACAAAATGCTGAGCAAGATGATGGGAGGCAACACCCGCAACGGGAGCAAGTCGCAAATGACTTTGCTGATGTAGTAGGAGGCTGGGTGGTAGTAGTTATTTGCCCGTTCCCGAATGAAGATGATCCGCTCTTGGGCAAACGAGTGCAAGCCCGTCAAGGACGAGAAGCCAAAGAGCGCCAACACGAAGAAAAACACTCCCAACCGGTTCTGGAATCCGCTGATGTCGTTGCTCACGTTGTAGTAGATGTAACCGCAAAAGAGCCCCACGACAAGCGACAACACGTAGTTGGTCAAGAGAAGCTTTGGGTTCCGGTAGAAATTCTTGAACGTACGGGCGGACAAGATCGTCAACTGGGTGAAGAAGTTGGCCCGCTTCAACATGTACTGCTGCATCTGCAACTCCTGTGGGTTTTCCGCGAGCTCGTCGATCTGCCGCTTGACCTCGATGGCAAAAGCCGACTCGTCAAACAATTGCGGCAATTTGTTGTTCATGCGCACAAGCTTGTCGCCGTCGGCGTTGGAGTCCACCGTTTGGTAGTTGTACTCGTCGCGGTGCACGGCAAAATGCTCCCATTCACGGGTCAAGTCAAGGTCGTTGCTGCTGGACAAAAACTCCTGGTGGGAGTCCTGTGGCGTGGCGTCTTCAGAGACCTTGATCACACGCTTGTGGTTGACGGTGATGTCGATCAAGTAGTCGGCGATGTTGTAGCCGATGGGGCACTGGTAGCCGTTCTTACCGAAGAATTCGTTGCAGTTAATCATGTCTCCGGAGTAAATCAAGTCGCCCTCGCTAAGCAACACGAGTTTGTTGAACAAGGACACGATGTTGCTGCGGGGCTGGTGGATGGTGAACACCACCGTGCGGTCGAAGTCCTGGGCCATTTTCACGAGGCAGTCCACGACGTTTTTGGCGTTGTAGGCGTCCAAGCCAGAAGTGGGCTCGTCCAAGAACAAAATCGTTGGCGAGGTCACCAACTCACACGCAATGGACACTCTGCGCTTTTCTCCGCCGGAGATGCCCCGGTTGAAGTCAGACCCAATGACCCGGTCCTTGATACCGAGGATCCGCAACTCGTTCAAAACTTCAATCACCCGGGACACCTTGGCGTTCAAGCTCATGGTCCGAGGCAATCTCAACAACGCACTGTTCAACACGGTTTCGTACACGGTGAGCGTGGGGATCAAGTGGTCCTCCTGGTCGACAAAACCGACGATTTTCTTGTACACGGACGAGACCAAGCGCTGCCCGTTCACGTAGATGTCGCCCTCCACAGAACCACTCTTATTCTTGCCTGCGAGAATGTCCAAAAGCGTGGTTTTGCCAGCACCCGAGCCTCCCATGATCGCCAAACACTGGCCCGGGTTCACCAACCCGTACACCTTGTTGAGCACCTGGGTGCCGTTGGGCAACGTGTAGGATACGTTTTTGAAGGAAAAGCTGGCGGGCGAGAAGTTCTCGCTCAAAGGATTGTGGTCGGGGTCAATTGCTGGCCCACTAAACCGGCGGCCGGAGAAGAACGGGCTCTTGCCGATGTTGTAGGCGGACCACGTCACGGCAATGGCACACACAAACACCACGGCGCCAATGGTGAGGAAGTTGTACAAGGTAAAACGCTTTCTGCCCGGGATCTCGTACCCTGGAATCTCACTCTTGTGCACACACTCGCCCGAGGCACACTTCAAGGTGATGTACGGGTCGCCGAAAACCGACGAGATCAAGTCGTTCATGCTTGGCTCCGAGAACCGGCACGCCTTTTCCTTCACGTCGCAGGTGAAATCACCGGGACCACGAATCGTCTCGGTCAAAAACTCCGAGATGTCAATCGACCCGGCCTCGCCACAAAGCATCCGCCCGGGCAAACACTGGCACGCCACCTCCTGGCACTTGTAGTGGGTGGAGTTGTCGCTCAAGCTGTACTGGAAATCACACTTGTTCAAGTCGCAGTAGAAGGACTCCTTCTGGTCGATCCAGAACTGGAAGTCGCAGGCGGCGGCGGTCTTGTTGCAGCTGAAAGTCGCCTGCGGCTTCTTGCCGTCGAGAATCGAAATGATCTTCTTGTTGGTCACGTCACACATCTGGTGGAACTTGTTGATGATGATGCCTCCTTTGTAGCATGTACCCTTCAAGCCCTCGGGGACGAAGGCATCGCAGGACCGGTCGCTGGTGCACAAGTTGCAATTGATGCCCAGCCAGCCGTCCTTACAATCGCATGTGGCGTTTTCTCTGATTGGCCGTTTCTGGTTCCCGTCGGAAAGCGCTCCACAGAGTGGCTCCGAGCAGTCCATGCCTCCGTAGCCGTCTCGGCACTCACACATGCCCGTGAAGGTGTTGCACTGGGAGAATTGGGTGCATTCGAAGTTTGGAAGGTTGCAGTTGAAGCATGGCGGACAGTCTGGGGAGTCCGAATCCGGGGAGTTGAAGGTGGCTTGGAAGGCCAAATCTCGCTGGAGCGCTTGGATTTTGTAGCTGTTGGCAGATTGGGCCGGAGCAGAATTGCCTGCCACGGCGGAAATCACGGTAAGTACTGTGGCCACCAAGTGTAATTTCATGGTGTGTGCCACTGATAGTGATAAGGTTGCTGGTCGCACGGCAGGTGTAGGAGCAGGACACCAGGACCAAAAATAAAATAAAAAAAAAAAAAAAAAAATAACCGAGAAGAAATAGAAGAAGAGAATGATAGAAGAATGTAAAAAAATCAGAAATAGCCATGATCTCTATTAATACTTGATCTCCCGCTTGAGTGGCTCGATGTACCGCTCCATCAACTCCTCCTTCACGTACACCATGTAGTACGGCGTGGCCGTGTTAGTGTCGCTGAAGTTGAAAATGTCGGCCGCCGGCACCTCCGTGACAGTGTCGTCGTTATACTTCCGGTAGATGTTCCTCTTCGGGTCTTTGATGTAAACCCAGTAGTGCCCGTATGACGCCTCGCCTCGGTGGATGAACACGGCGAAGAGCGTGTAGCCAAACTTCTGGTACGAGCTGAACTGGCCCGACACCTTGCTTTGCAAAGTGCTCAACCGCGTCTCGATGGCTTGCGCCCGCATGCGCAACACGTTGGCCTGATTCTCAAGGGCATCGATGGTGGCCGTGCTAATATGGAGCTCGTCGCTGTCAACCACCCGTGTCCGCAAGTACTTTACCGTAGCGGTCAACGAGTCCACTGGCGAGAACCCCGTTTCAGCGTCAGGTTGGAGCAACTCCTGCTTTTCCTCGTTGAGCTTGCTCATCTCCGTCTTCCACTCGAACACCTCCTTGCGCTTGGCCAAGATCTCTGGGTCCTCGGTGTCGAGGTACCGGTCGATGTAAATGCGCTCACCAAAGGGAATCACTTCAAGCGACTTATATGCCATGAGTTTCTCCCTGTCGAACAACACTCTTTGCACATGGAATTGCAAAATCTCCGGCGTTTCCAGGATCGTCAACGATCTCTTGACCTTGCCCTCCTCGAGATTGACGATGCCCTCGCTGAAATAATTGTCGAGCGCATCGTAAATGTCCTTGGGGTGGTCGCCCACATTCACAATCAAACTGTAGAATCTTTCCTCATGCGTTCTAGGTGGCTTTTCTTCGTCCAAAGGCGTGATTGTCTGCTTGGTCTTGCCACAGAAGAGACTCTTGACAATGTCGTACTGCTCGCCATCATCGTCAAGCTTCTCCGGCTCGAGGGCCGTCTCTATCTGGAATGTGACATTCTCAATGCACTCAGTGACGTCCTGCTGCCGCCCAATTTCAATTGCGCTCTCCAACTGGTCGGCTCCAATGCTCATGATTTTGGCTGGCCGCGATTCTTCGCTGACCTCCACGTGTGTGCTTGCAACCTTCTCATCTGTAGCTTCTGCCTCTGTGGGGCTATCAATCTCGATCAAATCGGGAACAGACTCCACCGTAACAGGCGTGTCCGATGGAGATGCTGCAGGGTCCATTTCCATATCTGATGTCGAATCTTGACTTGCAATAGACACCACATCGTCTTCCTTGTCCTTGAAATTCACAGGCTGGGAAAGTGGGAGAAATGAGAGATATGCCAAATCTTTGCTTGGCTGGATGTATCTCTTTTGCGTGCTGATCATCTCCTCAAACAAATCCTTTAGCCTGTACAAGAACTGGAACGAGCGATTGACCTCGGCATTCTCCACGGATCTCCCACCAATCTTTCTATTCTCTAGCTTCGACAAGTCCACGTTGTTTTCGTCAAAGTTGAGGACAATGTCGCGCAAAGGTTTGATAGAGAAGTAGAACTGAAGCAAGGAGTTCAAGTAGCAGGTATTTCCAATATTGTCCAAACCGGCAGGCCAGTTTTCGGGCGGCAACAACGATGTGTCGATCGTGCCGTCCCGAAGAAAGCTGTGCAAAATGTCAGACTTTTTCTCAGTAGCTATCGTTCTCAAGGCTGCCCTCAAGTTGCGGACGTCCACGCCCTCTTCGCTCTGCATGAGCTTGATTTGGAACTTTGAGATGATGTCAAAGTCGTTGTTCGAGTCGCTGATGTCCAACAAGCTCATGCAGTCAGCAAGCTGGTAGGTGGTGGATGGTGCCAGCAACTCTGGCATGTGTGTTTCGGCGTACGTCATCAAGATGTAGCTTCTTCTGGCGACCGCGAGCGAGAGCAAACATTTCTGCAAGAAGATGACTTCAGGGCTGCGGGTGTTGAAGTTGACCGACTGCATGACTTCATCGAGACGGAACTCGAATGCTGTTACCACCACTTCGTCTTCGGTGACATCCTCCACGCGCAACTCAGACAATGCAATCGATTCCGGAACTAGCTCGGTGGCGAGAAAGTTCAGAATGATCGGGTTCTCCTGAAGCGATGCGATAGTCTTCAACTGCTTGTTGAGGTAGGTGTAGTTTTTCGGGTCTGCCCGCACACTGCTCTTGTACATTTCGAGTATCACCTCCTGGTCCAACTCTGCATCGCGAGGAATGTTGTCTAGGCCGAGTGCCCGCAAGGCGCTGTGATAGTCAGACATGCCATACATGTTGCCCCTCATATACTGGTTGTTGTAGTAGGTTTGGAGCTTGTTGGAGCCGTAAGGCCGGCGAGACATGATGTTCTTGAAGCAGTCCACATAGTGGATCTTGTTCTGAGGGTCCGAGTTGACAGAGTTTTCGTAGCATCGGATCAAAAGCTCGTCCTGGTAGAACGTGTAAGCACTGAGCGCCACGTAGTCTGGAAACTTGTTTGCCGGGTCCGACTTGGCCGAGGCAAGGGATGCATGCTTGTCCACTTCGCTCAAGACAGTGTACACCTGCGAGAGCGAGTCGCTGAAAGAATAGTTCACGTCGAAATCGTTCGTCTTTTTCGTCTTGAGCGCCTTACCGCGGTAGATTAACTCCTGAGCCATGCGGATGTACCGTTCCCGGAGCGGCCGGTTGTGGTGGAGGTTGGGAGGCACGTAGCTGTCGGACAGCTCGTCGATTTTGAAACCCAACTTATCAACTAGAAGATCCACATCGATCTTGGCGTGGAGGCGTGTCTTTGAGCGGTTGATGGTTTGGATTTCGGCATCTTCCAGGAGAAGGACGGGTCCCTTGAGCACCTTGAGCAAGGTGTGAAAGCACTCAAGTGGCGTGAACGTGCGCTCCGAGTCACCATCCTGGTTGTAAACGGCGGAGTAGCGGCTGGCCACCGTTTCCGGGTCCGTGAGTGCCTGCAAGTCATCGGGCGAGAGCTCGCCACCGTACACGGAGACCCTAAGGAGGTGGTTGGAGGGGCAATTGAGGCTCTTGAAGAACGCGTCGTCGAGCAAATTACCCGCCGTTGTTGCCGGGTCGTCCAAGTAGCTCAAGTCGTCCACAGACACCTCCAGACGGCTCACCACGTGGTACTGGTGCTTGTCCACGAGCACGTTTTGGCGCATGGGCAGGGCCTCGAGCACCTGGACACGGAAGTGGCTTATGACGCCCGCGGGCTCGACGATCAAGCCGCGGATCGAGGTCACGACCACGTCACCGTCCGAATGCTCCTTGCGACTGACCGAGGGCGCGTGAGCAATGGCGTTGTTCAACACAAGCGCAGTGGCTTGTGAGCCGCTGAGCGTGGCGGCCACGAGCGTTTTATAGTCGTAGGGGCGGCTATTAAGGAGTGACGTGACCAGCGGCGGCGTTTCAGATTTGGCTCGGCGGCTAAGCAAAGGCGTGAGTCTCATATCGTCAAGGATGCGGTTGGAGGTCTTGTAAGGGTGGCGGCGGAGCGTTTGCTGGGCGACAATTGTAGGGGAGTAGGTGAAATGGGGCAGGTCTGCGGCCGGCCGGGGCGGGACCGCTCCTGCACCGAACGGATTTGGCGGTGGCTGGGCCATTGCGTGGGAAAAGGTGGTAGTAGTAGGAGGTGGTGATTTGCGGGGCGCGGCCAGATCGCAAGACTAGTGATACACCATTGTGAAAGAGGCCAGGGTAATTTCTTGGCTAAGTCCATGAGTAATATTTTTGTAATTTTCTTTTAGCACTTGATGAGTTATTCCCTATTTTTATTTTCGTCTTTGATCTGTCTTTTCTCCCGTATAAACTCTATGTTCTTCTCTCTCTTCCTGTCCCTGCCCTCGGTTTAGTCTGTGGCCGCAAAAGTATAAATAGGGAGGCTGCCCCCGTATATTTTCCTTCCTTTTTTTTTGGAATTGCTGCGGATTTTTCTTGGGCTGCCGATTTGGCTGCTGTTTCTGCGGTCGCCGGCTCTTGCAGCCACCTTCTGCAGCCATCTATAGGGCCATCTGAGCGCGCAAACCATCACCGCACAACCATGTCCCAGCCTCCGGCGTTTGACCTCGAAAAGATCCGCAAAGAGTCGGACGGGTCGCTCTCGGGCCTCGTGCGCCTGGGCTTCACCGAGGTGATCGGCAACAACCCGTATTTTGCCGCCGGCGGTGGCCTCATGTTGCTCGGCACTGGCCTAGCTTTGGCCCGTCTGGGCATCGTCAAGGGCTCCGGCTTCCTCTACCGCCAGATGCTCGTCGACTTGGAGATCCCGTCCAAAGATAAGCTGTATCTGTGGTTCTTGGAGTGGATGGCGCTCCACAAGCACCGCCGCTCGCGCCACTTGTCGGTGGAAACCAACTTCACCCAGCACGACAACGGCGCCGTCACCACCAAGTTCTCCTTGGTTCCTGGTCCAGGCAAGCACTTGATCCGTTACAAGGGCGCTTACATGATGGTCAACCGTGAGCGGTCTGGTAAGTTGTTGGACATGACCAGCGGCACGCCGTTCGAGACCGTCACGCTCACCACGCTCTACCTGGACCGTCACTTGTTCCCACAACTCTTGGCTGAGGCCAAGACCATGGCGCTCAAGGCGCAAGAGGGCAAGACTGTTTTGTATTCGTCTTGGGGTCCCGAATGGCGGCCCTTTGGCAACCCAAGAACGAAGCGCATGTTGGGCTCGGTGATCTTGGACGAAGGTGTCAGCGAGGCCATCTTGGCCGACGTGCGGGACTTTTTGTCCAACGGCGAGTG
This sequence comes from Metschnikowia lopburiensis (nom. inval.), assembly GCA_030563105.1. Classification (NCBI taxonomy): domain Eukaryota; kingdom Fungi; phylum Ascomycota; class Pichiomycetes; order Serinales; family Metschnikowiaceae; genus Metschnikowia; species Metschnikowia lopburiensis (nom. inval.). The sequence goes on from JAKUBC010000001.1 coordinate 628,352, forward strand.
GTATCACAAACGTGGTATTCCGTACCGCCGGGGCTACCTCTTGTACGGTCCGCCAGGCAGCGGCAAGACGTCCTACATCCAGGCGTTGGCCGGTGAGTTGGATTACAACATATGCATACTTAATCTCTCGGAAAACAATCTCACAGATGACAGGCTCAACCACTTGATGAACCACATCCCGCAGCGGTCCATCTTGTTGTTGGAGGACGTGGACGCGGCATTCAACAAGCGGGCGCAGTCTACCGACCAAGGCTTCCAGAGCGGTGTCACGTTCTCGGGGCTTTTGAACGCGTTGGACGGTGTGGCCAGCGCCGAGGAGTGCATCACATTCATGACCACCAATCACCCGGAGCGGCTCGACCCTGCGTTGATGCGCCCAGGCAGAGTCGACTACAAGGTAGTCATCAACAACGCCACCGAGTCGCAGGTTCGCCGCATGTTCTTGCGCTTTTACGACACAGAACACGAGCTTTGTGAGGAGTTTGTTGCCCGCTTCAAGGCGCTTGGCCTTTTAGGCGCCGTCAGCACGGCGCTGCTCCAGGGCTTGTTCGTGTTCAACAAGAAGGACCCTCACAAGGCGCTCGAGATGATCGAGACCTTGAAAAACCCCAACGCAGCACTCTAGCGGCCCTTGTATATAGCTCAGCCGCGGAACTGTTTCATCAACAACTCGTGCTCCTGCTCGATTTGCCGCTCGGTGACTTCCCCAGACGCCGACGTTGTAAGCTTGGCCAAGTAGTCCATGAAGATGAGATATAGGAGCATATCGGTGTTATCATTTGCGATCGAGAGCGACGTCTTTTGCTTGAGAACCCGCCGGAACCCGCTTCGGGGATACGTCTTGGTCACTTTCTTCGCCATGTAGTGAGATGTGTTTTGGTGCTCATTGTTGACGTACTGCAGGAAATGAACAGTGCTTCGGACTTCTGCTCACTTCTCTCCTCCTAATAATCTACACAATTTTTATAGATTTTAGAAAAAAAATTCGACGTTTTCGCTTTAGGATCCTTTCGCTTTATCTGTGCTTCTTTTTGTTCTTACTGAGCCTTTGATTTTACACTATTGTATCATTGCCGTTCATTATCATTCTATTACTCATTGACCGTCTAACTTCCGCTTCTTGATCTTGTCGTCTTCGCTCTCCAGATAAGAGCCGAATGGTGGCCCATGACGAATCGACTCGTTGAGCTCTTGCATTGAAGGGAGCTGGTTCTTGATGGGTGCCAACTGCAGGTCTTCATTCGCCAACGGCGCAGGGTCCAAAGTTGGAGGCTGCGAAGTTACCATCAGCGAAGTGGGCGTGGCCACTCGGGGAGAGCCGCCACGGAGCAGGTCCTCGTAAAGCAGCGAAGACGACGAGGGCTGGAGAGTAGTGAGCGAGTGGCGCTGCTGGGGCGCCGAGCCCAACTTCTGGGAGAGCGGTTTCGTGAGCACGGGCAACGACGAAGCCCGTAGCTGATTGGGTTGCTGCAAAATGTGCAGATAGTATACATGGGGTGGAGGGATAGGCTGGTACTGTTGCACGTAGGCCGGGGTCGTACCAGTAGCCGTTTCGGCGGTGGGAGGAGGCACGGAGGTTGTGGCTGGAACCGGTGGGTTCACGGGCACGGCGTCCTTCTCCTTTGGAGCGCCGGGGCTAGCCATACGATCCTCAAGCGGGGTCCTCACCCGTTGCGATCCGGCGTGGGGCACGGCGGACACCAGACCCACGCGAGGAACAGGCTGAAGCGGGTCCATGAGCACGGAAAAGTGCCTGTTCACCGTGGGCTGGGCCAAAGTGTGGTGGTGGATGTCCTCAGGCTTGATCTGCCGGAGGCTGTCGTTGTACAACGTGTAGTTTGGATTAAGTGGGTAGTGCTGGGGCACGATGTTGGTGTTCTTGACCGTCAGCGGAGCGTCGCTCAAGTGGTAGTTTTGGGGCGCTGGAGGCTTGTGGGCCAGCAGCGTGGTGGGGTTACTGACCTTGCGGAGCAATTGGCTGCGGAACGAGGCCAAGTCGGCGCATTTCGACAGCAGTTGTTTGACATTTGTCGGCGACATGTTGCAGTCTGCGTTGGGCGTGGTGATTCTGTCGATCGGCGTCTTTGTCTTCGAACGGTCAACATCGTCGGGCCTGAGCTTGTCCTCGGGTTTTGTGAGGTCGGACTTGTGCTTGTCATCCGACTTGTTTATGAGCTTGTCGACAATCTCAGTGAGTTGCAAGAGGTCCTCCTGGTCGCGATTGTGCATGTTCAACAACGCATCGTAGCGGGCGGAAAGATCGTGGTAGTTGGACTTGAGGTTGTTGATGGCGGTGTTCATCTCTATAAGCTTCAAGTTGATGGCCAGCTCCGCCGAGTGCACGGGGGTCTTTGTCGACGGGTTACGCAGGTTCGGCTGCGACAGCGGTTGCAGCTGTGAGAGGAAGTACGACGGCGAGTTTGTGTCCGAGTACAGCGGCGAGTTAGGCGAGTGGGGGACCGGGATAGGTTGGGAGTAGACCGGGTATGGAGGGTGGGACACCATAGGAGCCGCGTAAACGGGTCTGCGAGAGTGGTCAGAGCCCGTAACGGACGACGCCTTGGCTGGCGGCCCGCTAAACTGGTTCCACAGGTGCTGGTACACGGACAGGTGGTAGGAGTCGTGGGCCAAGTCGTCAGGGGATTTTAGCGGTGCGTCATCCAGCGCTGACGTTGGTGGCAACAGTTTGAGACTGACAATCTCCTTGTGGGACTGCATGACCTTGGACAGCTTACGCTTGATGAGGCTCAAAGATTCAACGTCGCCCTTGCGGAACTGGTTGGCGGAGTGGCGAAACTCCCACTTTGTGTAAGGAGCGTCAGAGTTGGACTTGTCCTCGGTCTGGAAGTTGTCGTTGACCTTGTGGAAGCCGTACATGTTGAGCTGGCGGATGAACGACGCAATGTTGCCGTGTTTGAAGTACTGGGCCAACACGTTGGAGAACTCCTCACCTGGATAGAGGCAGAACGAGTCGCCGGCCGGCAGCCACCAGATAAGCCGCGTGAGGCTCGGGTCCTCGAGCATGTCGAAGAGCTTGTGGATGAACACCGTGTGGGGCTTTCCCGCCACGTGAGTGCCGGCGGCGGCGGGGCTCTTGCTGTTGGCCCGAGATGCTTGTTCGTCGTCGTAGCGGAGATGCGGCCGCTGTAGATCGTCCTTCTCGGACTTGATCTTGTCCAACAGCTTGGGCACACGCTCGTCCGACTTCTGGCGGCTGGGGCGCCCGGGCAGGGGCGTGCCGTGGAGGGGCATTTCCGAAAGCGCTACGCTTGGGGAGAGGGCCATGGAATCGGGCCTGGGGCAGGCGGTCTGGACGGCTGTCTTTGTGGGGATTTCGGCGGCGTCCTATTGACGGCGGTTACGACGGCGGTCTGTGACGGCTGTCTTTGTGGAGGGATGGGCGGCTATTTATACCGTTGGGGTTGGCGGCTAGTCCGGGCGGGGTGTAGCGATGGCAGAATGTTGGGGGAATGGAACTGAGAAAAGGCGCTGAAAATGGAAACGTCAAACGGAATGGAAACGCCAAATGGAATGAACCTGGGTGGAATGGAAGGAAGGAAGAGTGATAAGAACGAAAGAGTGAGGTGAGACAGATGGTGGGGTCTATGCGAAAAATGCGAGAAAAAAGGAGGAAAAAGAGGAAACTGCCGGAGTTATAGGTAGCGAGCCGTGGAGCAAGCTTACACGAAAAAAGTCGGCGACAAGCCGATGGGGGAATCTACATCGACAAACAAACACTGCCTACTCTGCCAACGAAATTACTTTTCCAAAAATCCACCGAATCTCCACCCCGCCATCTCCAACTTGGCCCGTGGGGATCCATCCGAGCAAATTCCTTGACCGTTGATGTTGTCTATGCAAGCTGGCTAACTGCGTCTCCGGATTCGAATGCAAGTCTGCAATGCGGCCTGCTTCTAGCCTGGGCAAGGCCAGAGCTTTAGTCGTGCCACCGGCCGAATACGAGGCCTGAGCCTCCGGAATGTACGGCGCTGATGCTGCGAAACTGGCACAGCGGGATCGAGCCGAGGACAAGAGATGAGATAACGCAAATAACATCAGAGGGGCGTTTTTTCTTTGGTCTTTTCCACCAAAAATCACTGCATAAGTCCGGCGGCAAGAGCCCACCTCAAATGTCAACGGGCCAGCCCGGTGCCTTGAGATGATTGTTCTCTGGATGCAGGCGCGGGTCGCTGAGGTGGATCTTTCTGCACTGCAAACGGTGCAGCCCCAGTGCAGGCCGCGGTGCTATTCGCAAATGTCAAATGGATCTGACCACTATAATCGCGAGCAGGCTTGGCATCTAAAAGTGTGACGGTTGGTTTTCTTTTCTCTCTTCATTTTTTACAAAATGCTTTTCTTCCATATAAGGAAATTTTCTGCAAATGGCACGGGTGGGACTTTCGCTGTTTACGACGTCTGGCCAACTCCCTCTGTCCTCACCAGCGACGTGCACACCGTCGTGCGGATAGCGCGCATGCGTCATGCACAAATTACGACGCAGGCAAATCTTAGGCCGACAATAAGTAAACGCGCCGACGCAGGCGGTTCAAGCAAAGAATGACGCGGTTGCTAGGAGCCCATTGTTCGACCGGGGCCGCTACTGCAAGGCATAGCCGAGGAAGCAAGTGTGTGCAAAACCCCGCAAAACGGGGCGCTCCTCAGTTATGGCTTGGCTAGCGCCGGCTGGTTCGGAGCGGCACGGAGAACTCCATTAAACTTTGCTAGTTTGCGGGAGGCACGGGTGCGGCGATCACGGGGTTGTGCGAGCTCGTTTTCTGTGGGGACCGGGGGGTATTTGCCTAAACGTCTTTCATGCGCGAGCACTACCTCACTGCATATGCAGCCTGCAGGCAAACCCGATCCGCAGGTCCATTATCGGCAAACGCACCTCACGTAATCCAGCGTTGGGGGGATCGACTAGGAACTTCCAGGCGAGCCAGCATATGACGTCTGGCTGAGGCTCTGGCTCTGCAGGTTTCACTTGCCGTGAGCCGGGCGCAACAACTGAAACACGCCGGCAGAAACGTGCCGACAATTATGCCGACTGATTCCGGCTTGTACGCCGCCAGTCTTGGAAGTGGAGCACAAGCCCTATTTGACGGGGGTTTTGCCCTATTATGGAGTTGTTATTCATCGTACCATCCATCCTAATTGAGCCTATTGGGCAGGGCTGCACGCCGCTGCATAAGTCCAAACACGCAGACTAAAAAGGAAGAAAGATAGGGGCCGGCATCCTAGTGAGGGCTAAGCCCACATATGGCTTAGGTTCCTGTGTGGTAGGTCGATAGATAAGGGTGTTGGAAATGTTGATGATGAAGTTAGAGGTGTGACGAGAGAGATGAAGGTGGAGTGCTAGAGAGGAGATAAAGCTAGGAGATTATAGGCTAGGTTCCAGCTTTAAAATTGATCTTGAGATGGACTCAAAGGCACCACATTTCTGGAAAATTCTGTGGTTTGCTCGATGATGTCGTCAGCGACAGTCTTGACAAGACTTTGCCAGACACAGCCCCATGCATCCACTGCCAGCCCAATGTCAAGTACAGGCCACTGGATCAAACCCCGAAATCAGGAGAGCATTGCAGCAATTGCAGCTGTGACCGCAACCACCAAAACCAAAAATGGGGATTTTTCGAAAGTTGAGCTAATTTCTCCAAATCATCACTAATCACTGATCCAGCCCCGAATTCCATCGCTGGGCCCGTGCCTCCCGGCCTCTGGCGAGCAGACACCCGCACGCCCGTACAGGGCATTCTGCAATCAGCATCGAAAGTCAAGTTGGAACCGCAACGGCCCAGCCCAAGTGGGCGTTTTCGTCTCACCGTATCTGCAACCGAGAAGCAGCTCGAGGGGTGACTTGGAAGCCCGGCTGCCTCGATCCTGCAGGGGCGCCCACATTCTCGACGAGCAGTCCGCCTCGCACCATTTTGAACAATGGGCTGTGGGAGACAAAGAAACTTTAGCGGCCCCGCAAACGGGCGGAATGCTGGGGCGATGGAATTTGGGGCTGGGCTGGAAAGCAGCTGGAACTCGTGAAATGCCGGCGCAACTGAGATTTTCAGGTGGCGGAGACCCGCACACCGTTAAGCTTTCAGGAGATTGGCCGAGTCTATCTGGACCGGGTTCATTACTCATCGTTTACTTTCTTTTATTTTTTTTTTTTTTTTTTGATTTTTTTCTTTGTATCTCCCTTTTCTCATTCCGTAGTTTCGTTTTCCGGTTTTTCTCCGTGCTATTTTCGGCTCGCTTCTTCTCCGTACATGTGTTCCTTGCGCCTTTGCATCATCTTTTCTTTTTTCCATTACCCTTTTCGTAAGCTCATTTCACACCCATGGAAAACGCCGATTGTGTCGAATTTCAAAAATTTACGACCCCCGGGTAAATCCTCCTTTCGCTGAAATACGCTTGCCCCGTTTCATATCCCCCTCCGGCAATTTTGCCTTTTTTTGGTTTCTTTTCGTTTCGCTTTTGCCTCGTTTGTTTCTCGCCGTCTTCTCTCGTCGTTTCTTTTTCTCATGCCCATGACTCGCACTCTTTTTTCTGGCCTGTCCGCCCTTCCTATCCCCTTGCTCTTTTTCTGCGCTTACACATAATTTCATTTTTCCACCTTTCCCGTCCTTTCCACTCCCACCACTAAATCCAGGACTCCGTTTTTTGCCACTACCCCCGGTCATCCCATTTAGGTTCCGTTCCAAGCACACGGCGCCATCCCTGAATCCGGCCCACCGTCTATCGCCGAGAAAGTACTTTGAGAAGAGACCCCCAGGTTCCTCGCCACCCACTAATCGCCGTGGCCCCAACATTTACCCGCTGCTTTGGAATCTTGATTAGGCTGTCTACTGCCAAACACACTTGAAACGCAGCCTTAATACTCCTGAAACTACCCTCACACATCGCTGAAACATCTTCACCATGACGTCCCAGCTCAACAACTCAAAGGAGAACAACGACCAGGTGCTCCAAGAGACAGATACCTTGCGCCCGGTCTTTTTCGACCAGTCGGCTAAACGCAACCCGTCGGCTGCCGCCGCCGAAAAGGCTAAACGGGCCCGCTTAGACGCCTCGGTCGCCGGCCCCACTGATCCCGTCCCCGACGCCGCTTTGGACGCCGCCGACAACGTGGCCGCTTCCGAGGACGTGGCCATGTCCACCTCCCGCTCGGCCTCTCGCTCGGCCTCTCAGGCGGCGCTCTTGGACCTCAACCACCGCCACCACTCCCACATCATCTTCCAGCATCATATCCTCGACCCGGCTCCCACGGCCGCCACTACCCTGGCCTCGGACGCCTCGGTGGCTACCATCCACTCCACTTCGCCCTCGTCGTCACACTTCTTGCCTTCGCAACTGGAGGCCTCCGCCTACGAGCCCACTTACCCTCGCAAGAACTCCATCCACAGGGCATCTCACACCTCCAAGAAGTCTGTGCGGCTCGCCAACCCTCCTTCCACGGCTGCCACTACTGTCTTGAAGGCTCCAAAGCTCATTCGTCGGTTCCGTTCCCGCTCGTTGCCCATCATCAACTACACATCCAGATCGCACATGTCCCACCAGCCAACGCACGCCGTTCGCTCCAAGAACCTCCATCAACCGGGCTCGTCGGCCAACGCTACGTCCAAGCACAGGGTTCTTGCGTCTCACGGCAAGCACTACCACATGACTCAGCTCCTGCAACCCGTTGCAGCCCCCTCGCTTCCTCCTATCAACTTGCAATCGTTGAAGGAGATCGATTTGCAGGAGATCTTGAAGAATCCTCAACTCAGACACGACATTTTGTTCGACCCACAACTCCAGTTCAGACCAAACTTGGACGGTGACCGTGGCAGAAGAAAGAAGTCGATCATCGAGAAGTATTGGGTTGAGATCGAGCTGGAGTGCGCTCAACTTTTCGACCCGGAGGTCATCTCTGGTTCCAAGGACGCCAAGATTAACCGGTTGCCTGCTTTGTTCACAACCATGAGAGACATCTTGTTGTCCTTGTTGCCCATGAAAGACCGTGCGCCTGTCAACGAGATCATGGATATCGAGCTTGTGGTTCTGCAGTTCACACATGGCTCGTTTGACTTTGTCGCCATGGCTCAATGGTTGGGCGAGGTTTTCAAGTCTCACTGTGCCCCCATGAGAGACGTGTGGGTGTCTGAAATGATCACCAAGTTCCAGGACGCCTACTCGGACAACTCCGTGGGTAAACTCGTGCAAGGCTTGAGATCCATTTTCGCCATTTTGGAGGCCATGAAGTTGGATGTTGCCAACCACCAGATTCGCATTTTGAGACCAGTCTTGATTGAGACTGCAGTGGACTTTGAGAAGGACTATTTCAACCAACTCATCAACCACTGCAAAATCGACATTTCTGACTCCTTGAAGTGGTTCTACAAGAACTACAACAAGAAGATCGAATCCACTGGCCCCAAGGACAAGAACACGGCCGACTTGAAGTCGGTCGTCACTTCGTCCATCATTGACCTCTTGTCGTGCAGAAACATGGCAACCGAGTTTCCATCTACTTTGGCTTTCGACCACACTAGATTGGTTTTGTTGAGAGCAGATGTCAGACAGTTGGTCTGTGTCCAACTTTGCATCGTTTTGTTCAAGCAACTTGTCATGAATTACGAGCCAGCGTCGGTATACAGACAGGCCAGTCTTAAACCAGAGAACATCAACAAGGTGCAAGAGGAGATTCTTGCCATTGTTACCGATGACAATGGCAACATCAAGTGGACGCGCAACATCCTGGCCATTGCTCTCCAGCTTGTGAAGAACGTTATCACGAACCCAGTTCTGAATGTTCAAACCACTGCAAACTTGCCACAGGCTTTGATCGAGTTCAGTCGTAACTGGCTCATCAAGCAGATTCAGCCAAGCTCTAACGTTTACGGGTTGATGGAGTCCAAGGTTTTCAAGGAGCTCTTGGTCGAAATCAGCACTGCTACCACTGAGAATGGCGCTGGTAAGATTCTTAACGAGGCCAAGCTCGGAAGCTCTGCTTACTCGCTCAAGCAGAAGAGAGCCGACTCTGAGATGAGTGGTATTGCCACAAGAATCGCCACTTTGGTGAAATTTCACTGGTGCGTTTTTGGCGACTACTACACCGAGTATCTCGAAACCTACAAGGACACCTAGGTGTCCGTCACAACACATACTTTGCATAGCACGGGGACAATGTCTCCGCAGCTCCCTAATTTCCATTCCTTAACTTTTCGGTTTCACACCGACGGCTCATTACATAGTGACCGTGATATACATATTCTTCATAGACTGCTTAGATTTCTAATTCTAATCCGTTGATAAGACACAGCTCCAACTGTATGGTATAGTATGCTTTCAACTTCATGCCCGTGATGGGCAGTGAGTCTAGATTATTGACTATGCGATCAAAGAGCCAGTCCGCGATCATTTGCTTAGTTAAGCTCGCCCGTTCATAGGCATCTAGATCCGGCCGCAACTTGCACCCGAAATCGAGCGAGATATTGAAGTCTGTGCCCCCATACTCCAAATTCAAGCTCATTTTGCAATTGAGGTCGGGCAGACCAAATTCAGCGTCGGGTTTGTATGACGTGATGATTCCGATATCTCTTATGTGAGTAGCGAAAGCCCTGGCAACTGCCACAATTGGGAGACTGGGTGGTTCCAAAGTGAGGAAGTGGTAGTCAATTTGCATTGCCCGCACATCCTTGAGCCAGGAAGATATTCCATTGCGATCGCCATCCTCGTAGACGACTTTCTTTCTGGTTGAGTCGTGAGTCTGGGAAAGCTGAAGTTTCATGAAGGGGTTGAATTTGGTGGGGTTCGGAAGTTTCATGCGAGCCGCACCACACACAGAGCCATTGAGCAAAAGCCGTTGAAGAAGTTCTCATCAGGATTTCTTGAATGACAAGCCGCTTTTAATATTGCTTCTCGATCCTTTCAAGTTCTCTCCTTGTCCACTTTTGTCTCTTTGGGTGTGCCGGAGTCCATGAAATCGCCCACACCACTGAACACCGAGCCAGCGGTGCCAGTAGTGGAAGCCAGCGGCAACTCTGCCAACCTCTCCAATTCTGCAGACTCCGGCAGCGGCGACGAGGACTTGGGGTCTGTTTCAGGTTCGGTTTCAGGCTCTGTCTCCGGCTCTTCAGCAATGGATCCGTAGGTCCGGGGCACGGAGCCTGAGTTTGAGCGGCGGACAGGGGCAGTTGCGTAGTTGAAGCCGTCGTCGTCTTCGAAGACCTCGGTATGGGCCAACTCGGCGGCTAGCACGGCGCCCGAGTTGCCGGTGACCCTAGGCTTGTTGTCCAAGTCAAGGCGATCCCTGGGTTCGGATTTCACCGCAGGACTCAAGCCAGAGTCGCCGGTGAGATTCGGTTTGGATTTCAGGCTAGACTCCACAGACAGTAATGGGTCGACAGAGTCCAGAAGCCGCTTGTTGTAGGAAGTGACCCAGTCATCACCTTTAGGTAGAAACCTCCCATTAGGGTCCTTCACCTGGCTTTTCCGTGCCTCCACGAGCTCTTGCTTCAACCTTTCTTTTCTCTTGTCCTCCAATGTTTCGGGTGTAGATGGTCTTGTAGTGAGGAGCCGGGCCACAAGACTGATGTTCAATCCAGCAACCATTCCCACAAGAACCCCAACGTACACACTGACCATGAGTCCGTGAACAGCGTGAGAGCACAATTCGACCACGTGGGGGAGTGAGTGGCGGGCCAACTCGAAAAGCATCTGTTCCACGGGAAGCAGCAGATCATAGGGCACGGCGGCTAGATGGAGTATTGGTAGTAGTGGAAGGTACACTGTAGCGTAGAGAGCCGTTCGAATGGCTAGAACAATTGGCAAAACGACCAAATGGTTGATTATGGCAAAGGGGATCCGTATAGCGGGCCAGGCGACGTGGGTTACGGGCAGGGCCAATATCCAGAGCACAGACATGCTTCTGTATCAATTGTGGATTTGAATTTAAGTAAGGATCCGGGATTCTTTGACGTCTTAGTCTGGTGTTCTCTTCTGATTTTCTTTTCTATTGCCTTTGTTCTTGGCGGTGCTAAATTGTGCCGTGGAGTTAATGAGGAGTTAAAAGCAGGTGCTTTGTGATCGTGATGTTTAGGCTGCGACTGACCCAGAGATTGTCAGCTGAAGTCAAATGGAGATGAAAAGGGTGGAAACAACCTAAGGCTTTAATTCCTTTGTTTGTGTATTGCTGCACTCTTTTTTTTTTTGATTTTGGAGTTTTGATTTTGGTTTTTCAATTAAAGCAGATTTCTAATCAGCAGGTATTTGCAGTTACCAGGCCACAAGTTGCGAAAATCATGAATCTTCCAAACCCACAAATCCGAACTCGGTCCAGAATCTCAAACTCATCAGAATTAATTTTAAATGACCTACTCAAAAGCGAATCTCGAATTAAAGTAGACACGATGTCAAAATTAGGCGAGATAGCAACGGACGGCTGCAACATTGAAGCAATCTGAGCTTCTTGTTAAATACTTACTCAAGAAGAATATTGTTGACGAATTGAAATCCAAGCAACAGCATTAAGTTTAGAAGAGAGAACAAAATTAAGGTGTTGAAGCTTTCTACTTTTTTGATCTTACTTCATGGTCATACTTACTTTAAAGCACCTCCTGTACATTTCTCACCTCACAACCATGAGTAACATCCCATCGTCCTTCGACGGCAAGGGCCTCGACGAAGAGTAAGTTCATCAGAATCCAAATGTTGGAATATCACTAACGCCAGTGAAATGGACACGATCCAAAAACTCGTGTTCAAGTGCAAGCAGCAACCATTGGTTCCTGCTGGAACGATCTTGACCACCATTGCAGTGGCACTCGCCGCCAAATCGTTGAAGCAGGGCAGAAAGAAAGACACACAGAAGTATTTCAGATACAGAGTCGGTTTCCAGGCTTTTACATTGGCTGCATTGGTGGCTGGAGGTGTGTACTACCAATCAGAAACGGCCGAGCAAAAGAAGAGTCGGGAGGATCTCTTGAAGGAAAAGGCCAAGTTGAGAGAGCAGATGTGGATCGAGGAGTTGGAGAGAAGAGACAGTCTTATCCAGGCTCGGAAACAGCGGTTGGAGGAGTCCAAGAAGGAACTCCGCCGGGTGGCACAAGAGGGTTTTGAGCAGGAGGGCAAGAAGGACTAACTACTGGGAAGTTTGGTTTCTGGCTCTGATTTGGTTTCTTGCACGGGCCAAGCCCACTTTATTGTACATTGTAAATAGTTGATGAAAGATCACTTCATCTGTTCTGACTTCAGCCACACATGCCGAGGACCGGCTGTCAATGCTCTCAGTCTTGCTCTGTCTTCAGTCGGTTGCCGACTCCAGTCTATCTCGATCTGAGCCGTTGGCAGTCTCAGTCGTTTCTCTTAAATATTTCTCCTGATCTGGCAGCCTCATCTACTTCTGCTGCAATGGAGCCCATGGACCCGGCCGAAGTCTGGGGTTGCTGGGGAAACTTGGTCTGATCTCATGCAATTTCTTGAGTCGAAGATGGTTTTGGAGCATCTGCAAACGCTCCGATGGCGATGGTGTGTTCATTATCGTTGCCACATAAGCCGGATTTTCAGATCTGTACGATGCCATTTGGTCATGGCACGTGACCTGCACACCCACCAGAACACAATCAGGAATCGAACTAGCTGTCGTAGCCCTGAATACCGAACTCTCTGCAGTAGTCGAAAATGCCCTCCATCATGTCAATGACGCCCTGGTTGGGACCGCCCTCAGCGCTCCGCTGGGTGGAGTATAAGCCCTTGACGTAGGACTCGATCTTGATAAGGCCCTCTTTTGCAACCAAATCGTTCACTGAGTTGATCAAGGCGGGCAGGAAGTCGCTGTACCAACGGTGGTTCCACACCATCATCTTGATGCAGCCTTCCAAGATCTTGTGGTTGTATTGATCCATGGTCTTGTTGATGTTTTGGCCGGCGGCCTTGCCTCCACTGCCAACGCTCTTGGCTAGAAGTTTGTTGCGCTCGGTCTCGTAGTACGACAACAATTTTCTTTGTGCCTTCGACGAGAAGCGGCCCTGCAAGGCGTTGTTGAATGCCACGGAGCCCTCTTTGTAGTGCTTCAACCTGAACGCGAGCTGTCCCAAGATCTCCCACTCCAAAGTGGTCTTCTTGTACTCAGCTTGCTGTGCCTGGAAGTGTACCACCTCGGCTTGCCACACAGTGAATAGACGCAAGTCCTCGTATAACAACATGAACAAGTTGTCCAACCAACGGTCGCACAATCTCTTCTTGATCATGTCACTCTCGGGTAAGGCGGCACCATCTCTGACTGGGGACTTGACAGCCGTGGTGGACGCATCGTCAGGGGCAGAAATAAGGTTAGGATCGGCCGAGCCGTCTTCGTCCTGAGAGGCACCGTTCACGGGTTCACTGACAGAGTCTCTCTTGCCGTTTTGCTTGTCCTTCCGGTATTCTTCCTCCATGACGAAAACCTTGGCCCTGTGCTTCAACAAGGCATCCCAGCCTGTGTTGGCGGCAATTTCGGCGAGCAAATCATAGGCACGGGCGTACGTGGACTTCAAGTTTGCGGCTGGCAAGTTGGCTAGCTGTGGAGAGAGGATTTTTTGCTCCGAGGCGATCGCCACACTTTGCAATTTGGACACGTCTTCGAGCGTCACGTCCACGGGCGAAGGCAAGTGCAAGTCGTCAGCGCCGCCCTTCAAGGGGATCACTCTCCTGATGGCGAAATTCTCCTTGTGAGCGCTCATGGGGCAGGAGTTCAAGCTAAGCAAAGCCTTTTCGTACTCGCCCAACTTCGTGTACACTTGTACGAGCGAGGCCCAGGTCCGGAAGTCAGACGGCGAGGCCTCGACGGCCTGCTTGGCCAAGTGCAATGCCAAGTCGTAGCGCTTCTTGTCCATCAAAAACTCGACCTCCAACAACAACAACTCAGAGTTGCGTGGGTTGTTGGCCACGCCCTGGTGGATAATTTGCACAGCGGTGATTTCTTGGTCCTTCATGAGGAGCACCTTGGCAATCAAGGTGGCCACCGTGGGCTCGTCTATCTCCAAGCGCTTCAAGACTTCCAACGCGTGGTCGAAGTTTTGTGTCAATTGCACGCATTTGAGGAAACCGTCCACGAGGTAGTTGGACGTCACGGTTGGTTGCGGGATGTCGATGTTGCAGCCCAACTTGGGTCCGTCCCAGAACAAGCGCTCAAAGCCGGCCACGAAGTTGGCCAACAACTCCTTTGAGGACTTGCCGTTCCCGAAAGGGTTTTCTCTGCGGATCTCGACCAAACCGCCGAGCAAGTTTGTGTCGTCGTCGTCGCAGTCGAGGAGACAGCGCACCATGGACGAAACGAACGTCTCGAGCCATAATTGGTCCATGTTGACCCCCGGGGTGTCTGGAGGCAAAATCCGGCCGTTTTGCTCGACGACCACGGCTTCGAACTTGCCCGGGATGTGCACGGTGACGTGCATGTCGACCCGGGAGAAAGCATTGAACGTGCAGTAGGTCAATTCGGGCACCTTCCAGTGTTTCTTCTCGCCGAACCAGTACTGGGATCTGGAGGTGATAAGCGACGCCAACTCCAGCAAGTGGGCGGCGATGACGGCCGAGTTGGACGTGTCCACACCGGTATAGTACAAGAAGGTGTTTGTGATTTTCTGCGACTGGGCCAGGACCTTGCGGATGGTGCACAAGTCGGCGGGGCCCAAATCACTTAGCGACAGTAAACGGCTGATGCGTTCTTTGACCGCCGAGCCCTGGTGCTCTTCAACGGCTCTGGTTGTTAGTAAATGACGAATAATTTAGGATCAAGAGACATACTCCGGGATGGAAGACAAGGATTTGTGCAACATTGGGTGAGTAGTTGGAGGTGTATTGGCGAGCGCGAGGCTGTGACGTGGTGCGGCCAGCCGAGGCAAATGAGAAAGAGTCGATTTCGATAAAAGAGAAGAATAAATTGGTATGATGAGAAGTTCGAGAGGCAAGTGAGTCGCTTCCGATTATTTTTATTATTTGTTACTCGGGGGTAATTGAGTCTTGTAGTGGGTGGGCTGCCAAGCCCTACGATACTGTAGATACTGTCCAGTCTGAGATTGGAGATGATTGGGGAAGAGATACTTGAATTACCTCGATTTCGAATGATCTAAGCGACAACTTCAGTGCAATGATAACATCATCACAGCTTATCAGATTGTTGTGTTTGCGACAGATTCCTTTCGACTGTTGGGGGATCTGGACCAGTTAGCCCAACGAACGCAGTGAAAATCAACTTTGTCAGGCCCGATTTTATCTCTCCCGATTTAGTATAAAAACAGACGTAAAGAAGACTCCACAGATCTCAAACTTTTCCTTTATTCCACATTATAATACTTACCTTCTCTTCTTTGGAGCTGATTCCTGCTGCTCCTCCTCCAAGCTGTCCCAGTCCTTCGCCGTGAGACAGTACTTCTCCGGCGGCAAGTTGAGCCCCCATTTGGGAATCACCGGCGGAAGACTCTTGGAGTTGCGCTCATGGGCCAACTCCAACATGAGCTCCTTGGCCGGCGTGGGCTTAAACTGGTAATTCGTTTTCGCCGCAATCGCCAACCGGATGTCGTCCGTGTTGACCGCGGCCGTCGTGCTGGTGGCACCGTTGACGTTTTTGGCGTGGTCGTCGTATGTGAGGGCGTCTTTCAACACCGAGGTGGTGTAGCGGTGGGCAAAGTCCATGAGCTGGAGGGGCACGTGGTCCTGGTAGTTCTGGATGCCCTGGGTGGCGAAAATCAAGTGCAAGAGCCGCACGTCGCGGGGCACCACGGCGGGGTCTGACTGGGTGGTTCCGTTGGACATGTGTTGTAGGTGCAGTTAGTTCGTTGTGCGACTGCGAAGAATGAGTGGTAGGAACAGGCTAGAGAAGTGGAGGGAAGCAGGCTAGAAAAGTTGATCTCTGGGAATGATTAAAAAAAGTGAGGGAACGAGAGAATAGAAGAAATGAAGAAAATGGAATAGTGAAAAGTGGAAAGAGGGAAAAGTGATACGAGAGCGACTCGATATGACCATCTTTTCGTACATAGAATGCGTATTGTGCAAGAAAAAGGCAAAGATGCTCTTAACAATTCGAAGTGTTTTCAATTCATCAAAGAGTGATTTCGTGATGCAGATTCTTCTTAGGAAGTCGGTGAAGTCGGGCCTAATTCCTGGGTCTATTGCATCTCACTTAGCATTGACTACAGACAACACACTAGACTCCAGTGCTCTGATAAATTTACCACAGCAGCAAACCAAGAGAGCGTAATCATAAAGTTTCCATTGGAATGAAAAGAATGAATTCGAATCGATTTCAATAAATTGAAGTAAGCAGTTGGAAAGCAAGCACCAGCTGCTATTCCGCTTATCGCCCTCTAAGCACATATTACTGCGCATTCTTCAACCGGATCAGCTTCAGTTCTCCTTTCTCCAACACAATTCCGCTTTTTTCTCCGCTTTTTTCGGAATGGCCATTTACGAACGGCCTGATGACTACAACGTCACGGCCCCTGCCACAGTGGACACGACTCTCACCCCATTCAGTGCCTTCGAAAAAGGACCTCAAAACTGTCCTCTCATCATAGTCAACACTCCACTTGACAAGATCGACATCCGTCTGCTTTGGGCAAAGTCACCCGTGCAAGTGTGTGCTGACGGCGGAGCCAACGGCCTTTACAACTACTTCGATTCAGAGCTCCGAGAACAGTACATCCCCACCTTCATCACAGGTGACTGTGACTCCTTGCTAGACCATGTTCGGGACTACTACGTCGCCCGGGGAACGATCCTCATCCGGCAATTGTCTCAGTACTCGACGGATTTCATGAAAGCGGTCAAGTTGGTGGTGATTCACTGCTCTGCCGGCGGAGTTGAGGCTTTGGGGTCCGGTTTGCCGGAGATGGACGACTACAGCGACCACATTGCCACAATGGCCGAGTCCGTGGTGGAGCACATGACGGAAGATCTCACGGTGAACATCGCCGGTGGAATTGGCGGGCGTTTTGACCAGACCTTCCACCTGATCAACCAGTTGTATGTCATGAGGAAAAGCTACCCCCATTTGCAGGTGTTTTTCTTCACCTCCCATGACGTGGTGTTTCTTCTACCAAAGGGAACCACCCACGTCAAGTACAGTGACCGGAAAAGGTTCAATCGGGCAGATCCGGTGCCAAAGTGTGGACTTCTCCCGTTCAAGGACGAGGTGCTCCTCACTTCCGAGGGTCTTCAGTACGATGTCGAAGACTGGCCCAGTACCGTGGGCGGTGACGTTTCTTCAAGTAACGGAGTTACGGGGGTGGACGGATTTTGGATCAAGTCTTCCGAAGACATTGTCATGAGCATAGAGATGGCCTTATAGAGATAGACTAGACAAACGGTAGAAAACACAGAAACGAGACGAGTAAATTTGAAAAGAAACAATAGAAAGAATGAACTTCAAAGAATTAATTATCGAGCCTCAAAGAATGGTAAAACAGTTGGAGCTCAGACATGGTCCATATCAGCCTTAGTCGCACAAAAAAAAGTGAAAAAATCAACGCTCCCAACATGTTCAGAGCCGGCCTCCAGCAGCTCGCCGCCTTCGGCACCCGCCAAATGGCCACCGTGGCCAGACCAGCGGCTCCATTAGCATCCACGCTCCGTGCTGGTTTTTTCCCCGGCTCGAAAGCAGCCCTCCAGCCCTCCCAACAGCTCTACAACCTCCCAGGTTCCCAGCCATTTGCATGGACGTCCAGACTCCCACAAGTCCCTGTTCTCCCGGAAACCCCACTCAAAGAGTACCTTGATTTGGACTCGCAAAGCAGCGAGACGATGCACATGGACTCGGTGTTGAGAAAGAGAAGACTCAAGATGAAGAAGCACAAGTTGAGAAAGAGAAGACGGACACAACGGGCATTGAAGAAGAGATTGGGCAAGATATAGGTCCGAAGGACGTTACCGGACGGCAGTCCACTGTATATAATCGACACAACAGAAGAGAAGTGTAGACAGGCAGACTGTCTTGATTTCAGAACAGCTGGCTTTCAATTTGATTTGAAAACTTTGATCATTACGCTACTCGTACGAGCAGTCTTGCTTTTAAATTTAATACTGTGTCAGTGAGAAGATGTTGATTGCTGCCACTATATGTGTTACATCGAAGCTTCTACTTTGAAGCTGTCACTACTTTGAAGCTGTCACCGATTAGAACTGATAAGCGAAGCTAATTAGCCATAACTAAAAAGGTAAAATTGAAGCATTGCATCCTACATCTAAACAAAAAATTAAGTGTTCTTGAGCTGAGTCACACCTTCTTGATCTAGATTTGAGTGCACTGGATCAGTCATGATCATCTCACATCACTCACTCACTGAGCATCATGACTACCATCACTTTTGTCACCGGCAACGAAAACAAAAAAGCCGAGGTCGTCGCCATTCTCGGCGGCAACCCATCTGAACACGGCTCTACTGTTGGAAAGTACACAATCACCAACACAAAGTTGGATCTCGATGAGGTTCAAGGGACCATCAACGAAGTGACTGAGGCCAAAGCACGGGCCGCTGCTGACATTCTCAAAGGCCCTGTTTTGGTCGAAGACACATGCTTGGGTTTTGACGCTTTCAACGATTTGCCCGGGCCATATATCAAGTGGTTTGTGCAAAGCGTGGGGCTCCAAGGTTTGGTGGATATGCTCTTCAAGTTTGAAGATAAGGGAGCCAAGGCCATCTGCACTTTTGGCTACTGTGAGGGACCAGGAAAAGAGGTGAAATTGTTCCAGGGAATCACCCACGGAAACATTGTTGATAGCAGGGGACCCACGAACTTCGGATGGGACTCGATCTTCGAGCCAGATGGATTTACAGAGACTTATGCTGAAATGGATAAGGCGGTGAAGAACACAATCTCGCACCGGTTCAAGGCTTTGAAGCAGCTCAAAGAGTTTTTGATGGAGTAAATAGAGATAGAGCGAATAGGCATATTGATTGTGAGTGAACGGGAAGGGGCTCAGTGAGTAAGTGAGAAAGTATTATGAGTCAGATGGAAGTGAGTCAAACGAAACGAAGGTAGAGAGTGAGTGAGATAACTCAGTAAAATGAGTGGTTAAAGCGAGTGGATGAAGCGAGTAAATGAAGTGATTATAGTTGGAGTGAATAGGAGTCATTGATGTGGAACGAGTGAGTAGATCGCTGCTCAGACTTAAGGATGACAATTCTGATTCATGTTATTTGTGCGTATGTGGAATGCTAGTTGAACATTCCCTTCACCTTCAGGAAGAATCCCTGCTTCTTCTTCTCCCGTCTCAGGCCCTGGCTCACTACGGAGTACAAGTTGTTGGGCCCCGACCCCACGCTGCTGCCGTTGGACCGGGTCTTGGACACAACGTTGCCGAAGCCTCCACGGCCGATGGAAAAGGACTTGTTGGAAGCCACCGCATACAAGTCTGGCTCTGCCTTCTGGCCATCAACATCTTGCAACTTGCGTGTGAGTTGGGGATCCTTGTTATCCACCATATTACCGTAGCCCCCTCTTCCGGTGGTGATCTTGCTGGTTGTGAGTTTCGGGGTGTTAGAGCCTTGAGGCCCAAGCTTAGGCGAGGGTAGTTCGCTGGTCGACTTGATGTTTCCTGCACCGCCTCTGCCGGTGGAGTAATAAACTCTTCTCTCCGACTTGATCGGTTCGAGTGGTGGGGATTCAACCCCGACGTCTTTGGCGTCCACGATGTTGCCCAGACCGCCTCTTCCAGTAGAGACCATAGTGTGAGTTTAGATAAGGAGATAGATCACGAAACGAGCGGATGAAGAACTTTCGATGGCGATGATGACGGTGTTTCACTACCGGTGGTGGGTTTACCCTGATCGGGCGTCACGTGATGATAGGTCATTGCTTGGTTTTTCTTGGTTTCCCTGCACAGGCCCTCAAATTCCAGTGGGTGCGAGATCGCCGCACTGTAAGCGGGGTGCCGGTTCTATCGAGGGTTCAACGGGAATGTTGTGGAGCCCGGGATTTGAATTTTGGGTTTAATGGCGTTTCCTTGGCGAAACGCCTCAGTAATTAGGACGCGTGGGTAGTATTTGGTCTGTGCAGTTGAGGGTGCCTTCGCTAGATCTGACTGTGATTCTTGGCTGTCTAGACGTGACATTCCGAACGTGTCTGTTGACTGTTCCGAATTAACTTTCGACTAAAGCAGATAAAATCAGACGACATTTTTAAGAGCATGTGACGAGAACTCGAGATGGCGATAATCTATACTGTAACAAGAGTAGCCATGGAAGTGTACACTTAGTCGACACTGGTCGAGCTGTCCTCGCCCAAAATCATAATCAACGAGCCCACAGTGTTCTCGTCAAAGTCGTAACCCCGAGCTATAGTGGCTACCCGCAGGTATAACGTGTCTTCGTTTCGCAGCCATTCAACATCCTCAGGCTCAGACTCAAGAGACGGTGTCTTGCGGTGCAAAGGCAGCAGTGGGATCAGAGGCAGCTTTCGAGTAGCAACAGGCGCCAGGTACGGTTTCTTGCGGCGGGACATGGACCGCCAGATGCGCAGGGGCAAGGTTTTGATGCGCTGTTTCTTGGACTTGGCCCCATCATCTTCCAGCTCACTGGAGCTTCTTTGGCGGCGTTTGGAGCGATCAAGCATCATGTGTCTTAACACGGTACTGGTAGCGGCATTGTTGTAAGCTTTTAGGCCTGGGAGTATGTTTGTGTGGCTCAAATGGAACTCAGACACCGATCCCGGTTTTGCAGCCGGGTGAAATTGCGGGAAACGAGCCACCAGTTCGGACAGAAGCAGCAACTTGGGTCCATCCAGACCCATCTTGTCGTGAGATTTATTCAATGTGTGTGTTTGGGAGGGGGCCCATATAGGGTTCAGGTAGACGGTCAAGGCTAATGGTGGGTTGGGGATATTTGGGAGGCTTTTGGACACTGGGTCTTCCAGAGGTTTCGACAATTTGTCCTGAGATTCAAACAACTGAGTGGATTCCGAAATGACGGTCGATAATCGAGTGGATAGTTGGGTAGACATTCTGGACGTGGATCTGGGCGGTGGCTGCAACGATTTATCCGATTCCAGTGAGACATCTGAGCTTTCGTCATCTGAATCTCTCACCACCATACAAGTCAAATCCGCCGTCGGAGGTTTTGCAAACGGGTGGAATATTGAGTTCCTGAACCTCTTCCAATCTGTGAAACCCATGGAGTAGTAGGGAGGGTGTGTCTACATTGGTTCTATATGTGAAGAGATTTCGCAGCTGAGACGACAGTGAGACGAGGCAAGTTTTGAGAGTGTGACAGAAGTGGGGGGAAATCAGGGGAAGAAAATTGAACAAATCTGGAGGGGAAAGAAATAATTTTGGAACACTGGACAATTTCGGGATGAGACTGAGCAAGAGAGTGGAGTGAAACACTGATTACGTAACGAAGCAAGAGATAATAACTGTGAACAGTGAGAAACTGACAGAGACGAGGATGGAGGATGGATGAAAGAGTTTGAAAAGTGCCAAGTAAAGCAGATACTCCGGCCTTCCACTGGTTCGCCGCACATCATCATTTGCCGTTATCTCTCAGCTCCGATCTGTGCGGTCTGCACTCGCAATGATGTGACATGACGTCCAGCAATCACGCACGGAAACACTTACGACGCAAGCATCTTGCAACCGTGTGACAGTTGCGACACATTTTGCGGCCTTGGCACCGAGCGACACCCGTCACGGTGACATTCTCGGCACATTTTGCGACGTCGAGGAGGTGGGAAAAACAACCGCTGGGCCGACGGCGTTTGGCCATTCCCGATAAGGCCCACAACGCGGTCGCAGCAAACGCGAACTGAACCGCGGCAGAGCACGGGCGCGGAGCAATTTGGCCGCATTGAGCATGCGCAATGTGCGGATTCGGAAGCCTACGAGAAAATTCCAGGCGGGCGTGGGGTGAACGGCTCCGCCACAGGGACATTGCGGGGCACCGGAGATGGCCCGGGAAAACAGCGGGACACGCGTTTGCAGAGCATACTGAGCTTTGCAGAAAATAAAAAAAAAAAAAAATTAGGAAGACAGATCGAAGATTCTAGATATTCCATTTGTTCCGCCAGAAAGTCATCGTTTCCGGCCATGTGACCGTGGCGGCCCGGTCGCAACCGCAACTGTGCAAATAAGGTTTCTGGTGTAGGAAACTTCATTCTTCCGTCGCATACTACAGAGGCGCCGCCATGCAGGCATCCAATTTGAAGGGTATATATATCAGGGGTATCCTCCCCCATTTCTCTTCTCATCACTACTACAAAAATGCAATTCTTCAAGATCGCCACCATCGCTACCGTTGTCGCCGTTGTCCAAGCTGAGGGCAACAACTCCTCCTCCTCCGCCGACTCTGCCGGTGCCATCAAGCCTCTTAACAGCGCTGTTGTTGGTGCTGGTTTGGCTGTTGCCGGTGCCGCCGCTTTGTTCTTGTAAGCGTGCAGTGTTTGCCGCTACTTGTTAATTATTAATAATATAAAACTAATAATACTGATGCTGTAGTGATAAATTTTCGGATTTCCAGCTGTGGACCCTTGACCTGTCACCATTAGACGTGAGCTGGGCGAGATACGAGAGACACGCTCATTTATTCTGCTTTGGGCTTATCCAGAGCAATTGCGCCCTGCGTGCACACAAACATAGCCTGTGAAATTGGCAACTTCCCACGGTTTAATCCAGTTCACTGGTATTGTCCAGTGACTGTTGGCTATTTTCGCTGGGAAAAATAGGTCGTTCCAATTTTTCGGTTTTTTGGATAAGCTTTTTTCTTGGTGCTCTTATCGCACTCAAGCCACAGCGCTTTAGTTCCACCACATGAGGCATGCCAAGACGTGACAGTGACAGAGATGAAAATTTTGAGGTTTTTGGGGAAATACGAGGTAGAGAACACGAATCTCGTAAAATTTTGAAAAATTTTGAAGAAATGCAGTGTGGTATGGTAGCTCGGAGATTAGATTGATTGTTGCTCAGGCTGCTCTGCGAATCTCACCACCCCAGCCAACTCGCCTGAGAAATGAGTGTGCGGTAAGACGAAAATTGGAAGTACCCAAAAAAAGAATAAAGATATAGGAAACAGTAGAGAACAAGCAAGCATGTGAATTCAGAATTTGTATCGGCTTTCGAACCGAATTTGACTTTGGCCCACCATCTCAGCCCTGCTCTTACTGAAGCCCTACATACTGAATCCCTACACATACTAAAGCCCTACACTTACCAATGCACTACTAAGCCCAATACTCTTTCCATTAAAATACATCCGGCAAACGCTCCACGACGTAAGCGTGACCTCCTACACTCAACAACGGAATACCGGGCACCTTACGGATCCGTCTTTTCAAGTCCGCATCGTTGGTGGCCACAATGTAACACTTGTGCTGCATGACCCGGTTCACCAAGCAGTCATCGGCATACGTGCCGCCGTGGGAACAGCTGAGACGCTTGATACGGGGGTCCTTGGCCAACTTGAGGGCGATTCTGTACTTGGGCCCGAGCTTTTCCAACTCGGCCATCACGCAGTCGGTGACGATGGGGATGCACTTGGCGTAGAGGCAGTCCATGAGCCCACGCACGATGTCGATCTTCTTTTGGATCGAGAAGTTAAAAAAGTTGGTATCGATCAACACCTGGTACGGTGGCTTGATGGCCTCGTTGTACTGGAAGAACAATGCACTGCTGACCTGGGGCACGGAACGGGTGAGTTCAGCGTCCGGTTTTTGCTTTTTGGGGGCGTCCTTCTGGAGCCGGGGATCGCTCTTGTGGATCATGCGCTTCATGGCGGCGAACTTCCGCGTTTTCTTGGCTTTTCCCATGGTGGTAGGTGGTTGTGCTGTGAGATGAGTAGTAGTTAGCTCATCTCGAAAAGTCGCACTAAGGATCAACTGGCCACCCAAAACCAGTATTTTGACCATAAGAAAGATACCGACTTGCAGGCCCTTTCTAAATTTTTTTCTTGATCAAATCCGTAATTTGGAAGTCTTTCAGCAACTTTTTTTGAAACTTAGATGCTTCTACTCTGCCCGTTTCCTCTATTATCACCCACTGATGATTCAGCTCAGGCATCATCAAGTAAACATTACCTCCAGTATGAAAATACTTTCGACTCTCCCTTAATGTAGTCAACATTCGATACTTGCCTCCACAGATTGTCGCTCGAACAATTATGTTTCTTTCTCTACTTATCCCACCCATCTTCAGTCAAAAATTCAGCGTTTATTCCTGGCATATCGCCTATTACTCCACGGGCTCGTTAGCAGCCTGCTTCTCCGCAGCCGCACCAGCAGCAGCCTGTTCAGCCTCCTCCTGGGCCTGTTCAGCATCCTCCTGGGCCTCTTCAACCTCTTCCGTAGTCTTCACGGGCTTCTTGGCCTTGGGCTTTTCAGCAGCCTTGACTTCAGCAGCCACTTCTTCGGCAACTTCAGAGGGGTCCTCTGGAGCTTCAGCCTCAGCGTCAGCGGCCGGGGCTGCGGCGGGTTTGGGTGCGGCCTTAGGGGCAACAATGTCGTCGGCGACTGGCGGCTTGGGCTTGGGCTTGGGCTTGGGTGCCTCTTCTTCAGCCTCCACTTCGGGCTCGGCTTCAGGCTCGGCCTCAGCTTCAGGTTCCGCGGGTGGTGCCTTGGCTGGAGCCTTAGCTGGAGCCTTAGCTGGAGCCTTCACAGGCTTGGCTGGAGCCTCCTCCTCCTGCTCTGCTGGGGCGTCCTCAGCCTCAGCCTCGGGCTCGTCCACCTTGGGCAACAGCTCCAAGGCAAGGGCTGCGTTGGGCTCGCCCTTCCAGATCATTTGCAAGTCGAAGCCCTTCTCCTGATCACGCTTCCACGACTTGATCAGGTTCTCCACGAAGTCGTACTCGAACATCCGCACCCTGCGCTTGTAGTTGGGGTCGATACGGGTGTTTCCCGACTCACCGGCAACACCAGAGTAGCACAAAAGAGCGGTCTTGTCGTCGTTCTCCTCCCAAATACAGGCGTCGTTCTCGTGCTCGTGGCCCACAGCCACGGCCTTGTAACCGGCAGCCTTGATGTCCTTCATGAGCTGTTGGTCGCTACCACTGGCAAGCTGGTGCTTCTCGTTGTAGCCTCCAATCAACTTGACTTTGCCCGTGGGTCTGAAGTTGGGGAGTGGGAAGTGGAAAAAGAGAAGCTTCTGCTCCACCTCCTTACTACCCTGCTCGTGGAGACGGTACAAGTACGTGGCCTGGGTCTCGTGGATGGTTCTGTCGCGCGAGTCGAGGTAGGTCAACATGGCGTTGGGCTGGTCGAACTTGATGGTGTTGTAGTCGAACTTGGCGCCTCTGGCGGGAGGTGCCACGTGGTAGATGTTCAAGTTGCCGTTGGTGAGCCCGTGGAGCCGGTGGTAGATGTCGTTGCTGGCCCGGTTGTAGCAGTTGGGCAACGTGGCGATGAAGTCGAGAATGTCGTACGTGCTCACGTAAGGACCCCGGCCGAGGACCTTGTCAGCCAAGCGGGTCAAAAATCCACGCTCGTACTCTGGAGGGTTGCTGTCGCTGTCGCCGAAGGTGTAAACGAACGGCACGTTGGCCTCCAAGATTGGAGCGAGGGCCTTCAAGATCACCGACTCGTAGTGTTCCGCTCTGTGCAAGTCAACAATGTCACCGGTGAGCACCACGAGCTTGACGTCGCCTTCCTTCTTGAGGGCGTTTTGGATAAACTGCAACGTCAACACGTCGAACTTGCACTTGTCGTAACAGGCTCCACTGTCTTGGCCAATGTGCATGTCACTGATTTGCATGACCTTGAACTTGGGGTCGGGCGTGATCATGAACGCGTCCTTCTTGAACACGTTGAGGAACTGCTCCTCCTCGTCGATGATCTGCATCTCGTCCTTGATGGCCACCTTGAAAAGCGAGAGTTTGGGCTGGATGGTGCACTTGACCGGCAACGGGATCGAGTTACGGTCAAACTTCCAGTGCCGTCTGGCATCCTTCATGTCCTGCTTGCCGAAAAGAACATCAAGCTCCCGCACCAAGGGCACGTTGCCGTCCTTTCCATCCTCCAAGTAGTTGATCCACAAGTACGACGACTTGGAAATTTTCTGTTTCTGCCACTTGGATCCTTCCACGGCCGACGAGGGTTGCTCGTCCTTGACCTTGAAGATGATGTCGGTCAACACACGCTTGGCGTCGTTTCTGGTCGATCTTTCCACGAACAAATAGTAGTTGAAAAGATGGAACTGGGCAGGGAACAAGTTGAGCTTGACCGGGTGCTTGTCCCACTGGGCATACTTCTCACCCTTGGGCACCTCGCAGGAAAATCCCCGTAAACATTTCTTCACCTTGACGTCGGTGACGACTTCGTTGCGGCTCACGATCTCGTAAGGGCTAAAATGGAACTGGATACGATTATTGACGTTCCGGGGGTTTTCGATGGTGATGCCTTGGAAACGGAGCGTATGGGACAAGGCGAAAAAGAGAATCACCGCCACCAACAACAGCTGTAGGCGTCGGTTCCTCACGATCGCTCCGAGTTTTGCCATGGTGTAGCGAGTTGTGGAGAGTTCTACTTTGAGTATTTGGATGTAGGTGCTAGTCTTATGCGCAGTTCTTGGCGCTCGTCGCCTCGAATGGGCTAGGGAGAAAAGAGTAACGTGGCGCCGGCACGCACGATCGGACACGTCTTCGAAAACTCAAAAGCCGCAAATCTCTTCAACCCCGTGCCAATCCTCCTATTTCCAGCCGCAACCGGTCTCAACGCTCACGACTCGTCGGAGCTCGACTCGCTCGCTAGACCAATTTCCAGATTCTGCGCTTCCGCGAGCGCGTTTTCCTCTTCGTCGTGCATAAACTGCAGCACTAGGCCTCCGGAGACAGTAATTGCGGTAAACTTGGGTTCCACACTTCCGAGGCCCAGCTCCCGTCTGGGCTTTTTCGCGCTCGGATCCGGCTCGTCAGCCGTGCGCTCGGTTTTGGCCCCAGCCGGTGCTTCGGAGCCGAGCTCACCCGGCAAATTCAGGTCACTCAGAAGGTCTATGAGTTCGGGCGACAGATCCTCTTTCTCCTCTGTCACTTCCCCCTTCTCTTCCTCCTCTTTCTTCAATTCAATCGGCGTCATTTCGCTGGCCAACCCGTAGTACAACGTCACGAGATGGGGCCCTTGCTGGGTGGCCTCGCTGATGGTGTCCCGCACGTGAGTAAAGTTGACGGTGACCCCGGCGTCCATCTCGAGCCATGTGTCTCCCACACGAACGAAGTAGGTGTCCTCGGAAAGAGCTGCTCCAAACAATTTGTACTGGCGCAACTTGGGGTTGTCGCTGATGATGCGGTCGTACAGCTTCAACTGCAGCGCTGAGGCCACGGCTCGAAACTCGGTCTGCTGGTCAATGTACTTCTTCCTCGTATCGGCCAACTGCGAAGAAAGCCCTTGCAAGTCGGCGCTGGCGTCAGTGTTTTCCTGGAGCGCCTTGGTGGCCAGCTTCAACAAGCTGTCGATGCGCTTTCCCTCAAAGAAGTTGAGGTCCATCAACGCCCGGCTCAGCGAATGGTAGTCCTTCTCTGCCTGGCGCACGGCCTGAAGTTCGGTTTGAATTTGCGGCAAGGCCACGTCGCTGTAGATTTCCGGATAAAAGGATTCGGGCACCCCGAATGGGTCGCAGTAGGACGAGTCGTCGCACATGAGCTGGTACACCACCACCGGGGCCACGCTGCTGTACTTGATTTTGCCGAGGAAGTCAAAGCTCTTCTGCCAGAAAAGCTCGTTGAGCGTTTCGTACAAGGATCCCGACCGCAGGTCCGACTCGATCTCTAGCACCGTGAGTTCTTTGTTCACATCTTCATCTGGAGACTCCACCATCGACTGGAGCACGGGCAGCAACTCGGGCACCTCCTTCATCATGTGCTCCAACATGTTGAGCACCATGTCTTCGTCGCTGTACAGAGTTGGGGCGGAGCCGGCCAAGCCGTCGGTGGTGACATACCAACGCTTGCTTTCGTCGAAGTTGTGGATGAAGTAGACGATACGCTGCAATTCGCGGGCGAACGACAGCGTACTGCTGCTTTCGAGGATGGCCTTGGCCACGGGCGGATAGCGGGCCAATATCGACACGAGTGGCACCCACGGCTGCAACGCCGTAGTACGGTTCATCACCACCGCCACAGTGTGACCGTCTGTCTTGACGTTTTCAGGATACAAGTCCGAGCCGGAGTCTGAGTCCATTGAGGAGTTTTCGATATCGGAATTGTCAGAATTGCCGGAGTTCATGGCGTCGTCGGTGGAATCGTCGAGGCGGACCTCCATGCTACCAGATTCGGCTTCGGCGTGTTCGATTCCGGTGGCCATTCCGTGGACAAAGGGGTCCTGGGACTCTTTCATGGCAAAATCGCCCACGTAGGAGGGCAAGTCCTGCGGATTGGCCAAGTTGACGGTGTCGGTGGCGGGCTGGTCCACGATGTAGGGCGCCTGCTGGGTTCCTGTTCCGGAACCTTCGTCGGTTTCACCGAAAAGATAGGAAATGGCCTTGGTGAGGTCGTTGCTCGTGGCGGCGAGAGCATCCTTGGCCTGGGCCTCGGAGAAGCCCATTTCCTGGAGCTTGTGGACGTTCTCGGTCATGTCACTAGTATGGGGTCACTATGTGGTGCGCGAGTGGTGATACATGAGAAGATGGCCCTTGTAATGAAGAATGAAAATTTAAATAGCAAATTCGAAAACGAAAAATTAGATATATTTCGTGGAGTTTTTTTTATCGTAATTTGGTTTAGATGCTTGACGATTGAAGAGGAATGGCGCTGGTTGCCAGTGTTCGAATCAGGGACGGGTCCCATGAATAAGCTGGATCTAGTTTCTGATTCATATAAAAAATAATTGCACAAATTTTGCATTTGGGATGAAATGAGCCAAACTAAACCTGCTCAATTGACTTTTCGTTAAGTCTGTGAATTACAATCTAGCTTATCAGCCTGTATCAGCTCCTATATAGCAGACTGAGTCATACCCTAAGTCAATCGGCACCGACTCACAAACGAAAACACGGAGTTATTGATTCAAATGAACCAAAGCAAATAAATAGAAAGACCCATCTTCATCACAGAAATATCCTGAACCAATTATTCTGAATGAACAGAACTGTTATTCTCCGCGTCGTGTGGGTGCAAGACCCTCATCTCGGAAAAAATCTCTCCATGAACCTTCTCCGTTCACTCAAACACCACAGGCTCAGCATGTCTGCAGACTCCATCACCCACTCCTTGGCCGCGTTGGGCCTCCAAAACAGCGCCCCGGTGCAAGGCTCCCTCCCCGACTACAACGTCGTCGACGTCATGAGAAACTACATCACCCTGGAGTTGCACTCGGTGACCGGCATCGCCCAGGACATCATCTTCGGTGCGTTGGACTCGCCCTCCACCATGGACAAAGGTGACCTTCTTGTGCCGCTCCCCAGATTGAGACTCCCAAAGGGCACGGACTTCAAGACCAAGGCCGCTGAGATTGCCCAGTCGTTCAACAAGGGCGGCTACTTGTCTGAAGTTAGAGCCGAGGGCCAGTTCTTGCAGTTTTTCTTCGACTCCAAGACCCTTTACAGCCTTGTCATCAAGGACGTGTTGACCAGAACCACCGACTACGGCTACTTGCCCTTGGGCGTGGGTAAGAAGATCGTGGTGGAGTTCTCGTCGCCCAACATCGCCAAACCTTTCCACGCAGGCCACTTGAGATCCACCATCATCGGTGGTTTCTTGTCCAACTTGTACGAGAAGGCCGGCTGGGACGTCACCAGAATCAACTACTTGGGTGACTG
The DNA here is from genome assembly GCA_030563105.1 of Metschnikowia lopburiensis (nom. inval.). Lineage (NCBI taxonomy): Eukaryota > Fungi > Ascomycota > Pichiomycetes > Serinales > Metschnikowiaceae > Metschnikowia > Metschnikowia lopburiensis (nom. inval.). The sequence goes on from JAKUBC010000001.1 coordinate 658,026, forward strand.
GGGCAAGCAGTTCGGCTTGTTGGCTGTGGGCTTCGAGAAGTACGGCGACGACCAGAAGTTGCTCGACGACCCCATCAACCACTTGTTCGAGGTCTACGTCAGAGTCAACAAGGACATCACCGACGAAGGCGACGTGGAAGGCGGCACCAACGACAAGGCCCGTGCCTACTTCAGAAGAATGGAGGACGGCGACGAGAGTGCGCTCAAGATCTGGCGCAAGTTCAGAGACTTGTCCATCGAGAAGTACATTGACACGTACTCGCGGCTCAACATCCACTACGAGACGTACTCGGGCGAGTCCCAGGTCTCGCAGACCACCATGAACAACGTGATTGAGTTGTTCAACAAGAAGGGCTTGGTGCACGAAGACAGAGGCGCCAAGCTCATCGACTTGACCAAGTTCAACAAGAAGTTGGGCAAGTGTCTCGTGCAAAAGTCCGACGGTACCTCGTTGTACTTGACCAGAGACGTGGGCGAGGCCATCAAGCGTCACGAGACCTACAACTTCGACAAGATGATCTACGTCATTGCCTCGCAACAGGACTTGCACACGGCGCAATTCTTCGAGATCTTGAAGCAGTTGGGTTTCGACTGGGCCAAGAACTTGGAGCACGTCAACTTCGGCATGGTCCAAGGTATGTCCACCAGAAAGGGTACCGTGGTGTTCTTGGACAACATCTTGGAGGAGACCAAGGACAAGATGCACGAGGTGATGAAGAGAAACGAGGCCAAGTATGCCCAGATCGAGGACCCAGAAAAGATCGCCGACTTGGTTGGTATCTCTGCCGTCATGATCCAGGACATGCAGTCCAAGAGAATCAACAACTACGAGTTCAAGTGGGACAGAATGCTCTCCTTCGAGGGTGACACCGGTCCTTACTTACAGTACGCCCACTCTCGTTTGAGTTCCGTGCAAAGAAAGGCAGGTATCTCCGAGGACAAGTTGAAGAGTGCTAACTTCGACTTGTTGACCGAGCCAGCTGCCGTAAACTTGATCAGAACGTTGGCTCAGTACCCCGACATCATCAAGAAGGCATTGAAGACGCACGAGCCTTCGACCATTGTCACGTACTTGTTCAACTTGACTCACATTGTGTCGTCTTGTTACGACATTTTGTGGGTGGCCGGCCAAGAGGAGGAGTTGGCTACTGCCAGATTGGCCTTGTACGCCGCTGCCAAGCAGGTGTTGTTCAACGGTATGACGTTGTTGGGCTTGACCCCCGTGGAGAGAATGTAAGGAGACTAAGAATACAGGAAGATAATGTACAAAGGAACAGTAAGAAAACACGAGAAGAATGTAACGAGATGACAATGGTGACAGTGAATGGGGATTGTAACAAAAATTAAAAATAGAAGAAGTGAATATAAATACTCACTGAGATGCACAGGAAGTGACAATGCATGAGAGCAGGTAATAATAAGCAAAGAAGAAATACGGAAACGGTAAAACTGCCCTAAATGAGAGAAAAACGAAGAAGAGATAATGAAGAGTAAAAGTAATATTGACATCAAGGGGGATTGACTTGCACAGTAGAATTCAAAGAGTGTAGATTCAGTCAAGTGGTATCAGTGATGACTGATGAGTATGACTGATGAGTTGAGGAAGAGGCTGAATCTCACGAACAAAAATATAATTGAAGGGAAAATGATGATTCTAAAAAATGTCAGATTACAAGAATATCAATGAAAAAACAGTATAAGCAAAGAATTCGTAAATCAGACTTCCAACATTTACATCACTATCACCTCCCACTCAGCGCGACCTCTCGTTTTACCGCTCAGTCACACTCTATCACAACCTGCCAAGATGAGCGGCGCACCGGCACAGGGCCATATGCCCCCGGGCACCGATTTCACCAGTCTCAGCTCGGACATCGGCAAGCTCCGACTTCCTGGGCTCAAGACGCTCTGCAAGGCGTTGGGCATCTCCATCAAGGGCCGAAAGCAGGACATCGTGGACCGCGTGTTCCAGCTCGTGGACCCGCTTGTCATTTCCCATCTGACCAGCGAACTAATGGCGCTTCGCCTTCTTTTGCTCAAGCTCGACCACAACGACCCGCTCCCGCAGTTCCACCAGCTAGTGGCCACCATCAGAGCCAACCCGCTAGTGTTTGACCGCATGCGGCTGCTGATGAACCAGTTCGTGCCCATTACCGATTCAACGATGCGGTACCGGGCGCTCAACGGGTCGGCGCCGCTTCCCGGCAGACTGGGACCGGTACATAGCACCCACAATGGGCAGCACCTTCCCCACGACGAACGGTACTTTGGCCCCATGCTCATGTTCAAGAGCACCTTGTTCTACACGCTACGGCTTGCCGTCGGCGGCGTCCATGTGCTTGTCCCCAGCAAGATCCGCAACACCAAGGAGTTCATGGTCCAGCTCAAGGGCCACGAGCTCTCGCTTCTCAACCTGAGCCCCCGCATGAAACTCTTCGTCTTTGGCGGGCCCGAGTCCACCGTGGACAAAAGCGACACCCCGATTCTGTTCCCGTTGATCGAGTTTCATGTCAATAAAGTGGTGACGAAACAAAACGCTAGAGGCATCAAGGGCAGACCGGGCACTGCTCGCCCAGCAGACTTGACGCCGTACCTCCGGCTGGCGGGCAAGCCCAACCACATCAGCATCGTCTACTCCGACGCGCAGGAGAAATACCTACTATACACCTACATTGTGGAAGAGTACACCCCGGAAGAGTTGGTGGAGGCCATCCTGAAGAAACCCCATATCCCCTTGGAACTGACGAAAAGGGCCATCCACATCGACCATCAGATGGGCGACGACGACGACATTGTCGTCGGCACCGTCTCGCTTTCCCTCCGTTGTCCCCTCACGTATACCCGCATTGTGCATCCAATGAAAAGCACTTCCTGCGACCATATCCAGTGCTTTGATGGACTTTCCTTTTTGATCATGCAGCTGCGTATACCGGCATGGCAGTGTCCTGTGTGCTCCAAGTACTTTGACCAGTACCTGCTTGCCGTGTGTGATTACACTCGCCAAATTCTAGACTCCACGCCCGATAATGTCGATAAAGTCGTTCTCAAGGCCGATGGGTCGTGGGAGGCGGAAGTCGAGTCCGATGACGACGATTCCCGTTCTTCTCTGCCGGAGCCACGACAGACGCAAGGCACCAAGCAGGAATCGGTTGACCACAGCATAGAGATCATTTCGTTGGATTCTGAAAGTGAAGACGAGGCCCCGCCTCAGCGCGTTCCAGCTACACAACCGGCTCCAGCTCCACAACCGGCTCTAGCTCCTCAGTCGGCCCCAGCCCCTCAACTGGCTTCACCGTCTTCACTCACAGCACAACCTCAGGGCCAAGCGCAACCTCAAGCGCAATCCCCGCCTTCTTCAGTTCAAATGCAACCACAAACACAGGCGGAGTATTCACAAGTGCAACCCCAGACGGCGGTTGCACTGCATGCTTCGTCTCCAGGTGCTCAAGACCAACCTATGAGTAATTTCCCAAAGCCTGCAAATATCCAAGCGGCACGCAAACCGACAGCATTTACTGGTACCCTGCAACCATTCACTGATGCAGCGGCTAGAACGTCCACTCCTGATTCAATCTCATCAAATACTTTGAACGCTTTCCGGCTCGTGGAGAATCAGACGCTAGCTGCAGACCGTGGGGTGTCTCAACGCCAAAGTGAAACGACGCTGGTTGCAGATGACCAAACCCGGACTATGCATCAACAGTCGTCTAAATCGCCGCATAGTGTCCCGTCAAATACCCAACAAACCGAGGCTCCTCAAAGCTCCGCACACCCGGCCGGCCATCAACCATTACCTCATAGAAACACCCAGCATGCCACGCCGGCGCCAAACATGGAGTATGATGATTTTGTGCTCTCAGCTATTCCGCGTCAAAGCCCACAGAACAGTCTTCTGTCTTCTAACCGCTCGCAGACCCATAGCCAATCTAAAACGGCGGCTCAAGCTCAGCCCCTGAAGGCAGTGGAGAGAAGACAAGCCAGACCCGTGATTGAACCCCTCGACGACGAATTGTCCTCGGCAAATGCATCCTCGGGTCTGGCGCTGCCAGGCGTCTTCAATTCAGGCGCTGCTAGCTCGAATATTTCAAGTGAAAGAACTGCAATTCTGCTTGCAGTGGCACCGATAGTGTCAGCTCCAGCTCTTGGGCCCGATGCCGTTGGGCCTCCTACAACAAGACCCGCATCCAACGCAGCTACTCTCCTTGCGGGCCATGCCGTTGAGACACGTCCGGCGAATGCCACATCTAATGCGGCTCCCGCCGCTGCTACCTGGAAAACCGCTCCAAGCGTTTCAGCAGGGCTGGTTATACGAAATGACGCCTCTTCAAGTTTGATCAATGCGGGGAGAGGTTCTCAGGAGTGGCAACCATCGAACCCGACCCCGGCTACAAGCAACGGCTCTCTGAACGTGTCTTCTTCGAATGCTGCCTCTCCGCCCATGGCTCCTGCGAACAATGGCTCTCGGGACAAATCTTCTCTGGGTGCAAGTCCTACCAATGCTACCTCTGCAAGCGCTGCCTCGAGTGATACCAATGGAAGCCATCCCTCCCAAGATGTTGCAGCTGTAGCAGCTAGTTCGAAGAACCAAAGGCCCCAACTTCCGGCTTTGGGGATGTCCAGTGTTAGTGATACTACGCAGCGAGCAGTTCCAACTCAACCGAAGTCTGTTGGCTCGTCTGAGCGTGAACGTTCTTTTGCAACGCCACAACAGGGCCTGCCTTGGGGAGCGCAACAACAGGCAAGTAGGGAACCCAAACAAACTCTGCAAAGAGTCTTCAGAGCCGGGTCTGACACAGTTCTCGGCTTAGATACGACTGGGAAACCGGTGGAGCCTATTACGAGATCAGCAACAGAGAGCGTTGTTCCCACGACACAGGCTCGCCCAGACCCCTTGTCAGCATTCACCAACCCAACTCGAATGGCTGGCAATCAGCAAACTGCACAGCAAACGAGAACTCCAAGCACCCAGTCAGTCGATAGATCTCAAGCGGATAGGTCTCAGTCGGCTAACCTGCCTCAAACGAAAACCATTCGCTTGCTGTCTCCCGTTGGCACAACTCTTCATGTTCCTTTGTCACAAAATAAGTCTAACACCGCTTTGAGCCCTACAGTCGGCGAATTCGAAAGATCAACGGGGCAACATGTCTCATTGATTAATGCAATCCAAGACCAAGTTAGAGGGTCAGTCTCACCAACTGTGGCTGACGGATCTACTGGTCGTCCTTCCGTTGCGGGGCCCAACGTTCTCAACACTGGACCGCTTCAAGATGTGAATCAACAAACATCTCAAGCTCGGGCAGGATTCCAGTCTAGCAATGGCATTAACCAGGCGGAATATCAGTCTGACAGAGGTAACTATCTGGCAGGCGAGCCACGTAACTTGACACAAGGCTCTAGCAGATTACTGTCTCTTTGGCTGAACGCAAACGCATCCCCTGTCGGCCCTGACTCCCGAAGCCAAATGGTTGGTTCAGCATCTATGGCGGCGTCTCGCCCAAGCCTGTTTCGTGATGCAAGGAAGAGCGTAGAGAAAAGCAATGTGCCTTTCAGCCCTGTTTTCGATCAGCGAGTGCAGGGCGTTTACCAAGCATCTCCACCCGTTGCAAATCTTGGTCAATCTACAGCTCCAAGCGTCAGCGGTGTGAGTCATTCTGGACCACGCCACGAAGCGTCCGGGTGGTCGGCTGCCCCCTCTTTGCACGCTGAGCGCAGGGGTTTGGTGCCAGCGGGACCTTCAGGGCAAAACTCACTGTTCCCTTCTGGAACTGGGGTGAATCATCAACAAAATGCATTTTTCGATTCCTCAGCGCACGAACAAAGACCTGTTGATAGAAACGAGGGACAGACTTCGCTTGTGAATGCAAGCCGCAATAGCAGCAGTCAAGCAACTCAAGGGCATAGCTTCTTCCAGCCGGCGAGAAATCAGCCTCATCGCCCGTTCGTGCCCACCCAAAGTCCAACGCTGATGCAAGAACACCCGAGCCGAACCCCTTCTACGGGCTCCCATTCACCACCAATCTCGGATTCTTCAAACACAGGGTCAAGTGGTCAATACAGTCCGGGGACAGACGAGGATATGGCGCGGTTCATCTTGAATGGGCTCTTACAGCGGCCATCGACGAAGGATACGGATCCATCAAGTAGTGTTGAGAGGCTCAAACATTACCTCAACAACCAAAAGCGGACGTCCAGCTCAAACTACCTGGATTTGGTTTCTCATTCGTCGAGGCTCATCAATGAGTACATTCGTAAGCAGTATGCTGCGTCCGCTGCGCCTGCCAAAACCTCACCGCAAATCGTCTTTCCAAACTTAGCCAGAAACACTTCTTTCGAACAAGCTCGGATAAATAGGGAGCTGAACATGGGGCCAGCTAGTCGTCATAGCCCGACGGCGGATACAACATCTGCAACACCTCCAAAAGCCCCCGAAATAGCCTCAAATCTGACCTCAGCGCAACCAGCCGCCAAAGTGCAGACGGGAAGCAACAGCAGAACGATAACCTCAAGTGAATGGAGGCAAAGTTTCATTAACCAGCAAAATGCTAGAGCCGCTAGTGGGGCCGAGAACGGCGAAAGTAGCGGAATTGCCACTGTTTCACGCGGAACCCCCGTGGTGGGCGGCGAAACGGCGAGTAAAGCTCCGGAAGCTCAGACGTCGACTGGCAATTCCGGTACTGCTGCATTAAAATCGAATGCGAGTCAAAATATCGACCAAAAGGTTTCGCAGCCAGCTGAGAATGTTGCATCGGCTTCGATACCAGAGACAACCCCGATCCAGAGTATGGATCAACTAGAATCTTCGAAGCTGAACGAAGGTGTTGTTTCTGCTGCTATCCCAAAAACAACAACGAACTCGAATCCAAGTGTCGATCAAAGTTCCAATTCAGCTGAGAGAAATGATTTTGCTGCTTCCTCGCGACCAACAGCAAACTCAGATAAAAATGTTGGGCAAAGGGAAGCTTCGAAGTCAACTGAAAATGATTCTTCTGCTGTTATCTCAAAACCTACTACGAGCTCAAGCCAAATTAACCAGAAAGAAGTTTCGAAGCCAACCGAAAGTGTTGCATCTGCTGCTAGTTCAAGACGAGCAACGGTTGCACACGAAAGTGCTGATGTAGGAGCTGAGAAACCAACTGAAGAAGCAGTGGCTCCTGCTCTGCCAACGTCAGCAACAGCATTGAACCAACATTCTGCTCAGAATGAAGTCACTGACCGGGCGTCCACGGCTCCCACGCAAGATCCGGCTGGAGCGAAGAACTCTTCTGAAGCTACAGCTATTACTGGTAAGGGATCTTCCGAAATTTCCACCAAAGCAAATGAAATGGTTGTTGACAAAACACTTGCTGTTGACGAGACATCTCTATCTAAGGATGCGCCAGTCACGCTGAATGAAACTGCTCAGAGTCAAACTGCGCAAAACCAGTCTGGTGGGAATGCGAACGAGTTGAGGTACTCACGCAGTGCCTTTGACTTACTTGGCGATGTTGGACAGAAAACTGTCACGGGAATTCTCGGATTAGAGCTTCTAGAAGAGGCGTTTCTGACCCGGCCCAACAGTCCCTTTCACGCAGAAGACGGCGGAGCAGGACCCGAAAAGAATTCTGAAGCACAACAGCCGCGTGACAAGGCGAACACTCCCATAGATGTCGACATGACAGGTAACCTGACGCTCAACCATCTCGACAACGAGCTCACGCAGATGGCGTTGCAAACGCCACAGAAAAGGCCCAACCCCGAGCCAGGGCATACCTGGAACAAGCGGGCTTCGTACGGCCACAAAAGCAAGTTTGATCCTAGCACCGTGAACCAAGCGGACATCATCGAGCTTGACTGAAAATAGAACAAATGGTCAGAATAGTCCCAAAGTACTTCCCGTCTCTTATCACTGTCCCTCTTCCTACTTCGTTTCACTTACCTTTATCTTCCTAAGCTCTTTTATTGACTTGTCTATAGTACAGGGGTTGTGATGTTACATGGGGCTGGGGCCCAAGTAGTCCTCTTTTATACTGCCGATGGCATAGATCTCGTTCACGTCGGTTCTCGTACCGACGATCTTCAACCGGACACGAGACCCTTTCTCGATGGTCTCGTCAGGACTCACATACGCTGGAGGGTTCGCCGAAGGGTTGAACTTCATGTCCGAAGAAATCAAGTGTGTGCTGACAAACACAGACAATGGTCCGACGTCGGCGAAAAAGCCCATTTTGTTGACTGTGGTCACCACGGCATCCACCACTTCCCCTTTGAACGGTTTCCACACCACGGCACGGTACTTGACCTCGAACTCGGCCATGCCGCTGCCAGAAATGATTCTTCCGCGGCCCACGTCGATGTTCATACAGTCCAACACGCAGACAATGTAGCCGAACTGGCCTGTGCACGTACCCTCGACGTCGCTGAGCAACTTGTCGCGTAGGAACTGGTCCATCTGGGGCCCGAAGTAGGACGGGTGGAGGGTCAAGTTTAGAGACAAGTCTTTGAGGAAGAACATGATGTATGGGCGAGATTGAGATGAAAATGCAAGGGACGGACAGCCGGCGGAGAGGCTGGAATGGTGGAAAGTAGTAACCGTTGATGTTTTTTCGTCCAGGCGCGCACCCGTGCCTCCGGTCAAATTTGTCCATCAGATTTTCACTACTTACCAAACCCATCACTACAGTCACCTTCCCCTCAACATGTCCCAGAGACTAGGCAATGCCACCACGGCGTTGACGCGAGCATGGCACCACGTGGACGTGGCCGCGGACCCCAGAACGTTGGGCCGCTTGGCCGCCAGCATAGCCATCACTTTGCAAGGAAAGCACAAGCCCACCTACTCCCCCAACAGAGACAACGGAGACTACGTGGTGGTGACCAACTGCGCCCACTTGAAGGTCACAGGCTCGAAGATGCAAGACAAGACATACTGGTCGCACACGACGAGACCTGGTTCCTTGAAACTTATTCCTATGGAGCGGATGATCGCCAACAAAGGTTACGGCGAGGTGTTGAAGCGGGCCGTGAAGGGTATGATGCCCAAAAACAAGCTCAGGCTTGACAGAATCGACCGTTTGAAGGTTTTCGACGGCGACAGCCACCCATACAAGGAGAACTTGATTGCTTTTGCTGATGAGGCTCCAGAAGTGGCAGCCAAGGTGAAGGAGTTGGAGAGAAAGACGGCCCAGATGGCCAAGCTCCGGGAGCAGTACTTGCAAGTGTAAATAGACAAACAGCAGATCCAGGATATTACGTTATCTTTCGTTACCTTTCTTTCGTATTCTTTCGTTTTCTTTCTTTATTTCTTTTCCTTTTTTGTATTTACTTATCTTACATTACCCTCAAACACGCACACTGATGCCCGACCGCTCAGTGTACAACCGAGGAGAGATGTTCATGGCCATCAACTCCTGGAACAACAACTTGGCAGCGTATGGAATGTGGATCTGGTAGATGTTGGTCTTGTTCTTGCACGACCGGCACTCGAACTGGTTCTTCTTCAAGTTGGCAATCACCGACATCAACCCACAGATTCCACACACGTGCACCCGGAAGGCGTCCGATGCCTCCATCAATCTCTCCTTAAGGAATCCGGCCGCACCGTGGGCAATCATACAATCTCTCTCCATCTCTCCGAAACGCAATCCACCGTCTCTGGATCTACCTTCCACAGGCTGTCTCGTCAACACCTGCACGGGACCTCTGGCTCTGGCGTGGATCTTGTCGTCCACCATGTGTCTCAATCTCTGGTAGTAAGTGGGGCCGAAGAACACCTGCGCCATCAACTTCTTACCCGTGTGACCGTTGTACATCACCTCGAAACCTCTGGACTGGTATCCGTGCTCTCTCAACAATTCGGAGACGGCCTCGGCAGTGACGTCCGTGAATGGAGAGGCATCACCTTCCAAACCGGACAACGACGACACCTTTGACAACAAACACTCGATCAAGTGCGCCACCGTCATACGAGATGGAATGGCGTGGGGGTTGATGATCAAGTCAGGAACGATACCCTGTGCGCTGAATGGCATGTCCTCGTGTCTATACGTGACACCAATGGTACCCTTTTGACCGTGTCTGGAGGCAAACTTGTCACCGATCTGAGGCACCTTGGTGGTTCTCATTCTCACCTTGACGAACTTGGCACCGTCACCGTTGGTGGTCAACAACACCTGGTCCACAATACCGGATTCGGTGGATCTCAATGGCGTGGAAGCATCACGCTTGGTGTGGTATTGCGTTCTTTGACCCAACTCCTCAGTGTCTGGTGGGATCGGGGTGGTCTTACCGATGATGATATCCTCTCCGCTGACTCTGACACCGGGAGCGATCAATCCATCGTCGTCCAACTTCTCGTAAGTACCGTGCTTCAAGCGCAAGGTGTCGGATCTGGTAGGCTTTTCGAACGTCTCCAAAGCCTTCATACCTTGTCTCTTCTCCAAGTCCATGTACGACCGGAAGAACAACGATCTGAACAAGCCTCTATCGATGGACGACTGGTTCATGATCATGGAATCTTCTTGGTTGTAACCCGAGTAACAGGCAATGGCCACGACGGCATTCTGGCCGGCGGGCAACTCACGGAACTTCAAGTGCTCCATGGCTCTGGTGGTGGCCAACGGCTTCTGTGGGTAGTACAAAATGTTGGCCATGGTGTCCATTCTCACGGCGTAGTTGGTCAAAAACACACCCATGGCCTGCTTACCCATGGCCGACTGGTAAGTGTTACGAGGCGACTGATTGTGGTCGGGGAATGGAATGATGGATGCAGCGACACCCAAGATCATGGAAGGATGAATCTCACAATGGGTGAATGTATGCGTGGAAGCGGAGTAGGTGGGTCTGATACGCTTGGCGGGGTCGATCTCTTGCTCCTCCATCTGCAAGTCCTGCTGCTGGGTTTCTGTCAACGAGCTCTTGGACGCCTCCAAGTCCTCGGGGGTCATGGCAATCATTATAGTTTCCTCCTCCTCGGCATCGACGTACTCCACCACACCGTCGTTGACCAACGACGACCACGTGTATGCGTTAGAGTCCTCGTCATACTCGTCGTACTCGGAGTTCATCAACTTGTGGATGTGCTCTTTCTGCAACATCAAGTCGCCCTTGGTCTCGGACTCTGGGTCGTCGTCCACAATGAACAACGGACGGTACACACGGCCTGCGTCGGTGAAGATCTTGAACTCCTTCTCACGGATGTCTCTGATGATCGAGACCTCGGGCGAGATGTCACCCTTTCTTCTCAATCTTCTCATCGTGTCGACCAACTGAGCTGGCTCTCTGTGCGTTCCGACCCACACACCGTTGACAAACACTCTGGTGCAGTCTGGGGCGTTGGATGGCACGTAGTCCTCCAAGGGCTCCATACCCCACTCCTCCAAGAAGTAAAGAATGGGCTCCGAGGAAGTACCCACGGATATACAGGTCATCAAGGACAAGTTCTTGACCAAACCACACGCCTGACCCTCGGGGGTTTCGGCAGGGCACACAAGACCCCAGTGGGTGTTGTGCAACTGTCTGGGCTTGGCAATCTTACCGTCACGGCCAATGGGCGTGTTTGTTCTTCTCAAGTGCGACAACGTGGACGAGTAGGTGTACCGGTTCAACACCTGGGACACACCAGCACGGGCACTCATGGCCTTTCTTTGTTCACCCCAGTTACCAGTAGCCAAGGAGTAACGCAAGCCGTCGGTGATGGTCTGGGACTTGACGGCCAAGGTAAGATTGAACTCCTTGTCGTTCTCCACACATCTCTGCATGTAGTTGTAGATGTCCCTGGTCAACTTCTTGAACAAGATGCGGAACAACGATGCCAACAAGGGTCCGGCCAAGTCCAATCTCTTCTTACCGAAGTGGTCTCTGTCGTCGGGCTCCTTTCTCTCAAGGGCACACAACAACAACCGGTTGACCATGTAACCCAAGAAGAAGGCCTTTCTGGACTCGAAACCGGCCTCTTGTGTGATGTTGGGCAACAACTCCTTTTGCAAGATGTCACGGGCGTACTGGATACGCTTTTCTCTCCTTATACCCAAGACACCTCTTCTTCCGATGAAGTCAAGTGCCACTTCACGCTCCTGGATGACGAAACCTTCCTCCACACAAGGCTTCAACATCTCCAACATCTGCCAATCGTTGGCGTCGTAACAAATGTGCTCCAAGATATCACCATCTGGAACCACGCCCAACGCACGGAACACAATGACAATAGGGATATCTTCCTTGATGTAGGGCAAGGTGGCCTTGATGGTTCTGCCCGTGGTGCCCTTATCGTCACGACCGTACAACTTGATTTGCATGGACGAAATCAACCGGGAGCCCTTTTCGAGAGCAGAACGGATCTCCGCCACGTGCGAGATGGGCGAGGGCGCAGCCTTCTTGAACACCTGCACGATGTTGGCGGCGGATCTTTCTTGTGCAATCAACACTTTTTCGGAACCGTTGATGACAAAGTAACCACCCATATCGTAGGGGCACTCCTTCAACTCGTAGAACTCGTGCTCGCCCAAGTCCCGCAACATACAGAACTTCGACCGGAGCATGATGGGCACTTTACCCAAGAACACCTTGGACTGGGCGTCCTCGCCATCGACTTTCTCCTTGATCCACTCGAGCTCGTTGCCCTTTCTGATTCTGTCGTCGGACAAAAACTTCTTCTTCGACATGTCGACGTACAACGGCGACGAGTACGTCAAGTTACGCAAACGTGCCTCTTGTGGGAACATCGGGTGGGTGGTACCGTCGCCTTCCGTTTGCGTGGGCTTGGAAATGTAGATTTTGCCGAACGTGATCTCGAACCGCTTGTTCTCGTATTGGTCCTCGGACGTGTGCTGCGCCGGCTGGTCCAAGATCAAGTGGGAGTCCTCCCACACCAACTCCTGGATGGTGGACTCGATGAACTCGTCAAAAGAATCCAACTGTTGAGACACCAAGCCTTTCTCCAGGAAGAACGACGAGATGACGGTCCAGCAGTCCTCGGGCGTGATGCTGCTGGAGTCCTCGTCGTACAAGTACGGGTCGTCAACTGGCTGGTCCTGAGACATGATTGCTGGATATTCAGGTGGCAGACCGTGATAATTGGCTATGGTGTTTTTGCCTTGAAAAGTGCGGGCCCACTTTTGGCTGCGCACGCCGAAAATTTTCGCTGCGTACTCAGACAAGGTGAGATCCATCGAGACCAGAGAATCCTTGACAATCCTAGAAAATACCTAAAAGGTTGATTCCTGACTTTGGTCCCTTCATTTCCTTCCTCATATTGCACCATGGACTTCAAAGCCCTCAGGCTCTGGGCCAGACCGCTCCACTACAAGGCTTCCGCCAAAGCATACCCCAAGGTTAACATCAAAGATGTGCAGTTGAACAAGCCCCGCTTCGGTTTCCGCAAGCAGAGACCACCACTCCTTTCTCAGTCCGTCACCAGCGAAGTTTTTCCCGCTGAAACCATCAGACAAAAGTACCTCGAGGCCGGAAAAGCCGTGCCCATCAAGTTCCGTGCCAGCAGCGACGAAATCGCCCGCTCTAACTGGGAAAAGTACCAGGAAGAGGTCGCCCTGGGGCTTCCACACTTCAAAGTCGGTCTTAAAAAAGTCTACCTCCCCAAGGCTCGTGTGTGCTTGTTGAGACCCAACGCGAAGCACACCCCGTACCAGGCCAAGTTCTTGGTGCCCCGCAACTTCAACAAAATGGACTTGAGAGACTACTTGTGGCACGTTTACGGGTTGAGAGCATTGAACGTCACCGTGCAGTTGCTCCATACAAAGTTCACCCGTGGAATGGACGACCACGGCCGCTACAGAACCCCACAGTATAAGAAAATGACCATCGACATGGAGGAGCCCTTCATCTGGCCCGAATTGCCAGCCTCGGTGGTGGAAAAGGCACAAAACATGAAGAAGGACCAGATCGAGGCCATGAACTTGACCAACGCGACCGGCTCCGACAAGCACAAGCCTAACGATGCCTACGACGGCTTGTACAAGAAGCCTGTGTTGCCCAACATCTTCGTCAGCGAAAAGTTGAAGAAGACGCTAGGTTCCCGGGTGGCTAGAGAAGTGGCCTCGAAGGAGAAGAAGGCCGACAGAGACGCAGTGGCCCAGTTTTTGCAACTCTGAGCATGTACATAGAACAGAATCGATAAACCATATATCCGATAGCTAACCAGCCAGCTGACCTAACCCCGGCAATACAATCGCAGTTTCACCAGTACCACCGGCGTTTGACATCGGGTGTTTCTGTGGCAGTGCTGCTGCCTTCTTCCTGGCTGCTTTCAGCTTTGTCCACCACATCGTACTCCGACAAATCGTTGCCTTGAGTTGGCTCCGACGTGCCCAAAAAGCCCAAGAAACTGGCTAGTCCGCCTTCGCGAGACTGTGGGAATATGTACTGTGCAAAGGCACCGTAAGGTTTTTTGCGGAGAGAGTCGATCACCGGGGCCAAACTGGCCTGGCTCAACCGACCCAAGTTCTCCTCCAAGAACGGCTTCAAATACACAAAGTACACGAGCCCGCACCCGGTCGACGAGAACCCACGCCACTCGTTCTGAATGTCTGAGTATGTGAGCACCTGGCTCTTTCTGGTGCGGTTGGTGCTGAGCACTATGGGGTAGATTAGCCATAACGATCCACAAAGTCTCATAAGTGAGTACAATGGGATAAACGAAAGAGGCAAGATCTTCTCCACGAGGCCCACGCACGCATTGACAATCCAGTACACAACCCACATCTGCACCGTGAGCAAGCGGAAGTTCAAGGTGTCCTCCTCCAAGCTGGCTTCGTCTGAGGTGGCCCGTTTAAGGATAGTGCCCAAAGGAATTGACACGCCACCCATATTGATGGTGGTGGCGCTTGTTTTGGAAGCGAGTTTTGTGTAGTTATCGTAAGCCCGGAACGTGGCTGCCACCGGGTACACGGTGGAGGCTAACAAGCTGGCAGTTAGTAAGCGTACCCCACATTATGCTGAGAAGACATACTTTAACAAGTCAAAGAGTCCGAACATGGCGAGATGGTGTAGAGTCTTTTCGTTGCTTCTGAATGAAACTGTGGTCCGTAATGTTTGACAGTAAGAGTGTTTCAGTGACTAGTAGTGATCCCTGATAGCATCACGAAAAGACATCCCCAGACAGGAGTGCGCAGAGCGGAGCACCAGGACCTCCAGCCGTCAGCAAAAAGCAAAGAGGCAAAGGCCGGAAAGAGCTTTTCGGAAATCGATAGAAGCTTCCCAAAATAACGTCAGCAAATCAGCAGATATTTTGTGAATAACCACTTTGCCACCGGAAACCGGCTGAGGCAATTGTGCGGTATGCAGGAGCAGAGCCAATGACTTAAAGACCTGAGTCGGCCCGAAAAAGCGAGCCACAATCCCCATCCCATCATGCCCCACCACTACCAATTCGAAGTCGCCATGTCCTGCCTGGGCTGCTCCAACGCCGTGAAACGGGCCATGGACAGATTGGAAGGTGTCACCGAGGCCAACATCGACTTGAAGGGCCAATCGGTGGATGTCACCACCGCAGACTCGGTGGACTACGACACTGTCCACGCTGCACTTGTCAAGACGGGCAAGCAGGTTAAGAGCGGCAAGGTCGTCGACTAGCTGTTGCGGATGTCGATGATCTCCTGGATGCAGTTTTCCCGCAAGTCGCTGGCAATAAACACACTTTTGATGACCCCGATCAACTCGTCCGTAGTGAACTCGTACAACTCGCCCTGGTAGAAGTACTCCATGATGCTTTTAAGGTGGTTGTTGATGAGGAACAACGCCTGGATGACCTTGTTGTGCGTCACTAGC
Source organism: Metschnikowia lopburiensis (nom. inval.) (assembly GCA_030563105.1). Lineage (NCBI taxonomy): Eukaryota > Fungi > Ascomycota > Pichiomycetes > Serinales > Metschnikowiaceae > Metschnikowia > Metschnikowia lopburiensis (nom. inval.). The sequence goes on from JAKUBC010000001.1 coordinate 673,785, forward strand.
ACTGACTTGTCCTCCCCAAAGTGATCCAACGCTGCGGTCTGGATAAATTGGAGGTTTTCCAAGTATCGCGTGAACTTCTCCGATTGGTACTCGGTGATCTCGTCACAGCCGGTGATGGTCTCAAGGACGAGCGTGTTCAATAAATTGAGTAACTGGACGATAAGCGTTTTGAACTCGTAGGCGTTGGTAGACTCAAGTTGTGTTTTGTAGAGACTTTGCACAATGTGGTCCAACTCATCGGTGTTTCTGCCCATTGCCTCGAGCGCATCGACCTCTCCGTCGTCGTTGCTGGCCAAATTGGCTTTGGCCACAATGCCAGTAACCTTGAGGAAAAGCTCTTGGCGGCAGAAAGTCCACTCGTCGTCTGCGCTCGTCGAGAGGTATTGGCTTTGTTTGTCAATACTTCTGAGATCGTTCAAAAGAACAAACAGCTCGGTCAATGGTGGGTAACTGACGGTGGCCAACGAAAGAATGGCCTCGTAGAGCACCTGGCAGTCTGCGCCGTCGGTTTCCGCTCTGAATCGGCCAATCAACTCGCTGAGCTGGGTGCTAACTGCACTCTTTTTGATGCTGTAGGATTTTGTCTTTGGAGCTGTCGTTTTTGGAACTGCTGTTGGAGCTGCTGTTGGAGGTTCTGGGGCCGCTTTCTGAGGCTCGGCCTTCTTTGCTGCTTTTGGTGGATGGTCCTCGTCGCTGTCCCAATTATCGTCCCAATCGTCCCAGTCCTGGCCCTCTGGTTCTTTTTCGTCTTCAGTGTCCGAGCCCCAGTCGTCGTTCCAGTCAATTTCTTCGGAAACAGTGTCTGGTGGGGGTGCACTATATTGTGGTTCTGGTTGTGGTTCGGGAACCTGAGGGATCTCGATCTCAATGACATCATCTGTCAACGTGGCCACCAGTTCCGAAAAGCCTGGCTCTTTGAAAACGCCCCGGACCAAATCAATGTATTTGTCAGTAGTCCAGTCCAAATGGAGTTGGCGAATGCTATCGTGGATGTTTTTGCTAGACATGAACACGTTTCTGATGGGTGTGGACCAGCTGGAACGGGAGAGAAGGTCCATGAGGTCCATGAGCTTTTGAGTCAATTCTTCCTCCTGGGCCATGAATCCCTGAATATTTTCCGAAATGCGGTCGACCAAGCTGTTGGACACTTTGGTGGCGTAGTAGTTTTTGAACGACTGCTGGCCAGTCACGTTGACAAAGGCAACGAAGGTTGCAATGGACAGAATGTAGCGGTCTAGTGAAAACGAGTCGTTTGGAACGACACTCACCGTAATGTTTTCAGTTGTGTTAGTCGTGTCACTGTCATTGGACTGGAGCAGAATTGACTTGGCAATGAGAGGCTCGAGAAGCTGTCTCTCCCACGCATCTCTTCTCAGCAGCAACACGTTCGACACTTCGTTGGATGCCGTAAAAGTCTCGAAGTCACGCGCCACAGCCAAGAAGACGTCGAGCGTCACCTCAGACTCGTTGATCTCTACCACCAGAGCCACGGTGTAAGTTGAGTCTGCCGGTTCAGGAACAAAGAGCAACAACGCCCGGACCATCATGGCGGTGCTCTTCTGAACTAGACCATCGTAGCGGTCCTGCAACAAGGGTGCAATCACCAAGTTCAGCGCCGACAACTGCTGCAACTTGGCCGCAAGCTTCTTGGTGTTGTCCACCACTGCTGAAAGTTCGTCGAGGTCACACACGTGGTCGCCCGTACTGAGCGGATCAAGCAACACGTCGAGCTCCTTGCACATGCTGTTGACGAGCCAGAGCTCGTTGAGGTGCTGGCTGGCCAGATCCAACTCCTTGAGGCGGGCGTTCAATTGGAACACGGTCATTTCCGCTGTTTCTGCCGCTGCGGGCTCATTGGACCGGGCAAAATTCGGGTCGTGGTGGATTTCGTGGGGGGAAACCAGCGTGAGCAGGCTAAACTCGGCGTCAATGGCCTGGATCTGCTCATTTACGTGGTGCAACTGCTCAGCGACCAACATGTTGAGTGTTCGCGGTCAATGGTGATGTGGAAGTCAAGGTCAACTGCAAAAAGATGAGACTGATCTGAGCAACGAATGTGAATTTTAGCCAATGCAAAGAAATTGATTTGAGACTTTGAAGAGACGAAATTCCGGAAACTTTTAAAAGATTACGAATCAGTACTGAGTCTCGGGTCTATGGTCATAACGTGGTCAATTAATATCTCATAAATACTATCATCTCCCGCAACTAGAACTAAACCAATATTCTCAGCGATCAATTCTTCATAAATCAGATCTCTCAGATCAAATCCTCGGTGATGTCGTCGTCCACGTACTCGTCGTCCTTGTTCATTCTGTACACCGTCATTGCCATGCTGGCCATGTTCAACATGCTCATGAACCAGTCAGGCACGGCAAAGTGGTAAAGCTCGATCACGTTGAAGGACAAGTCAAGCACATTTCCCAAAAGTTCGAGCCGGAGCATGAGCTTGTCGAAGGTCAAATCCTTGAGCACCTTCTCGTACTTTCTGAACACACCATCGCCATCCTTCTCCAAAAGCTTGGAGTTGCTGTTGTTGCGCAACACACTCAACTCCCGCTCGACCTTGGCCTGTTTCCGTCTGACATTGAGTAGCTGCAGTAGCGTTTTGCGGATCAAAAACACCAATATGAGCACCCAGAGCCGGTTGGTGTGCTTCAAAAGGTAGTCGAGCTTCTTGGGGAACATCGGGAGCCGCGAGAGGATGTGGAGGTTGTCTAAGATGTTGGCGATGCCTTCCAAAAAGCCAATGGCGGCGGTTTCGATGCGCTTGAACGTCCACTTCTTGGCCGTTGGTGGCTGTAGAGTTCTCCGCTGGGGGACGGGCTGCTGAGGGAGCTTGAACTTGTAGAAAAGCCCGGGGTATTGCGGGCGGATATGAACCGGCTTGGGGGCAATTTGGGCTGCTTTGGTGGAATTCTCCGCTTGTTTGGCGTGGAGTCCCTGGAGCTTCAAGAATGCCTGGTACTTTTCCTCCGTGACAGTGTGGTTTCCCAGCCTATATTCTTTTTCGATGATGCTGATAATGTCGTTGACAACAGCGGCTTTCGATGTAGGCTTGATTCCTGACGGGGCAGAGACTTGTGTTGTGGTCAAGGATTCCGTAGCCATGGTGGTGAACGTGTTCCCCGCTATACAGGCCGAGGATGAGAATGGAGACAGCCATTATAAATGAAAGAAGAAAACGAAAAAAGGCAGAAAAAATAAGGGGAAAACAGAGATATGGAGCAAGCAGAAAAATAAGGAAAACAGTTGTTCCGGAAAAGATTCTAATTTTGAAAAGGTGTTATACTACTTCCCCTGGAGCACTATACCACTGAGTAGCTGCAGTAGTTTCCAGAACCGCTCGTCGCCACGGGCAAAATTCACCCGTTTTGCCAGCTGCTCGCCCACGTCCGAGTGCAAAACCCCCATGTCGTCGTCCAACGTGATTTTGTGGCCGTTCACGTGGACAATGTGCACTTTGTCCACATGCTCAACGACAACATCCGTGCTGATGAACCGACGAAGCAATCCGTTGAGTTCCCGAAGCCACTGAGCGTACTTCTGCTCCGGCTCCTGTTTGCCGTCCAGTTTGGCCAGCGATGCCTCCACCTGCGCCTGAAGTTTCTCGAGTTTGGCGGTGAGCTCGCTTTCAAGCTGCTCCAAGCCCAGCTTCTCCGCCAACGCCCGCTGCTCCTTCACCGAAAGTTCACTGAGCGTGATTTTGTCCTGGTCCACGGCGTTCTGTGCGATCTCGATCGCTTCGTTGAGCCCCAAATCCTCCAGATCAATCATCTTGTTGAGGTTAAAGAGCGTGCGGTAATTTTCGTTGGCGGGAGCGTTCAAAAGTCCCTCGAGCTCGGCCTCTAGTCCGGCTACTTCTTCGAGTGCCTGCTCAAGTTCGCTATGTTGCGCTTCAAACGTTTGGTTCAACGAAAGCACCTCCTCGGCAACATCGCTGCTGTTGTTTATGAGTGCTTGGAGCTCACTTTTAAGCCGTTTGAGTTCCTGTTTCGTGGCCGTGTTGCTCTCCTGTAGCGCCTCCACGTCACTAGCCTGGATGTCCTCGTCTGTGTCGACCAAAAGAAGCCGTAGGAATTTGTCTCGCGTCTCTTGTTCGAGGTACTGGAATTTCAACTTGGAAGAGAACTCTTTGAGATGTAAAAGCTCATCTTTGATGGAGTTGGGGTTTTTAAGGTCCAAGACAGAACCTTCTAGCGTCGACTCGAATATATTTTTTGCTTGTAGAAGCGTGTAATCATCGCTAAGCTCATCCATTGTGGTGTGTTTACGCTGCGCGCCCCAGTGTTATTATGCCTTGATGCTCACAGTTCTCACAGTTTACGCTTTCTTATCTAGAAATTCTTACTCACAGAGTTCTATTTTCGTATCTATGTATTAAATCAGCCTAGTTCTTGAACTTGTCGAGCTGGGCGCTGAGCATGTCAGGAACCTCCACAGACTCGACCTCATCCACGGTCTTGGTGTTCTTGGCCTTCTCCTTCTCCTCCTGCTCCTGCTTTTCGCTTGGGGTCATGATGAAGTCGTTGAAGTTGATCTTGGACGACTTTCTGCTGGTGGCGCTCTCGTCCTCAGCAGTCTCGTTCCACTCCTCCAACTCCTTGGCGTGCTCTCTCTCGATGGCGAACTCAACAGCCTCCAACACGTTGGCACACTGGTGCTTAGGCTTGTACTTTGGCACGGTACCTTCCTGGTAGACACCAGTCTCCACAAGAATGGAGAACCACGAGTCGTCGTGGGAGTTGGCGAATCTGATGTCGGACTCTGGGGTGTCTCCAACGAAGTACACCGTGGACGATGGTGGCATTTGCAAAGTGATCTTCTCTTGCAACTCCAACTCGCCCATCTTATCGAGGAGCTCGTTGTCGTCGTCATCCTCGTAGGATCCAGACTCCAACTTGGCCTGGTTGATAAACTCCTCACCATCTTCGGCGATCAAGATATCGGCGTCGCTGGCGTTAGGGTCGTTAACACTCAATTTCTTCAAGTGCTCGTCCAACATACCCTTTCTCCATTTACTAAGCACTTTGTTGGCAAACTTGAAGGTACCTGCCTGAGGCTTACCAAATCTGTGCACTTTCAATTCACGGCCAGTGTGCTCTCTGTACAATGCAGCGATGGACACCTGCAAGGCACCCATACCGTATCTGGACAACTTGTAGTTGGTGGCCCAGATGAAGTCGGAGTGGGCAAAGTAGATCTCAGGGCCCTCGTCGTAGGTCTTCGACTCGGTACCCATGACACCGTTCTTGGACAAAAGCAATTCCAAGATGATTTGCTGGTCAGCGGCCCAGTTTCTGGAGTCAGCAAAGACCAAGATGGCGTCAATTGGAGTCTTCGAGAAGTCCACGTCGTCTCTGGAGCATGCATGCTCCTCCTCAGTCAAGTCGTGGTAAGGAGAAACAGCTGGGTTCCACTTCAAGATGTCCAATGGGGTAAAGACGTTCTTGAAACCGTAGGACTCGGCGACGTTTCTGCACACATTGCTCACACCACCAACGACCAAGACGTTCTTGTAAAGAGGAACCAAGTCTCTCATAGGCGTGTGGCCCTGGATGATCTGGTCCACGCGGATCTCGGTTTCCAATCTCTTGGACAAGTCCTCGGCTCTTTGAGACTCGGGCTTACCACCACCGTTGGTGACGAAAATGGAGGGCACCTTGATGTTGTACTTGTTTTCACCGTTCAACAATCTGATGGCCTCGACGGCTTGAGGAATCGTGTTAGGGCCTCTCAAGATGACACCATCAATGTCGAAGCAGAAGGCGTAGGAGGCCACACGGGGGTGGTCAATGACGGTCTTCTTCTTTCTTTTGATAATGGAGGAGTTTCTGGACAACTTGGCCAAGGAGTCGACCTTCTTCAAGTTGGCGTGAGAGCCTTGCTTGCTCAAGGACGTGGAGGAAGACAACTTGGTCAAACCATTTTGCCACTGGTTCAAGTCAGACAAGGACAACGACGACACTCTGTGCTTTCTGGAAGCAGGGGTCAAGTCGTCGATACCGTCGTTGTTAAGATACGACTGGAATTGTTCTTCAGGCATTGTGATGTAGGGGTTTTGATGAAGTGCAAAGCTGAGTTATGGAAAAAGCTGGCGACCAAAATCAAAGCAGACCCCCGTTTATATATAAACGCTTGGGCTACTAGAACCTGCTCTGCACGCCGGGTTGCTGTGTGCCGGACTGCAGCGGACTTGCCGAAGGCAGTGATCAGTTATTGCTTAGTTGAGATTTGGCTATTGACCTAAAAAACAAACGATGATATTGACCCGGAGAGAACACAACAAAACTCTAGCTTTTAAACAAGTGGTGAATCTTAACCCGGATCTGTATTTTTCCCTGGGTTCTGCCGTGCCATAATAGCAACGTCCGCGCCCAGCAGCAAGTGTCTCACTCCGTGACGTAATCTGGAACACGGTGGTTCAGCAATGGGCTGGCAGGAAGAAGCATGGCCAACAGGCAGCAAAAGTACGACAGTCTAAACGCAAATTAGCCACAGGCCATGCACGCCACGTTGGTGGTCAGGCTGATTCAACCAGAAAATTTTGGATCAGGGAGTGTGGTGGGGCTCAGCCTTGCGGGGCCAGCGAGTTGTGCCAAAAATTCCAGTCGAGATAATACCGCAGCCAAAATGTCTCAGCCCAATTATCTCGAGGAATGCTTCAGAAAATGTCTCAGAATGCTGGACTGGCTGCCTATGAATTCGATGAAGATGCCACCATTCCAGGTGGAAATAAACATCCGATCCAGAGCTTATTTTTGCGCAATTGCGAGCGGTCACTCTGATCGGAGATGCCAAGTCGGGTAAAATGTAGCTTTCTGGAATTTGTTCTCTTCGCTTCACTGAAAAAGTTATGATTAAACTTGAATAGTTTTTTTGGTTCTGCCGGTTGCTCAATGGTCTCGACTTTTTGGTCTCATAGCCTCTCGTGCACTTCTCCACTTCTAGTCGCACCACTACACGGTATCCTACCATGGACCAAAATGCAGACAACGAGAACATACTGCGGGACCAATTGGAGGACAGCCTCATTGGCACAGACCAAGTGGTTCCCGCTGCCAATATTGACGAGGAGTTCCAGCGCAAGTTGAATGAACGTGCAGATCAAATCTACCCAGGTAACGCCACAGACTCCACAAGAGACCACCTGCTGCTCCAGTTTCTCCAGACGAAAACCGTGTTGCATTATCTGTACAGCGACTGTGGTCCGCTTCGCCATGAACTCGCCCAATGGTTTGTGTCCACGGACTTTGCCTGTTTGGGTTTACCGCAGTTGATCCACAGTGAATCAACATCCACCCTAGCGGAAGTGTCTCATTTGGTGTCTGATTTGAAGGCGTCTGATTTGGAATCGGCAGACTTGACCCAGTTGACCCTTTTTGCTTTGGGAGACTGCAATTCTGCTCTGTCTGTGGAAGCCCACCTCGAAAGAGTTACAGCAAACTGCACTCAGCTTCTAATGCTGGAGACGTTCCCCCAGATCGTTTCGTTGTTGATCCAGTGCTTCGATACCTACATACATCGCTGCAAGAAGGACTCGCTTCGGGAAACCTCCGAGACATACGCCACCAACTACCTCCGGTTGTTAACAATCACCTACTTCCTTGTCAATGTGGCTGTTGATGCTCCAAGACCCCAAAGCGCATTAAAGACCCTCCATGAGTCCAAACTTGCAGAAAAGATCGTGGAATTGACCGAATCCTGGCGCATCAGCCCCAACGCCCACATGCGTATACGCAACTGCTTCTTGCTTCTATGGAAACTCATCCTTCTAGAGTTTGGCGGCACCAACCAACTACTGCACGTTGAGGAATATCTCAATTTGAAGTACGACATCAAGCCCAAGGAGAGCACTGACAACTTGACCTGCTCCCAAGCTGACTATTTTGCATTCAAAGAGGACTTGAACGATAAGTACCCTCTCATAAACCGTGACTCCGAGCGGTGGGCTCGGCCACAGGACGACCATCTGGACGTTGACAGTCTTGCCTCGTCGTTCCTGGAACTCGGGTCTTTGGACAAAAGCCAGGATTTCTATATGGCCACCAGCTCGTTCACAGACTCGGTATCCAACCCCATCAACTGCCCTCGAACCAACAAAACACACTCCGTTCTAGGCAACATGCCCATGCAAACAGTGCACATTGCCACTCCCGCTCCATCTCCGCCATCAATGAATTCCGATTTCATGTCTGGAGGCGAGAAGATTAGAAAGCAGTATCATGTCAACCAAGGCATGCCATTCATCTACCCCTTCGAGGAGCTGCAACCGGTGCCAGAAGCAATCAATGAAGCTGCGTTGTTGCTCAAGAATAACATCCACGAAAGTTACACCGTCAAACGCTTGTGGAAAGAGCGTGACTTGTTCCTTTCCCAGGAACGAGGCGCTAGCACTGAGAACTTGGAGACTCTCGACTACTCGGATAGTGACTTGCAGCGTGGTGTCATCGGTGGTTTTGAAGACGCCGTCGACTCGCTTCTCAGAGTCGAGAGCTTTTACAGAAACTCGCTTCCTCATTTGAAAGCTCTAGTTGAGGTCTTGGTTACTACAATGAGAATCAGTGCACCCGATTTCGACTTGAAGGAATGTGAGGAAGAGCTTGACCCAAAAACCTCCTTTATTGCCCGTTTTGGTGCTTCTGAGGAAACCAAAGCGCAAGTGCAAGACTCGATCTTCAAGAAATTAGAGCGGTACAGATGCAAAGAAGTCACTCTTAAGGCCACCTCGGCAATTTTGAGTTTGATGTTGAAATGGTTCAAAGCCAGCCACTGCTTCAAGCTGAACTACCTTAGCACTCTCATCTTCGACTGTCTGTACTTGACGGAATTCATCGATTTCTTGGGCGACAGCTTCAACAACAGCGCATTGCAAAACTCGACAACTGAGAACAAGGGGCTCCAGGCTTACGACATCCTCTCGTCGCAGAACCGTCTCATGAATCCCAAAATTGAGATTCCTCATTACGAGTTCTTCAACTACTGCCAAGACCAGAAACAGGCACCGACTGAAGTCAACCTCATTAACAAAACTCGTCTCTTAGACTTCCCGCACGACATTGACGAAAATAACCAACGAATCGTCAATCTCACTAGCTTCAACGATGACTTCTGCTTCATTCTCGTGAACCTTTTGAATGTCACAAATAAAGTGTTGATAAAGGGCATCCTGCAAAGAGTGCTCGTCCTCAACGAGTGCAAGCCGACCGATTTGCTCAAGGTGATGTTGATCAACTACACAAATAGTGACCTTCGGACGCCGATTCTCAAGATTTTCAAGAAGTTGACGCCCTTCCAAGGCCGCAAATGGCGAGCACAGAACATGGACGTGGTGCTGCAAATCTACCTTCACTCGAGGCTCCAGCTCAAGGACAACTGGTTGAGTGGAAAGGATTTGGAGAATGAGTTCAACAACTCGATCGAGCAGGAAATCTCTCTCCGGTCGCTTTTGCAATTTTACAATGTCCGCCGGTATCCGCAGGAGATGAAGAGTTTGGGGTACTCGATCCAGAACGTCGAGGCACTACAAGCCTTTGCGCCACAAAAACAGACATCGCCTGAAAAATAGCATAACTAGCATCCATCATCATGTCTTCATCCCAAAACCAAATTAATGTAATTACCCCACTAGACCCAATTTTACCTGGTCAGCCACAGTGACCGGTCGCAAGGTTGCAAAGTCGTGCGAAGCCCGGGTAAAATTTTCGAAGCGCACTCATAGGCAACGGTCAGTAATCTCAACCACTAACAAAATGGTGAAATTGACCCAAGTCGACGACGAAACCGCCACCCAATTCGACCACAAGGCCCCTGCTGCCTCGCAGGCCTTCGACTCCGAGTCCGAGTCTGACTCTGACTACGAGGACGACTTCGACGTCGAAAACGAAACCTTGTACGACAGAATCGTTGCTTTGAAGGACATTGTGCCCCCTACGCAAAGAACACAGATCGCCAAGGCCGCCGACTCCGTCAAGAGCGCCGCCTCCACCGCCTTCTCTAAGGGTGGCAACTTGTTGTGGGGCGTGACCTCCTCCGTGTTGTTGTTGGGTGTTCCATTGTCGTTGGCCATTTTGGCCGAGACCCAATTGCAAGAAATGGAGAAGGAGATGAACTTGCAGAAATCTGCCCAGGAGGTGTTGGCCCCAGGCTCTGAGGGCGCCTTCAACGACAAGCCCGCTACTGCCTAAGCTCGATCTTTTTTGCACTGGTAACGTCACGTACTTGATGACTTGTATATATATGGTAAGGTCCAATAGAGTTGACTACGAAACAGCTGTAATATCTATATTCTATTCGTCCTTCACACCTTCTTGTGCTTGATGGACAACGCATAGATGTCCAAGAACGTGGTGATCTCGTAGATGATCTCGGTGACGAACATGGCGTGGATGCCCAAGGTGGCACCGGCTCCGAGCCACATCACCGACGAAAGCGTGGTGGCTCTGTCGTAGCCGTAGAATCCGGTCAAGACCTTGGTGATGACCAATTGGACAAGGGGCAAGAGCGCAGGGAGTTGGATGTAAGGGAAGTCCTGGAGCGTCAAGTGGGCCAAGATGATTCTGCCCACGCAGAAGGCAATGGTGAGGCCGATGGAGATCACAAGCGGGAAGCCATGTTCCGAAGGTGCCTCGGGGTAAGCGTACAAGAAGAGCAAAACCGAAGCGTAGTAGGCAAAGAATGGAATGAGCCCCAAGCGGGCGTTGGAGATCTGCTGCTTGGTCTTCTTCTCCAGCAACTTCTGGTCTGCCTTCAACTTTTTGGTGACATTGTTCAATGCGGACACGATGTTGAAGTACAATTGGGCCAAGCCCATGACACTGGAGATGGCAGTTGGGGTCACGGGGTAAACGTCAAAGCCCAAAGAGGTCAAGTCCAAGTAAAAGAGGGTGGACGTCCACACGCCGGGGCCCACAATACCGGTGAACATGAACAAGCTGCAGAGGATCAAAATGCCCTCCACGGGTCCGCTGAACTCGGACAAGTACAAGGTGTGGGTGTAGTACTCCTCCCAAGTGGAGATGTAGAAGTTGCTCACGGACGCAAACTGGGCAAGCAAGAACAACCAGCTGTAGCCGAGTTGAAACACGGAGCCGAACACAATGCAGGCAAGCGACGTGTTGATGGCGTCGATGGAGTGGTCGAACAATTCGCCCAAGGGACCGCTTTGGCCAGTTCTTCTGGCATGGCAACCGTCACAACCGTCAAAGGTTTGGTACATGAAGAGACCAAAAGCGTAGAAGAAGTAACACCAGCGTGGAGAAGGTTGGTTCAAGTACGGATCATAGTAGAACACGCACAAGAGGTTGGCAATGACGAAGAACAACCCGAGCAAAGTGATGACGTTGGGCGCCATGCTCATGGGGAAGATCTTGACGAACGAGTTCCACCATCTCTTGAGCACATATCTAGAGATGAGCGAGTGGTCCTCCGACGAGTACTTGTAGAGCTTCAAGTTCTCGAGCTTGTTGTGGGGGATGAAGAAGCCCATGGTGTGAGTGATTAGCACGTGTGCGCAGCAACGGAATGTCACTACGGAAGTTCATGATGCTGATCTCTGAAAAAGACGCATTTTGAAAAAGTCCATAAAATGGTATACATGATGGCCGAAACCTTTTGGGACATTTTTACTTTCGAACTTTGTTTAGCTTCATTCAATTACATGTGGAAGTAGGGAAGTAGTATGATGTTGATTAGACTTTGTGGGGGAAGATCTCCACACAAAGCGTTTGGCCGGGAATCTAGTACTTCGAAAAATTGTGATAGGTCTAACTTTGAAAAACCTTTCACTTCCATTCAGTCGATTTTTTCAATTATTTCGATCTCTTCAAGCATGAGCTCGTTGACTATGAGCCATCCGGGGAGCTGAATAGGCAAGTCTAGCACCAGTACAGATCAGAGTAGTCGATCAACGGTGAACTCTAACTTTTTATCATGGAAGCACCTTCCGTTACTCGAAAAAAAATTGTGGACCATTATTCTTTTGTAATTTACTGCATTACACTTGACCTAATTTTGACAGTTTCTATACCAAATGTGGAAGGATGCAAACAGACGTGGAGTATAACCAAGAGTAAGCATATTCCAGAAATCACAAAATTTACCGAAAATCATCAAAGAAAACCCCAGCCTTTCAACTCTTACCATCCAATCTTTACCACAAGCAACATGATCGTCGTTCAATTGTCAGCCTGGTTGATCGTGCACGCGGCGGTGCCTGAAGTGTCTCACATCAAAACTCGCAAACATTTCCGACATAGATGCTGATCTGATCCATCTCCACTGAAGCAAACCAACTCGCCACTGAATTTTAGGAGTATCTTTTGAACAAGACTCTTTTGGCTGTATAATCCCCTTTGCAAATCTTCAACGTGCCCATGGTGTCTCCCCTTCATTCGTTGGATCAAGTGGTGAACTTGAAAGTGAAAATTACAAACCTCTTGGATGACTCCGTGACTGGGTCCATCTATGCATTTTCGCCCAAGCAGAAAATCTTGGCGTTGAAACTCCACACGGGGAGTCCACCTAAGAAGGGCTCTGAAGAGGTTTTCAAAATCATCAACACTGCATTCATCAAATCGATCCTGGTAGTAGGCCCGCCTGCCAAAAAGAGCTTTCCCCGTGAAAATGGGGCGAGCCCCAGATTGGAGAAACTAGACCTTGCATCAATCGAAAAAGAGTTGAACAAATCAATCGAATTTTCCAAGAAAGGCAAAAAGGAGCCTTCTCCAGGAGCAAAGACGCATTCCACCCCACATAAGAAGCAAGACCCCAGCCCACTTGCCCAGAGGGTATACAACAAAATGGCATCTGCGTTTGGCAAGGAAAACGTCCAGTTTCTCAACAATGAGTCGCTCTTGTTGTTCAAGGAGGTGACTGTCTCCAAGCCTTACGCACTTAATAAAATCAGCACCCTAAAGAAGAAGCAGATCTCAAAACACGTGGAGCCGGTGAAGGCGGCCTTAAGGGAATACTGGTTGGAAGCCAGCTCTCTGAAACGTGGGGGATAGGACTTTTTGGGGTGCTTTGCATAGGAAGTTCCCCGCTTTAACTTCAAATCATATTAAACATACAATTCGGACTCATTGTAGCATAGCCCCGTCTGTCAGCATTAGTTGACAACTCACTTGAGATAAAATACCCACAGTACTTCCACACGGTCGAATAGGCGATACGCCTTATTAACTTTAGTCCCTCTTATGCCGTCAAATGACGACCACGGTATTACCAATCGACGCGAGACTATACTTCGATTGGGAAATATTTTCTGTGACGAGATTTCGGCCGTCTCAAAGTATAGGTTAAACCAAGAGTAGGCAATACAGATCTGCTGCTCGAAAGAGATCTTGATGTCTTTTGTTCTGGGATTGAGTGGGAGATTGAGTGGGACGTCGTAGGCATTGTAAGCCAGCTGTGAGTTAATAGATCGCATCTTAGTCGAGCTCAACGTCACCGTGTCCACTCCTCGTCCGTCTTCAACGTATGTGCTGACATTCAAGCGGCTGAATGTGAGGATCAGTGCCGGATTGAACACTGTCATGTGTGTGAACATTGACTTCTTGTAGTCATAGCCTTGGCTGGAGAAATGGAAGGTGAAGAAATCGATTCTGGAGTTTGGACCCATTGATAGGAATCGTTGCCAATACTCCAAGTATTTCACTTGGCTTAGAATCGACACGCCAGCCCCGAATAGCCTTCGCATCCGGCGTTTGGTGAAGAGGTCAATTGCCTGATCCACGGTCATGTCCAATCCACGAACTTTGGCTTCATACATGAGATAAGCACAGCATATTGTACCTGACCGTCCTTTTCCCTCTTTACAGTGAATGAGGGCAACATTTTTCGGCGATAAGCTGAGAAAGTGGTCTATTTCCTCCACAATTTGGTACATGAGCGGTAGGCTAGGAGGATCATGGTCAGGAAATGGGTGGAAAGTCCATGTTTCACGGGTGAAAAGGTTGAGCTGATAACCAGGTCCCTCTCCTCTAAGATTCCAAATGTGCCAGTTTGGTTCGTTGTCGCTGGTGTAATATCTGTTGAGATGGGTCACCACCTTCTGGACTGGAGACCTGAAATACGCGTTCAAAACCCGATCCGTGGGCCCTGCGGCGACTATAATCCTGGGAGTAATATAGGTGAGATCTAGTAGATCATCAGCATCATAATATGCATTTTTCGGCGTGGAAACTAGTGCACGGAATAAGTTATGGGGGACCATAGTGGGTGCAAATTGATTTTGTGTAGCGCGGCTATCGGTGAGCGCCGAGGCTTACATGCCGAGGTCGAGAACAGTTAAATATTGCAAATTCTTATATACATTTGGTTTCCGTTTCAAATTTTGGGGATTGCAGATTACACCCCAATCATTGAAGAATCTTACAGACCAAACGGAAAGGAAGCAGCAGGCAATGCCGGTCCGAAGTTGTCAGGATTCACAGCATCCTGGCTATGATGTCAAAGACATTAAAATTTTGTGTCAGATGAGTCCAACCGTTGAACACACTGTAGGTCCATTAGGCCTCGCCAGCCAAACCAGCAGATGCCATGTACTCGCGGATCTTGGCGCTCAACACGGGGTCGGCCTTGATCTTCAATTGCATCTTAGTGGCCTCAGCGAACGAGGTGGCTTGCACCTTCTCCTCGTAGGTTCTGGCCAAGTTGGAGCCCTCCTCGAACAAGGAAACAGCCTCCTCTGGCTTGTCGGTTTGCAACTTGACTTGAGCAAGGGAGATTCTGGCCAAGTCGGACTTAGGGTCCAACTCGCAGGCCTTAACGAGCAACTCCTCGGCAAGAGGCAACTGCTCGGGGCCCTCTCTGGAGATCAAAGAGGCCTTGTTGATCAAAGGAATGGCACCGACACTGTAGTTAGGCAAAGCTTCTTGCAATCTGGCGGCGATTTCGTACTGCTTGATGGCACCCTGGATGTCGCCGTGGTCGGCCAAGATCTCACCGTAGTAGTTCAAGATCTCGGGGGAAGTAGGGAACTTCAACTTGGCGGCGGTGAAGGCCTTCTCAGCCTCCTCGAAGTTGCCCAACTTGTAGATGATACAAGCCAACTGGATGTAGGCGTAAAGGTTCTCAGGGTTGTACTCCTTGGCCTTCAAGAAGTTTTCTTGGGCTCTCTCGAACTCGGCGGTGAGGTAGAACAATTGACCCAACTGGTAGTAGACGTCACCATTCTCAGGGTCGGCCTTTTGGGCGAAGTCGAAGTCGGCAAGGGCCTCAGCGAACGACGAGTTGTCGGCGTTGACCAAAGCTCTCATGATGTAGGTTCTGGGTCTGGGTCTCAAAGCCATGGCCTTCTTGATGAGAGCCGAAGCTTCCTTAGGCACGTTCTTCATGAACTCGAATGCGGCGTAGTACTCCAAGGCAATGGTGGCCTTGCCAGCGTCGGCAGACTCCTTGGTCAAGGAGTCGACGTTGTAGGCCTCGATGGCTTGCTTCAACAAGGCATCGGCGGTGACGTAGCCGTCGTAGGTGTTGGCGTTGATGTTGGCCAAGGCGTCGAACAAGAGCTTGTCGGCGCCCTCGGACAACTCGGAAATGCCCTCTGGGTTGGTCTCGGTCACGTAAGTACCGAAGAAAGAGCCGATGGTGGAGGCCGAAGGCAACTCAGGCACTCTGTTCTTCAAGTTCTCCTCCACGATCTTCAACGAGTGCTTCTGCAACACCTTGTCGAGGGTCAGCTCGACAGACTTGGAGTTGAAGCCACCGAAGATGGTCAAGGCGGTCAAGTCGAGCATGGCCTCAGGGTACATCTCCAAGGCCTCGTAAGAGTTGGCACGGCGCAAGATGCACTTGGCGTAGTCACGCTTGATGTTGATGGCAGCGGTGGCGTCCTCAATGACCTTCTCGTGCTCGCCCAAGGCGGCGTAGCATGCGGATCTGTTGGAGTAGAACACTGGGTCCTGCTTGATTTGCAAAGCGGCGGAGTAGAACTTGATGGCGTCCTCCAACTTCTCGGCCTTGTAGTTGTCGTTACCAACCTTCTTCAATGACGCGGTCCACTCCTCCTTTTCTTCGTCAGAGAGCTTGGCGATCAAGTCGTCGGTGATTTGGGGAAAGCCGTTGGAGTCCACTGGGTATGGAGGCTTTGCGTCGGAAGCAGCAGGCTTCTCGGTCTTAGAGGAAGCGCCGGCGGCGGAGTCCGAGCCAGCGTCCTTCTTTTTCTTCTGGGTCTTTTTCTTGGGCGTGGGCTTGGGCGACTGGCGGGTGTCGTTCAACTGGGTGTAGTAGTAGTATGCACCGGCGGCAGAGGCACCGGCCAACACCGTGGCGACAATGGCCGTTTTGTTTCTAGCGAAAAAACTCGATTCAGACATTCTCTAACAACCGCCGTAAAACACGTGTGGGTGGCGGCGCTGGTGGTGAGTTGCGGAGGTTTTCTGTGTCCAGATTTTTCCTCATTTTTTCAGTGGAGGAATGGCAACACACGAATCCGAGCCGTGCACGCAGGCGACGTTGCCGCAAAATGGGGCCAATTGACGTAAACGGGCATAAATGATCGATGAACAAAAATTCGAAAATTACTCAAAGAATAAACTTATTTCAGAGTAATTATTCACAATAAGAATTACGAGCCTCGAGAATCAGAAGCGGCTTTAAGATAGATTAAGATGAACAATTTGCCAGTGGAGGCAATCTTGTCGTGATCATTGGCCGCAGCTTCAAATTCTTTTGAAAGATTAAGTTGCCAATATTCTTTTTCTGTATTAATGATGAATGTCTAATGTTTCAAGGTCTTAGTGTCTACTTCCTGAGCTAGTAATCAGGGAGCTCCTCAAAGCCCTCGGGAACCTGTCCCTTTTCTGGTTTCACTGCTGGCTTTGGCCCCTTTACCTCGTCGTAAGTGGGTAAATCAGCAGGCGCACCTTGTGGCTTCTCCTTCACGTTCACCGATGGTCTTCTGTTCCCGTTTGACTGCTCAGCAGGCCTCATGCCATGCAATAATGGAATTTCGTGAACAAGCAACTCAACAGTCTCAACCTCACGTGCGTTCCTGCTCAGCTTGGCCACCGGCACGGCAGAGAATTTCGCCACCACTCTCAACCCGTAGGTTCGCAGAATTGTGTAGGTACGGAAGCTTGGAGGAGCATTGAGTTGGAACTTGGAATCGGTAAGAGATGGCGCGATGTCCAATTCGTACGCACGATTTGCGCCAGCCTTGCTTTTCTGCTGGTAGCAGTCTTTCAAGTCGTACTTCAAATTGTCGAATTTTTCACTGAAAATGGGATGATGTGCCTCGGTGCACTTGTATGCCACAGAAGACCGGTCGGTGACGGCCATACGCGTGTTGCCTACCAACAACACACAGAGACTTTGCAAATAAATCACCCCAAGCCCATTTGATTCACCCGTTTCGCCGAGAGTGTACTGGAGAGGATGCACGTCAGACACTATGTGGAGCGTGAAGGGCAACTCCTGGCCGAAATGGAGCGCCATTTTGTTGGGGAATCTGATCTCAAGTGCAAAAGGAACATTCACCGGGTTGATGGTGTACCTGTTCCCGTCGTTGCCGAAGACAGTCACTGGCTGTGGCCGGGGATTGTTGCCCACCAAGGAATCGAAGAAGCCACGCTTGCGCAGATTGCTATCAGAGCCAGGCAAGCGGTCAACAAAAACAACGTCCTTGCGGAAGTACGTTCCTGCGGCCTCGGTGCCCAAGTTTGGGTTTAGGTCTATCGGTCTGAAATTGAAGCCTGTGGACTCACGGTGATTGATCTTGAATGCCGATGGCCTGTTGCAGGTGACTTTCACGAAGTAGCTGACGCGTGCGCTGCCGTCACGCCCGCCGCCGTCGTCGTGGTTAAACGATGGCGGGAGCTGGTACTCCACGTAGTTCAACTGGTTGAGCACTGGCACCATGAAGAAGACAAAGTTCTCATTGAGCAGATTGACGTGGCTCTTGTAATGGCGAACTTGGTAAGCACCGTGGTTGCTGCCCGGGTTGATGGCGTTCGGGTCGGGAAACTGGTTGTGCACTGGCTGGTTCAACACAGGGGTGTTGTAGAGTGGGATCTGGAACAGGAAGTCGAAGGTGTGGGTGCCTGGGTTCAAGGTGAAGCTTTTCGACAGGGCGACATTGCGGACGTTTTCGGGTGGGAACACCACCATCGTATCGTAAAGCACCTTGAGTTGCTGTGTCACCCGCTCGTCTTTTTTCAGCTTGTTGTTTCTCGTTCGAGGCACATAGATCAGTGTCCGGACCACGCCCTCCAACTTGACCACAATGTCTTCCAATGCAAGCGACGAGGTGTTTTTGAGGGTCACTGTTCCACTGACAGTGTCGTAGTTGGTGAAGAACTCGCTCGGCGGGCGATTGATCTCAATTGTGACGTCGGTGCCCATATCTATCAATCAGGCAACGGATAGTCTAGCAATGATCTAGCAAAGATGATCTAGTAAAGGATGATCTGGTAATGAGCCTGGTAAATGCACTGATTATCGATGGCCAATGGGGTCAATGCGATTGTCTGATAATCTGGGTTGGGCAATTGAGTCTATCAATTGAACGATCGCAAATTTATAGTGGTTGCATTAACAATGGCAGATGCTAGTCTAATTTATTTGCACCCCGCGCCTCGATAACCGTAGCCGGGTCACAGCCCACACTATGCCTGCAGTACACGTGATCACTGGGATTCCTGCAGCGTGGCGGGCCACCGCTGGCGAGCACAATCATCCGACCCCACGGCACGGATTTTTTCTTCCGATGCTAACCCGTCTTTGCAGAGTTCGTTTGCCTACACAGTCACTCAATTCCTGCAACTTTTCCAGATCCTTTTCTTCTTCGTTGAAAATGTCCGCTCCCCAGACCACCCAAGTTGAAATCATCCAAGAGGGTGACGGCAAGACCTTCCCCGACGTCGGCAAGACCGTCACCATCCACTACACCGGCACTTTGGAGAACGGCAAGAAATTCGACTCTTCTCGTGACAGAGGCAAGCCATTCCAGTGCACCATTGGCGTTGGCCAGGTCATCAAGGGCTGGGACATTGGTATCCCCAAGTTGTCTGTCGGCTCCCAGGCCAAGTTGACCATTCCAGGTCACGAGGCTTACGGCCCAAGAGGTTTCCCAGGTTTGATCCCTCCTAACGCCACTTTGGTGTTCGACGTGGAGTTGTTGGGCGTTAACTAGGTTGCTTCAGCCTTCACTATATAAGAGTCAACCTCATTCCAGTCTCCCGCGCTTGCACATGTTCTTGCAAGGACACTGTAGCTAGGCTCACTTTGTAGTTCATGTCGAACACGCTCATGAACGGAAGCTCGATCTCCTCGGCGTTGTCGCTGGTGTACTTCGCCATGTACGTCATCCGATGCTCACTGAACGGCAACACCGGGAACGGCGGTTGCTTGAGTGGCGTTTCGTTGGACTCGTCGAAAGCCCATTTCACGCCCGCGGCTTCGGCGTTCTCCAATGACAAGTTTGTAGTGAAAGTGAGAATCCGGGCTGTCGGGTTCTCTATGCTGTACTCGAGGCAAAGACGATCTTCAACGGGTTTCACCTCTAGGAGAACCCGTGGCGTTTGGAGTGGAAGCACAAACTCGAGCTCATCGCTTTCATACACACTCACACGTTCCGAATTGAGTCGTTTGTAGGAGATTTTGGCATTGCCAACAACTGTAACGTTCTTGGGCGTGTACCGATGGCGACTTCCCGTGGTAAATGATCTCTGTAAGACGCCATTTCCTTTCTCGAGCTCGTCTAGCCATTCGATGTGAATATCTTGACTGGCAGATTTCACCGTAGCATCCACGTCAACCACCGTGACGTCGTCTTTTAAAAGATCATTGCTATCGACCTTCACTTTCATAGTCCAGTACCGGTGAGGCAGAGGCATGGATAAATCATCAGACTTTGAACTCAAGACAAATGGATTTGGAAGCGCAGACTGACCTTCTGGTGCTTTCCGAGGTGTTACCGTGAAGACGGATTCGAAAGGGCGTGAAACGACGGGAAGTTCATAAGTATCGAGATTGTAGAACGAAATCTCGCCCGAGCTGTCCGCAACACAGAGGTTCAAGGTAATGGCAAGGGTTAGTTGCCTGTTATTAAGCTGCACGTTGGGTGAGCTCCGTACACTTGCGTTGAAAGAGGTCAGAAGTTGCTTTTTACCGCTTCGAATGAGCTCTGTGATGTCGAAAGGCTCATCGTCTTTCATGTTGTCCCAGTTGACCAGCGCGTGAATATTCTTCACCTCTGCCGAATGCTCCAAAATCACACATTTGAGTTCAATAGTGGTCTTGTTCAACACCACGCCTGGTGGCAAGAGTTGAGAGCTGCTAATTTCGATCGGGAAACTTAAAGCCTCGCCAAGCACTAGAAAAGGCGTCGAAAATTGACGTTGTAACTTGACTTTGGGATGAAACGGCTTGACAAGGATTCTGGCTGGCGAGCGACCATTCAATCTAATTGACTTGTTGATAGTTGTGTTCTCGTTCCCCACGGCTATCACCTGCGAGAAAGGAGTCTTTGTTTGGTCTATCAAATGGACCTCGTGATGATTCAAGAGAGTTTTCTCTTCGCCTTGCTCGATAGTAATTTGTATTTGAGCCTCGATCTTCACAAGCGCAAACCAGCCGGACTCTAAGGCTGCCAGATGCAAATCGATTGTTGCACCATCACTATCTATAGCACTAAAGTTGACCGAGCCTTTTCCCTCCTTTGGCTCAATGTGCTGCAATGGGTGCTCATCGGAGCCACCACCCAGAAGTGTGACACGGGAATTGTTGTCATAATGTAGAGTCAACAGACTGACAGAAAGCGAGACCTTTGACTTAGGGTAAGCTGCTCGAATGAGGTCAGCGTTGAAAATCGACTTAATCTGCAACTGGGTGCAGATTGTGTCAAAAACATGAGTTTCCTCCGAGAATTCAGCGTTGAATAGGGAAACGGTAAAGTGAAGGAATGGGTTGGATGTTTTGAGCTCAATAGAGCCACTGGATGAAGGTAAAGACGGGATCTGGGCAGGAAACCCGAGCTGGCGTTTGGAAGTGGAGAGCTTTGCTAGCTGCGACATCATTCCTTCGGTATTGCCCTGTCTCTCGTAGATAGAAATGATCTTTCTGCTCGCCAACTCTGACGTACTCAGCCATTGTGAATCCACAATGAGGGCGTAATTCAGCAAGGCCTCGTCAAATTTTTCCATTGAGGAATAGCATTCGGCAATAGTCCAGGTGAGCAAGCTCTTGAACGACTTCATCGAATCGTAATCCAGGTCTGTGACGGAGCGAGCAGTTTCCAAAAGCCGAATTTTGTATTCTAAAAGCTGCTTGGGGCCGCTGAGATCTTTAATGTGACTTGCGGGCGGAGGTGAGTTTGCACTAAGACCAGAGGCCGCTTTGGCATATAAGAGGTTAGGAAATGTGATTAAGCGGGCATTCTTGCCGAAAGACACACCGCCCATGAGCGTTAAATGACCCTTTGCTTTCTTCGATGCAACCTCCAACTCCCGAAGGGCGCTTTTCGGGATCTTGGACAAAAGGTCTGCTAACCAGTGGTACTGAGTAGCCACCCACAAGGAGTTGTCGCCGCCGGACGAGAAAGTGGCCGGAACGCTTTCCACGTGATGCTTGTGTTTCTTCAATGCGGCAATGGGGTCTTCGATGGAGAAGTATGCTCTGACAAGGTGGATGGCCAACACATCTAGGAGCGTTCTCCACAGCCAGTAGAGGTTGGTGTCGTGTGGCGAGTTTGTTTTCGAGCTCAACGAAGAGTTTTCTGCGAGTAGCTCGAAAATTGACTTGTACGCCAGCTCCAAGAGCGGGAGGCTGGAGTCCATGTTGTTCGGGTGCATGAACAGAAGTAGGATGGCCTGCTTGAGCAAATTGCGTGCCTCCAAAAACTTCGGCGAGAGTTGGACCACGGTGTCAATATCGGAGCTTGGCATGTTGTAAAATTTCTTGAACCGCTGCTTGACACGGTATTCAATGCTGGAGTAGAAGTCCACTGCGGATATCTTCAAAGTGCCAATCACCGACGAGCACAAGGACTCTGCCTCCAGCGAAAAATCACCTGCTGTGGAAATGAAGAAAAAGCCTGAAAGATTGGCCAAGCCGGAGATTTGCCGCAACGTCGCTAGGCGACCTGTGTCTGGCCCGGATTCCGAGACGATTATGGCTATGAGGCGGACACCGTACTTGGCGAGTTGTGTTCGCTGCGCCAAAAGTTTCTGGCCCAATTGCTGGTCGCCAGCAGAGTCTTTGGGGAGATCATAGCAGCACACCGACGCAAACGGCACATCTTCGGTGTACTTGGTGAACCACCGCTCCGACAAAATGCCATTGGGGAAGAGATCAGAGTCGTTGTTGAACGGCGACAACCGCGAGTGTTTCTCTCCCTCTTTCTCCTTGTGAAAGGCCACACGCAGTAACGTCTCGTCCACACTGGTCCGGTAGCGGATGATATACTTGGCCGACAGCAAGCGGTTCTTGATGATGATGTTGTCCCACACATTGCCGGCAAGATTGGCGGTTTCGAAATTCTGCTGCAACGCAGAGCCCACCGGCCCGCCGGGGAGCACCACGTGCACCAACGGCGCTAGCTGCTGTGTTTCGGCGCCAGGGTAGAATTCCATGTTCACTGGACTGAATCTCAATCTATAATGTACACTGTACTATACACAATCTGCACAGTACCCTGATCGCGCACCCATCTTACTCATCTTATCACCTACTCATCTACACTTCTAACATGTCGGACGTCATCAACGCCAACCCGACCGTTCTTGATGTGTCCGCCTTGCCCACGCGGC
Organism: Metschnikowia lopburiensis (nom. inval.); assembly: GCA_030563105.1. Classification (NCBI taxonomy): domain Eukaryota; kingdom Fungi; phylum Ascomycota; class Pichiomycetes; order Serinales; family Metschnikowiaceae; genus Metschnikowia; species Metschnikowia lopburiensis (nom. inval.). The sequence continues at coordinate 696,536 of JAKUBC010000001.1, forward strand.
TAGATACGCTGGGCAAAACCAAGGACAAAAGAACGGAGTTGTTGGACAAGATCCAGCTGCTTCTGTTCACCCAGACTCACCCGATCCCCACCCAGTTGCCCGACCTCACCGACGAGTCCATGGACGAGTGGGACTCCGAGGAGGAAGACGTCATCGATGCCCAGGAGGTGTTCGACTTGATCTCGTCCATTTCCGACCCGGAGCACCCGCTCACCTTGGGCCAGCTTGCCGTGGTCAATCTCCCAGATATCACCGTGAGTCACGGCGCCAACAAGAAGACAGACATTTCCGAGGTGTTGATCAAAATCACTCCGACCATCACACACTGCTCTTTGGCTACTTTGATTGGCTTGGGCATCCGTGTGCGCTTGGAAAGATCGCTCCCACCACGGTTCAGAATCCGCATTTTGATCAAAGAAGGCACTCACCAGTCAGAGAACCAGGTGAACAAGCAACTCAACGACAAGGAGCGGGTGGCCGCCGCGTGCGAGAACGACCAGCTTCTCACCGTGATTCTGCAGATGTTGAGCACGTGTAAATAGTTCATGATTCATTACTTATTAGCTACTAGACCCACCCATTAATGCCCCGATACTCACCGTTTTCAAGCACCATGTGGCACACGTCCACCACGATGAATTTGAAGACACTCTCCTTTATAAACTCCAAGAGGCGGCTCAAAGCGGCCCGGGACCCCGTCTTGCCGATGAATTCAACAAGCGCCCGAATATTCTGACCGAGGAGTCGGCTATTAGTGAAGTACTCGAATTTGTCCTTCTGGATCTCGAGCTGCTGTTGCATGGTCTTGTGGGAGTTTTTGTGGGGAAAAGCCGACTTGTCGTCTGTAAAGTCCGCTCGCTGGCGTATTGTGGGTCCACTCTGGCCGCTGTTCTGACTAGCAGCCACACTGAGCTCCAGGAGGCCCAGCCCCCGCTTTTTCCGGATTTTCTTGTAGATGCGGGACGACCAAAGCCCGTTCGGCGCCTGCTTTTGCATCAGGGGCAGAGAAAGCGGCGATGCAAGCGGAGGGAGTGTGGATTTCTCCTCTTCTACGTCAGGCAGCGCCGTCAGCGGTGGTATTTTCGGCGAGTGGCCCAAAAACAGCAACTTTCGAGTGTTGGCCATGAAATCGCGAGAAAAGGATGAGCGCCGGCGGCCAGGGGCACTTCCAGGAATGCTGGGTGGACGGAACTGGGCCAAACTAGCGTCGCTCTCGCCAGAAAATACAGACGACGCGGTGGAAGTCGATAGAGCACGCTGGGGTGGCGCCAGGCTGGAAATGACACTAGCCGATGCATCTTCGTCTTCGGGCATGGTCAAAAGCGTGTACTGTGAGTCTGCAACACGCTGTTCGATATCAGCCAAGATATGTTCGTCGATCATGAGGAAGTTCTCGTGTTGGAGGTCGGAAATGTGCAACTTGAGAAGCTCGTTGACCTCCTTCAAGATGGAGATCTTCGCTCGGGCATTGGGGATGCTGATGTAACTATGGAGCCAGATATCGCTTGGAACTGCAATGTGGGGGAGAACCTCCACCGGGGCGGTTGGTTTCAATCCAGCCACTGGCTTCAAAATGGCCTGCGGATCGCTTAGTTGGAAAGCCCGTTCGATGAACATGCTCAAGAAGGAGTACTTCGTACTCTCGATGGGGACGGTTATCAGTAGAGCTTTGAACTCTTCAAGCGCAGCCATGTCGGAGAAATCGATTTCCTCAGAAACGTTCAAGGAATCAGCAGTCGCCACGGCGCCTGAGCGGAACGCCATTTCTTTTGATAGTGGCTGTAGCGCCAGCATAGGTAAGTTTGCAGGGCGTGTTGTGCGCAGACAATAGACGGTAACAATAGACTGACGAGAATTGACAGACAACGGAGAAACAATTGCCAGGTATCGGCGAGAAATGAACAATGAACTGGCTTCAGATAAGAATTAGACGAAAATCGGTTATGTCGAATGTTCAGAAAAGCGTTCGTGCAGAAACCGGTTGGCTAGACTAAGTAATCAAATGCCCGAATATGACAACTTGTTTCACCGCGCGCATACCGTAGATGGGCCCGGGTGGTCAAATCGGGCAAAAATCGGGAAACAATTGTTTAAGCGGGAATTTTGAAAGGCATAAATTTGGATTTTCGCCGAAAACTATTCGAGTTGTGATCGGCCTCATAAAGAAGGAACAGTTTGAAATTACAGTTAAATTGCCTTTTTTTGATCAAAAGTCTTCTTTCTCTGTCTCGCTCTCGTTCTGTATGTCTGGGCATCTGACTTATCGCACTCGCTCCGCAATCATCAACTACAACCACCGCCCTCACCAGTCAACATGTTGGGCAGCAAGAAACCAAAATTCAAATTCATTTTTTCCATAAATGAGCTTTCGAATATTCCCCACACGTCGGGTTTTTGCTATGCAGAGCTCACGGTCAATGACGGCTCCCTGAGTGGCTTCATGGATTCGCTCTCGCACTTGAAGCCGTTCTCCAACAAGACCACTGGCTCTGAATCTCCCTCGGATGACGCTAGCGACCTCTCCGACGGCGGTAAGGAGGCCGTGGCTCACTCGTCGTCCCGGAGCATCCATGTTAGAACAGCCAGGTACAAAATCCACAACTTCAAGTGTCACTTCAGCTTCAACCTCACGTGCAACTTGAAGTTCCCACTAAAGCGGAAGGAAAACATGATCGGCGACAAGGTTTTGTCCTTGCGGGTGTTCTATGTGTCCGACAAAAGCGTCAAATCCGAGCATCCGGTGCAACTAGGCGAAATCAGGTTGAACTTGTCCGAATACTTGAACTTCAACGAACCCATCACGGCCAAGTACCTCCTCCAAGAGTCGAAGATCAATTCCATCATGACACTCACCACTGGTCTCGAAGAGCTTCCTAGCGACTTTGAGTTCCACACTCAGCTCAGAATCGACACCAAACGCACAAACACCAACCCTAACTCCTACACAAGCATCTCCAAGGCCGCCACGAAAGGCCCCCAACAGTACAATGTTCCACAGTTCCAGAAAAAGACCGTTTTCGGAGGTCTCGAAGGGGTCATCAACCCGCTGTCGGGCGAAGAGGATGATAATGAGGACATCGGAGATCTCGAGTCTCCGGATGATGCATCCTTGAACGAAAAGGAGAAGAGCGAAGAGCAGACAAAGCAACTGCCCAAGCAGCAGTCCAAGCAGCAATCCAACCACCGGATGAATAGTATGGCTCCGCGGACCATCGAGGATGTTACTGTTGACCCCATCATTGGAAGTCTCTACAGAAATGTGCTCGAGTCCATGTGGGACCCCGATCTACATGATTTGCTCAAGCTCACGCCGCAGAAAGTCGTTGACGATATATTTCAGATGTCCGATCACCCTGAGAACATGAGCAAAAACCTCAAGTACTACCAGAGCTTGAGCAAGGATACCGAAGACGAAGGCTTGAAGAATGCCAACGGGCTCATTGTGGAGTCCAAGCTCAGAAACAACTTGAAGAGCTGGTCGGTCTCCTGGACATAAAGTGTGTCTTGTGAGGCAACTTCATTTGAAGTCTCCTGCTGAAGTTTTGGACCTCGTTCATGGTCTCTGCGTCTCTGGCCCAAAGCCGTCCTCGGAATCTGGTAATCTGCTCCCGAGCTTTTGTGAATGGCTGAGTGTGAATAAAGCGTTTTTGCTTGCCATGCGTCTCTTGAAAGCGTGGTTTCAACTCACGAAGCAACTGGAGCTCTTCAAGAAGTGTACCCACCTTCACCTCAGAGCAGGTAACACTGATCGGTTTTCTTTCCTCCGGGATATCCCCCAATGTGGCTTGGGCTCGTGGGAACGACTTGTGTCGTTTAATCATTTGGCGCTCACCGCTTTCTCTCCCGGGCTTTATGTTGCCGGAGGTGATTCGAAGTTGGTGCTTTAAACTGGATGATACGTATGGAAGGGCCTTGCAATAGCTGCATGTAGTCCAACCACTTTCACGGCAGGCATTGTGCACGCATCTGGATGCTCTTGTATCTTTGCTTCCCTTGAATTTTCCGGAAGACACAATGCGGGTCGGATTTGCTTCTACTCTGTTGGACAGCACGACTTTGGGTGCTGGCTTATCAATGGAAGCCATTGTGTTTTTGCTAAATCGCAAATGAACAGCAAAAGTATTGAGCGAATAGTTAATCTGCACAAGTGAGCAAGAAAGGTAGACCTTTGTTGTAGAAGGTGTTTTTGAGTACTAATTCTTTTTGTGTTCTGTGCGCTGTTTACATTGAGTATGCCTCACCTGTGGTCCCCTAGATATTATTTGAAATAAGTACTTATACAGAGAATTCCCATCGTCCCGTTCAGCTGGCAAAGTTCTTGCGAGGGTTTCCGTTCCCGCCGTTTCTGTGATTGCCGTTGTATCCACGGTTTTCACGGTCACCACGATCCCGGTTGTCACGGCCATAATCATTGAAGTTTCTTCTCTGGAAGTTGCCGGGGCCCCTTCTCTTTTGGTTTCTGTTTCGCTGCTCCAGGTTCATCATGTTCTGTTCCTTTGCTTGGTCCATAACCAGGTCGGGCAAGCGGAGGTACTTGATGTGGTTTCCACGGACGTAAATTTCAGCCAACTTGCTGATCTTCTCGCCGTTGTTGTAGTTGTGAATGACGTCGGTCAAGGTCAAGTTCATCCACGAGTCACAGTTGTTCAACTTGCCATAGACTGTCTCACCATTTTTCAATTCGATAAGGATCTCCTGCTGTTTTATGCTAGTTAGCATGTACAAGGGCAACTATAATGTTAGTATTTTGATTGAAGAAAACACGAAAAGGCCACATACCATCTTGACGGTGTTGTTGTACTAGATATATGGTGCTCTCCTGTGGAGGAGCATTTTCGAAAGTGTGGTTTGTGCCCCGCACGCCCTCGCCTACAAACTTACATCAGACTCAATTCGGGCAATGTATACATGGATTTGAATCAATTACAAATTTTATTATTTTATTTAAACAGCTTATTCCGATGAGATCAGTCTTGTGGTGGAGCAGATGCACCTCTCAAAGTCAATGGGTAGTGGGAGTCCTCGTCGTCGTCGTCACCCTCACCACCGAGCTTGAAGCCCACGTAGTCGTCGGTCTCCAACGCTTGAGCAGCCTCCTGCAAGGATCCCAAATCGCCGGGGGTCATCAAACCCTTCTTGCTTCTGGGCGAGCCAGGCACAGAGAGTGGTCTGGTCAACTTCAAGTTGGAGCTGTTCTGGAATGGGTTGGCACCGTTCTTAAATTTGTCAGGGTAAGCTCTCTTCAAAGACAATTGTCTGGCCTTGACGTACTCGAGACCCATTCTCTTCCAGTCGAGCAAGTCAGACAATCTCTCGGTTCTGTTTCTCTGGTTGATTCTCTGTCTTCGGGTCTTTTCGGTGAAGTCGAACATGTAGTCCACCAATTGGTTGATGGACTCATCCACAGATTTCTGTCTTCTGTCGACAATGTAAATACCGTAGTCGCTAGTGTTCTCGATCAAGTCCTCCATGTATCCACCGAAACCAGACAAGTTGGTGGTGATGGAAGGCACACCCATGACGGTACACTCAGCTGGGGTGTAGCCCCATGGCTCGTAGTAAGAGGGGAAGACACCCAAGTGACAGCCTCTGACAAACTCCTCGTAGTCCAACGACAAGATCGGGTTGTTGGCGTTGAGGAACTCGGGGTGGAAGATGATCTTGACTCTGTCCTCAGGCTTGTTGAACAACTGCACTCTGCGGATCTGGTTCAACACTGGATCGTTGGCGTCGTCGGCCATGTTGTGGGTGACAATTGGAGGCAAGCCCTCTCTCTTCAAAGCGAAGATTCTTCTCTTGAGCAACACGCGGTCAGCTGGCTTAATCAAGTCGTCGATAGAAGGAACCTCGCCTCCGTGGGTGGCCATGTCGTGAGTGTTGGGGAAACGGGCACAGTGCTCGAACAATCTTTCGCCGATTTTCTTTTGCACTTCAGCAATGGTGTTCTCCAACTGCTTGACCACGGCCTGGCCCTTCAACGTCTCCACGGTGTAGGAATTGATCTTGCCCGGCATGATAATGAAAGCCACCACGGTCATCTTGGAGCCCGCCTGTTTCAAGCGGTGGTTCAATCTGGCCAAGGACTCGATGAAGAAGTCAGCACCTTTGTTTCTGAACTCGTACCGGCCGGCGATGAAGAAGTACAAGGTGTTGTCCAAGTCGAAGTCGTAGTTGCCGTAGAAGTGGCCCTTGATAAACTCGTTGATCTTCTCCTTCTTGATGGCGTGCAAGTTTTGGAACTCGTGCACGGCGGAGAACTTGACCACGTTCAAACCGTTGGGCAACACACCATCGGGCTTTCTCTTCAACAAATGCTCCGACTCGTACGCAGTGATATGCGACACCGTGGTGAACACGTCGGCCGAGTGGGTGGCGGACCGCTCAATACAGTACCGGTGGTAGATGCCTCTCTTGCCCGCTTCGGCGTCGACGTCGAAGTTGGCCAAGTTGTTGTAGAAATCGGTCGAGCCAGCACATAAGTACCGCCCAAGCAAGGTGGCGTGGGTGGTGAAGATGGTGGTGACATCGATCTTTCTCTTGCGGCAAAGAGTCAAAGCCACACCAGCCAACCACTCGTGGCAGTGGCAGATGATGGCCCGCTCGCGGTCGTGGTAGGTCAATTCACCCAAGAACCACGCGACGATGTAACCCAACAAGATGGTGTCGTTGGTCTCGGTGTCGTGGTCCGGGGTCGGAATGCCCGCCGTGTTCCACATGTCGGCCTTCCACTCATTGAGCATGTACCCAGCGGAGTGGATGTCGAACAACAACACACGGGGGGCACCCTCGATCAACCAGCGGCCGTACAACCAGCGGATGCCCCGCTCGCTCATGTTGTCCAAAGCCTTCTGGATCTGGGGGTCGGTGACGGGGATCTCCTCGACCTCGATCTGAGCACTTTCGTAGTGGAGCGGGCCAATCAAGGTGTACCGCTCGCGGTACTCGGCCACGGTGATTGGGGCCTTGGACTTGAGCACGGAGTAGATGCCGCCCACTTTGTGGGCCACCTCGGTAGCCACCTCGAAAAGAAGGTGGTTGTTGATGTCTCTGGGCATGTTTAAAAGAAATCAGGCAGAGTCGGTAAATGCAGATGCAGATTCAATTCCAGCAGTTCTTGATAGTTCAGCAATTTCGACTCTTCAGTGAAGCAGTCGATTGTAGTTTCAGTGGTCGACGTTTCAGTCAGCGAGTGGGCGTTCAGGGTCCTCGGTGTGGGGTCGCCGTTCGTCGAAATATGGGTCAGGAACAGAGCCAGAGATGGGAGCCGGGGAGGGAAGAGCGGTTCCGAAAAATGGCGGGGCCGAAATGCAGAAAAAGAAATGGGAGCGGGTGCAGAAGAAAAGTGCAGATGTACCAATTATAAAGTGGAGGCCGTCTCATGCGTGGGGTACCCGAAGAATGTGTAGTCATGCGGTGTGCCGGGTTCGGTGCATGAGGCCATTTACGCTGGGCGGAATTTTCCAGATAGCCAGTATAGGCTGATAATTGAAAAGGCCCGCCAGTCTACTCTTTGAATTTTTTCGTCTCCTGACTTTACTGTTCGTTCGCTTTTGTTGGGAGTCACCCAGATATGCACGGCGAGCTAAATGCGGGGCCCCGAAATCTGAGACGGCCGTCTAGCCGAAACAGGACCTTCCATAAAATACACTAACATTGAAAGGGAAATAGGAGAACACCAATGCACTCGAATGAATAATTGTTCCATCGCGGGGTCACTTGGTGGGGCGGGGGTCTATGCGCGGGGTAGAATTGCGGAGCTGGCTGAGATATGCATCGAGTGGTGCATATCTGGGTGCAGATCTGGGTGCAACTCACAGGCTTTCGTGTCCACTTTTCTACAATGTGAATTCCGTCTTTGCCATCATTATATCTTTTACCTCCCTCTATTTTCTTTCTTTTTCAAGCTTTGTTCTTGCAGTTCCTTTTTTTCCTTTTTTCTTGGATCCTTCTTTGTCTCACTCTACACTTTTACGCATCTACGCTCTCTCCAGATCTATCGTGTAATGCTAATCCTCCATGTCGGAGTCCTCCGGGAATTGCGTGGCACCGGACTTACCCTCAATGCCCTGCCATTCCTCGAATTCTTCATCCTCTCCCTCGTCCTCATCTTCCTCTTCTTCACTTTCAGCCTCGTCAGCGTCGATTTCATCCTCATCAGCCTCAGTCTCGCGCGGCTTGACGAGATACGAGTGCAAGTACCCAGAGTTTTTGCTCACCTTCACCACATCCTTAGCCACCCGCGCCAAAAACCGCTGGATGGCCCGCAAGTTGGGCTGGCACTCGAACCGGTGCTGGCTCACGTACTGCCCGTGGCTGCTCAAGGCCTCTTTCACCCACAACAAGTTGAACTCGATATGGTGACTGCCCTCCAGCTTGTTCATCTTATCCGCCAAAAACTTGAGGAGGCGGTTCACGTACACGGCGGGAACGTCCCGGCACACCAACTTGACGTCGTTCACAGGCACGCTCTCGATCACTTTGTCGATCAAGTTCTCCTCGTTCAACCGGAATGCCATCACCAACGCATCCATCCAGCTCTTCTCTGCCAAGCTCTCGTGGATGCTCTGTGGCGTCACGTCCATATCCAAATCAAATGGGTCGAACACAACCGCAGAGTCCGTGGAGTAGATCAAAAGACCTTCTGTGGACGCAGCTGCAAAAGCAGACGACGTGGGTGAAAATCTCACGCCGGAAACCCGGATCTGGGGCCGGACACTGCGGACGCCAGGGTCACCCCGGTGCGAGCCCGGGAGACTGTGGTCCACTCTCTTGAGCTTGTCGACTTCTTCGCCCTGGGTGTCGATTTCATCGATGGAAACACCGGCGTCGGTGATCTTGGAACTGTTCAACTGCGTAAGTGTGCCGTCCAAGGTCATGTTCTCCGACACAATGAACTTCTTGAGCAACACCTCGTCGGCCACGTCGTACAAACAGATACTGTTGTTCTGCCCGCCGGCAATGACGCTGAGCCCGTCGAACGAGAATGCTATCGTGGTGAAGTACTTGGCCCGCGCACTGTTCTTCAGCTCGAACCGGTCGTGCAAGTGTCTGCCGGCAAAGACGTCCTTGCGGGTGTCGATCATGTGCACCTGCTTGCCCTCGTCCACGTCGAAGAACACAATGCTGCCGTTCAACGTGGACACGGCCACCTGCTTGCTGTTGGGACTGATGGCCAAGGCGAGCACATCGTGCTCCACGTCAATGGGCTCCACCTGCTGCGACCGACTGAAAATGTTCCAGATACGGATGGTTTTGTCCCACGAACTGGACGCGAGAACAGAGTTTTCCGTGCCGAAGGCCAAGTGTGAAATGGGGCCCTCGTGTCCGGCCAATGAGTCCAACAAGGCACCCGTTTGCACCGACCACACGTAGATTTCGAAGTCGTCCTCGGAACCGGCAACGACAACCTCACCACTGGGGTCCACCGCCATGGAGTTGAACCGAACCCGCTTGGGGGCCGTGAACGTCCGGAAGTTTCTGAACCGGATCAAGTCCCACGCACGCACCGTGCCGTCCATGGACGCGGAGAACATCACCTGGCCCTTCTTGGCAAACTCCACCGCTGTGACTGCGCCCGTGTGCTCGGTGAACGTGAAAAGACAGAAGCCGGAGTGGATGTTCCACACCTTGAGCTTACCATCGTCCGATGCCGTCACAACACGCGAGCCGTCTGGAGAGTAGCAGATGGCATTCATCGAGTCGTAGTGGCCCTGCTGCTTCAAGATGTACGACTCCGACTGCCACTCGTAGACCAAGAGCTGGCCCAACGTGGCCGAGCCAAATGCAAACCATTCGCCCGAGGCGTTGATGGTGACGGTGTCCACCTCGTGCTGGCCCATGCTCAACAGCTGCACCAACGTGAACTCGGGCAACTCGTAAAGCCGGAACTCGCCAGACGAGAAACACACAACGAGCATGTTGCTGGTGGCGTGGAAGGCGGCCGACGTCACCTTTACGCCCTCGATGTGGAAGTAGTTTTTGGCGACGATTCGCCACTGGGCATTGGATTCTTTGGCTGGAGACTCGTTGCTCGACTCTGTCTCACTCGACTCCGTTTCGCTCTCCATTTCCTCGTCGCTGGACAGATCGTCGGTGGAAATGTACTCCCACTGGAAGAGTGCTCCGTCCTTACTGAGGGTGTAGATGATCTCCTGAGACTGGTCGAAGAATGCACGCACCACGTAGTCTCGGTGGCCTGACAACGTCATGGCAGCCTCTTTGTCTTCGCTGTGCAAGGAGTAGATCCGCGACGTCATGTCTTTGGATGTGGAAATGACAAACCGGGAGTCGGGCGACCAGGTGACGGAGATCACGTCACTGAAGTGGCCGGCGTAGTTTCTGTGGCGCACGAATGGCGCAAACTGCCTATCCTCAGTGAAGTCTGGCGTTTTCCAGATCTGCACGAATCTGTCCACGCCAACAGCGAAGTAGTGGCCGTCGGAGGAGAACAGGATATCGCTCACCACGCCTTTGAAGTTGAAATGATGCAAAACCACCCTCGAGACGAAGTTCACGAGGATACCTCTGCCATCCTCGTCGATGGTGATCATAAGCGTGGCTTGCTTGTTCAATGCAATACGGGCAACATTCTTTCTGTGCTGGTAGCTGAAGGTGAATGATGTGTTGTTGATCAAATCGAAGCAACTGACCCTGTTTCCCACCGGGCTCAACAATTTCGTACCGTCCTCGGTAAATAGGACATTACCTTGACGGTAAACCGTACCCAAAAAGTTGGATAGCTTGAAATCCGACTTCATTTGTGAGGGAGTTGTGTTAGGTAGTTAAGCTTGGGTATTTTTCACTGGAGATGAGCGATGAGTGCGCCGCCTGCAGGAGAGTGGTAAGTGATCCCAGTGGAGCAGGCAATTGACACTGATGAAAGGCTTGAATTAGGAAGGAGAATGAATAAATCATTTAAGCTTATTTGATTATTTACCAAATATATCATTTTGTCGATTTCGATGGAGATCTGTCAAATCTATGGTGCACGGGTGTGCACCTATAACTGTACATATCAACTGGTCTCTACTCACTACACTTCATCATGGCTGGACTCTCCAATAATGTCATGAACATGAAGTTCATGCAGAAAGCACAGGACAAAAAAGAAGAGGCTAAAAAAGAACAGGAAGCTAAAAAAGTGAAGGACTCGTCCGAATGGTCCTTGCCTAACAGAGGAGCATTGCAAAATCTCAGGCCAGCAGTGACTGTGCGGTCCGTCGGGTACGGAAGCATAGCGTCGTTGACAGCTCGAGATGAGGAAGATGTTGACTTAGAAGAGCCAGAAGAGCCACCAAAGGTATGCATTTTTGAACTGGTACACCGAAACTATATACTAACAGCGAAGCCCAAGAAGGATGAGTCGGCAAAGTTCTTGGCTGACATTCTCAGTAAATCCAAGAAGGATAAGAAAGATAAGAAGAGACCACATTCCCAAAGCGAAGACTCGCTGGCGCCCAAGAAAAAATCAAAGAAGTCAAAGAAGGCTTAATTACTTCTTTTTCTTTTTCGTCTCCAGATAGAATTTCCCTTTTATGAGAACGTCCCTCGTCGCTGCATTGATGTGCTTGAAACGGTCGGGTCCTAGGTGCGTTCCCCCGTACCACCGGCTCACCACAACGATCACATCCCAAACGTCCATAATCTAAAAGTTAGTATTGGCATAATCCCACAAAACGAAATCAACATACCGTCAACAAATGTAGCATGCGCAGGCCAGCGGCAGTTTCACCGTCGTCGTCACAGTCCTGGTAAACGACGTTGTTCTCACCCTTGATTCTGTAGGCTGTCATGTTGTGAGTAGCCTTGGCGATCTTACGGTCACAGGTCAAGTGGCTCACCCAGTTTTCAGCTTCTTCAACTGAATGAACTTCTCTTGCAAAGCCAATGAATGTCGAGGCTCGGTCGACAATTGGTTCGGATTGAATCCAGCCTTTAGTGTAATCGATCTCTTTTTTGGGAGGCTTGATCTCTGGCTCTGGAGTCGGAGCCGGGCTGGCCTCTTTCGGGCTCTCAGCTTGCTTGATATGTAGCCTCGTGAGCTTTTCGTTCATTTCCTGGAGCTCCTTCTTGTGCTTCTCTTCGTACTCCTCCAAGAACATTTCAATCTCCCCAATCAACTCGAAAAGGACCACTTCGCCGGCCCTGAATACTCTATCAATGATTTCCTGGAAGCGAGACTCTATATAGCTGCCGTCCGGATATTTCCTTGCATCTCGGGTGACTGCCTGGATTATGGTGGGTGCCTCTTCTGGATATGCTGGAGGAAATGCCAATTGTAGAGTCACATCTGGGTGGCTGGGCACCGTTATGCCCACCATTGACGGCCCTAGACTTTCCACTCCGTCGGGAAATATCGCTAGAATAGCGTCCATTTCCTGATCTAGCTCGCTCATGACGTATGTCTATCAGTGGAGGTCGATGGAATCTAGTCCGCGAAGTTAAGACTAGATCGCAGTAACCATCTGCTACCAATGCCTTCAATTGACGAGTTCAAGGACCATGCAAGACAGGCTTTCCAGCTGAAACAGTTCAAGAAGGCAGCTAAAATCTATCGGGATGCTATAGCTTCGTACGGAAACGACCCTGTCCTTTACTCAAACCGAGCCCAATGCTTCATCAATCTCCAGGACTGGCAACGGGCTTTGGCTGATACTCAATCTGGGCTTCAGCACACACCAGAAACCGGTATCAAGGTGAAACTCTTGTACAGAAAAGGTATTGCCCTGAAAAACTTGAACAACCATCAGGAAGCGGTCAAGTGCTTTCAGGGAGTGTTGGATCTAGATCCGTCGAACACCAGCGCTCAAAACGAGCTAGAAAGTCTTACTGAGCAACTTCGTGTCAAAAAGCAGAAACAAGAGGTGAAGACCAACATCACTGTTGAAATTGTTGACGAGCTTCCAGAAGAATTCGCCCGCATAGTTGACCCACCGGTTGAGATACCACGTCCAAGAGATGCGGCTAACCCAAGCTTGGTGTCTGAATACTCTGAAGAGCTTTTTGGCAAAAAGAGCTTTGAATTTGAGGAGGATGAGCCAAAACCTAAGTACGTCACGTCTACGGATTTCTCAACTCTACCGACGATGCACCACTTGAGGGGGCTCAAGCTGTTGGCTCCGGAGAAAAGAAATGACGCATACAAGTTTGTCATTAACATGGACAACTCAATCATCGAAGGTCTTTTTTCATCGCTGGGTGTGGACGTTGAATTCTTCGATTTCTTCTTGGAAGCTTGCCTGAACACTCTTTCTCAAGGCGTTGACAATCATTTGGTACAGTCGATCACTCAGAAGGTGGAGGTCTTGTCAAAATGTCCTCGCTTTCAGTTGACGTTGACCATGTGTGATGCTACTCAGGTAAAGGAAGTATTTCGTCTATTAGAAGGTTATCCAGATGAGAGCAGTCGCCGTTTGAAGCAACTACTTGGAGGATGATCATTTGCCTTTGAACAACCCCTTGTACAAACCCTTTCTGTGTTCGCTCGCAATCTTTGGCTGCCTCATGTCAGCAATGAAATCTGGCACAATTCCACTGATCTCGTCTTTTTTGAGCCATAGAGCCACTATCGGTAACGTGGTAGCGGTGCCTATGAGCAAGAAAAATACCAAAAAGATAACTGCTGCACGAAGGACTGCCAACTTGTGCTGCTGGCGCTCTCTTTGGGGAAGAAATTGTCGCCGTAACTGTGTTCCTGGCTTGAGCCACATCAATGCCATCGAATGCCATGTGTTGGCAAAGGGCACTAGCAATATCGGAATTTGAATGTAAAAGATGAAGTGGCCCATGAAAAAATCCCCGGCAAAGTATGTGAGCTCCATGACTTTGCAGAAATACTCTCTTAGTGGTTGTGTGAGGATCCTCCATCCTAAGTCTGCTGCCAACCACTTTCCAGACCACCATGCTCGATTGGACCGACCATCCATCATCTCACGGCTCAATATCAAGGTATTGAGACCCTGGAGAAAGAGTTTTTGGATCATGGAGCATAAACAAATCCCCAATATTGTTTTGGACAACTCAAAATTTTGAATGTACCAAATGAGGAGGAAGCTCAGGAAATGTGAGGCTATGCCTACTAAATGTGCTGTGAACGCCATAAGTGCCGGGAAACCCCTGCAAATGGAGCAGCAAAGTGGACCCAAAGCTGCTGAAAAGAAGAAGAGTACAAGGAGAGCCACCAGATTTATGATTATCGGGAATGTCGATGAGAATAGTATCATCTGTGTGGTGTGAGTCGAGTCTCTGGAGTCGCCTTGGCTATTGCAGAACATGAAAGCCGTCCATATCAACATGGTCGTGGCTAGCTGTGGAGTAAGCACAGTGGTGAGCAAATTATAGCGAGAGGGTCTGACTGTGTTTGTAAACTTGACTTCTTCTTCTCCATACTTGACTCTTTGGTTTATACCTGTCAAGCGGATTCTTCCCAATTTTGTGTGATTAGTCCAAGAATTCGTCGATGAGCTTGAGTTACCCGTGTTGAGCCACTTGACATAGTTCTTGTAATCCACCAAGTACTCGGCCCAAATGAACTGGTTAGGGTTAAACAAAAATGGACTCATGATAAATCCAACCACGCTGAACCAAAAGAAAAGATAAACGGGGTCCCACATACTCACGGAGAAATAGATGACCATCAAGAGCAAGAAAGCTCCAAATTTCATCGATTCATTGCCGAACCGGGTGTAAAGGTCAGAAAACGGCTGTCGTTTCGTTGCAAAACCTCGCCCTGTTGCAATGTACTGCGCTCCACCAACTGATATGTCGTTGATCAAAGACTGTGAGTACATCTTACAAACGAAGATCTCAAACAAAGGCGACATAGAGAGAAGGTGCTTCCCTATTCTCGTGATTGATCTGTATACGCCTCTTTCAGACATTTCGTGGATCGCCAAAGGCAACAACGACATGAAGAAAATGAGGAATATAGAAAGAATGGATCTCTCTAGCCACACAATGACCGGATATAGATTGACGCAATTAGCAGGTGTTCTAGGATCGGTGAATGCTTGATATCTTCTGTGTTCACAAATCACGGACTCACTGGTCAAGGCTGCCAAGTTGACAGCAGTCAAGGTGAAGAGCTGAATGGAAAGAATGATGAAGAAGTTGTTGAAGTGAAAACCAGCATGGGCATAATAAAATGAGAGCACTCGATCCAAGGGGAGCTGTGTTCCCAAATAGAAGTACTCTCGAGAAAGATTCTGCTCGCCCATTCCAGCTCCAATTTTCGTGATGAAGTTCAGAATTGAGGTAAAACCAAGGTCCCTTCCCTTTCCACATTGTGTGTATTCACAATGTTTGATCCTTCCACCTCGGATGAGTGCTGTCATTCCAGCGTAGATGTCCTCGTTCAAGTGGAGGCCCTTCTGCGCTTTGGAAACACCTCCTCGGGTTGTCATGAAAGTACTGTTCAAAAAGTCAGGATGGCCATAGTGCAACTTTCCTCCCAACTGGGCCAATGTTCTAGCAAACAAAGTGCCAAATGTTTGTTCCTTCCCAGCAGCAATATCTCCCAAGATTCCAGTGTTTTCGGAAAAGATGTATTCCCGAGTTCCTATAATCGCTATCGGAGGTTTTGTTGCGTATTCGTTGGGCTCATGAGCATATGGATCAGGCAACAGCTGCTCCTCAAACTCAGAAAGAACATGTCTGATTTTCAAACATTCCTCAAGGTAGTTATCTTGATTTGCATCCACGAGCTGAATGTACTCGCCTCTTGTGAAAATAAGTGCATGATTTTGATTGTCTGACTTTCCATCTCCTAATATAGGGTATCCAGATAATCTGATTCTATATTTGGGAAGTCTTTGGTTATTATCATCAAGCGGACAGGTACCATCTATTAAGCACGAATAGTAGGTGATTTCACCCATTTCCTCATCCACATGTTCGTCAATGTACGCAATTTGGACTTCTGGATAGGCTCGAAGTAAGGTTTCCGTACACTCAAGTTCCTCTTCGGTGAACGAGGTGTATCTCTGCATGGCAACGACAATCTGGAACTTTCGAAATGTCACCTCGTGAATATCCTTGAATCTGTCGTCATCGAAGTCGTTCCCTTCGTGTTTGCAGCCGGTCTCCAAGTCATACAATAATTTGATTGCCTTCGAGTAATTCATGAAGCCAAAGACTGTTCGATACAAAGTTTGAGTCCTTAACGACGCCCATATCCGTGACCTCATGATGTACACTTGAGTTGCTTCTTTGAAACCGACTGTAAGGTATGGAATGTCGTCACAATCTTCTTTTGACTCAACGGAAGCTGTTTCATTTGGCTCATTCTCCTCCGCCATCATTTTCGTGTCTCTGACAAAGTTCATCCACTCCAAAGGATACAACTGCTTGAGGTATTCCAAAAGCGTGATGTGTGAATACTTGTCTTCCTCCTTGAGGATTTCCTTCAACAGGAGAATAATTTTCTCGCTATAATGGGGAATGAAAACCGTGAAGTTTGGCATGCTGCTGACCTCTCTGATCTCTGGCATTGACGCAGTCAACGACTGAGCAAAAAAAGATATTCTCCGCTTTGCTTCCGAGTTATGGGTGAGGATTCTGGATTTCGAGCTCTCATCTTCATGGGCAATGAAGAATGTGGGCTCTCTGATATCCTCACTTTTTTCACCGTTCGAGTGGTATAAAAGCTTTTGCACCTGCTCAATTGAAAGATAATGCTCTCTGTACATAGAGATGACAATCGAGTTCCAAAGCTTTGACACCAAGAGAGTGATGTTTGCGCCTTGGTCTGGATTGGTTATCATCAATTTGGAGTACATTCTCCTCGGAAGTCGAGTAAAGATACTTCTCCATGGGGTCCAGATGGAAGTTCCGTTGTACACAGATCTGGAAACGGAGAACACTGTGTTCCACATAATGTACCAGAGATAAGTGTCCAAGAAGAACAAAACGTATTCTAAGACGAAAATCAAGCCAAGTAAAATCACTGGCTGGACCGAACAAGGAATTGCTCCAAACCATTGATCCCCGACGCAAGGAGCCAGCATTTGACTCAATTCTCTGACTGGGTCTCTCATGGGCACGGTGAGGAAGAAGTACGATTCCATGAATTTCGAGATGAGAACAATAGTCCAGAGTCCGAACGATGTCATTTTGGCCCCCGAAGACAATTCGTGGAAATTTGAGGTAAAGCTCCTAGCAGCGTAAGAAGCTCTATCTTTCAAATGTGACCCAAAAAGCTTCAAAGGCAGCTCAATGCATAGATAACCGATTGTTGCAACTGAGCATGCTAACTGCAAAGAAGCAATGGTGATACCCAAACTGTCATCGTATTCGTCTAGGCCAAAAGCGAAAAGTGCAATTGTCGGGCCCACATTGAAGGCGGTCAAGATTATTAATCCAAAGAGCCTCTTGAAAATAGGTGGAGTTCCTTCCCACTTTCTAGACAAGAACGACATCTCGAGCATACATGCTAGCAAGCACGAAAAGGAAGTGATGCCTCCACCGAGTGCCATGATGCTCATTCTGACTTGCACTGGAGGCTGTGTGTCGAATGCCACTTCGTAGTCTTTTGTGTATAATGGGTACGCATGAAACGAGGTAAAGTACCAGAACATGGCCAGGTGAATATTGATGACCCTGCCAAAGTTGAGTAGCACATGCATCCACGTTCGTTTTTCCCGGTATGTCTTGAAGAACAGCTTGTTCCATTTGATGTCTCCCAAAGCATGGTACCTTTCCTCTTTTGATAATTCCATGATTGAATACTTTGCTGGTAACAATAGCCTTTGCAATCCAGACCGGTGCCAGAACAACTGGTTTATGTCATCGTAACCAATGAGTTTGTCGTGGTCTTTATCAACTCTCTCCAATTTTCCATGAATGAGAGTGAAAGACTGATCTCGCAAAGTGTTGTATAATGGTGTGATAACGTGGTCCAAAAAGGGTTTTCGAGACGTGACCACAGCTGAGCTTTCTAGCACGGAGTTGTAGTAATCGAGGCAGCATTTAACAATAAAGCAGATGCATTCTGGCATAAAGCGAACATTGTTGGCCTCGCCCCAGCACAAAAGGTAAAGTGCAATATGAGTCACTTGCTCCTCTGGCGACGTACGAGACATCTTGGTGTGCCACTTTACCTGAGCGTCCTCCAAAATTTCGGTTGCACGTCGCCTGGAGGACTTGCTCAGGTGTTCGTATCGTCTGGGTATATCGTCTAGGTCCATTTCTGCAGCAAAATACCACTTGCGAAAATTAGCATTCGGTCCGCCAATATAGTCTCCATGAATGCTCCTAAGTGCTAGCCCAGGGCCCATGCGGGACGCCCGAGAGTCCAACAACATCATCAAATACGATGAAATGTTCTTTACGTTGTCCTCTTGGAAACCGAAAACGCTTTGTAACCGGGTAAGTATAGCCTCGATTTCCACTTGCGTAATCGGAACCAGGGCCTCGGGTTCCCACCCCGGGTATAGGTTACTTTCCTGCTGCGACGACACCGACTCTTCCTCTGTACTTGCGCTCTTGAAAAGACCATTTCCAGACAGGGTTCCCGAATTGAAGTACGGGGTTCGTTCACCATGAGCCTGCTCCTCGATTGAGAACGACCCTGGGTAGTCGAGGTGAGCCACTGACAGTTAGTATCAAATGATAAACTCTTGAAATAGGCACATACTACCAAAATGAGCTTTCTTCGACATAGAGCTTTTGCCCTGTTTGCCTCGCCGGGATTGGTTCATTACGGGTTTGTGGTTGCAAAATGGCGCACGGCTGCGAAATTAGTCCGCCAACGTGGAATCAGCGACCAAGAATACTTTAACTACAATGCGATCGAAATTGAAATGTTCCGGTATTTTAGTCACTGTCATATATAGATTCCATCCACGGGTCACACCCGTTGTACGCCACTAAATTTGGTGAACCTGCTCGAGCGGCGATCGACTGTTCGTCTATGGCCCCTCTCGTAGCCAACTCCAACACCCTCTGCTTAGCCTGTTTCGGGTCCATGCCCAGACTCAACTAATTAGCCACCAATCCTGAAATAATCGGAGCTGCCATAGAAGTGCCGGAGAGTTTGCGGGACCGCCGCCAGTGGCCGATATCTACACTGGAGATGTCCACTCCTGTGGCGAAAATATCAATACACGGGCCCCAATTTGAAAATGAGGCGATGGAGCTTGTCAGTTCATCAACCGCACCGACTGAAATCGCCAACAGAGCACTTGCAGGCAGAGTGTCACAGGCATTCATGTTCAGGTTTCCTCCGGCAACAACAATAACTAATCCAGTCTCGCAGGCAGAGTCTACTACCCGGTTTAAAATGCTGCTGACTTTAGCTCCCAAGCTGAGGTTTGCTATACCCGGCTGGTTGCGTTTTTGGCGGTCGTTCACGGCAAACTCAATGGCCCCCAAGATACTGCTCAACGAGCCGTGACCGGACTTGTCCAACGTCTTGACACTGATGATGTTTGCCTCTTTGGACACTCCATACGTTCGTGATCCCACAATGCCCGCAACATGTGTACCGTGTCCGTTCAAGTCCTCTGGGCCTTCTGAAGTGAAGTCTTTGCCCAAGGACACCCGGTTCTCAAATTCTGGATGGTCGCCTTGAACCCCGGTATCAATCACGTACACGTTGACGCCTTCGCCTTGCGCGTCGGAATCGTAGAAGTAAGACGTTCGGTCGCCTGTTTCTTTGAATTCTCGAGAAAGCTCGACCAAGTGGCCCGGTGCATACTCTTGTTCTTCAAAGTCAAACGCTTCGAATACAGTGTCTGCGGCCACCTCCGCCACCAAAGGACATTTTTTGATCCGGTCCAAGTTCCGAACACTGAACTCGCCCGAGAACCCAACAAGATTACCAATGTGGTAGGTCTGTTTGATGAGGCGCATTAGTCTTTGTGGCACCGGATACCCGAAATCGTAGTTCAAAAACCTCTCCAAAGTCTCGCTCTTTTTGAGTAGAATCAAGTGCTTGGCTTCTGCTTGCCATAAAAAAAGCACAAGTGTCATCCATGCACACACGTGAAGCTTGACCATTGCGGTGGCTTGGGTGCAAATGCGTACAATGGATTCATTAATATATCGATTCGCGTATACATAAGTTACTCCTCTGCGAACCGAAACAACCAGTAACAACAACAAAACTGGTGTCCCGGCCCAACACAGGCTTTAAATAAAATTAGTTTACAAGGACTTCAAGAACTTCTTTCTCTCGTCCTCGGACATGTTCCCAAGAAGCTCCTTCACTGCGTCGGCAGCACTGGATGGGTTCTTCTTCAAGAGGTTGCGCAACTGTCTCGAGTTGACTTCGTCTTGCAACTCCTCGATCTTCTTTTGCAACTTGTCGTGGTGTTGCTCGATGTAGTTGGTGACGGCCTCGTCGTCCTCGTAGTCGACGGTGGTCAACCAACTCTTCAATCTGGCAACTCTCTCCAACTTGGAGGAGGTGCCAACGGTCTTGCCGATCATCTTCAACAAGTACTCCTCGTTCAACCGACGACGCAAACGCCAGAAGAAGAATCTTCTTGCGTTCACCCACTCGATCTCCTTCTTGATGACACCCTTGGCCACCATACGACCGGCTCTGTCGTGCAAGTCGGCGAATTGGATCGACACCTGTTGGTAGATAGGCATCAACTTCTTCTCACGAGCAGCCAATTGAGCAGAAATCTTGCTGTGCTCCTCGGAGTCCAACTTGGATGCCAACTTCTGCTTCAATTCAGCGTACTGTGGATCCAATCTCTCCATAGTGGCGACCAACTTGTCGCGTCTGAACTTGATGCCAACCATTCCTGCTGGTTCCAAGACACCACCTCTGGAGTCGGCGTCGGCGTACATCTCCATCATGTCGGCGTTGATGGTAGGGTCAACAACAACCCAAGAACCACCTCTCAATTCACCATGTGGAGGAATGTAAGTAAAGATTGGTTGCTTGAAGTCAACCAAGGCATCCACAATGTAAGCACCGTACTTAAGCACTTCATTGTACATGTCACGTTGACCACCAGAGAAACCTCTCCAGTTGGCCAAGATCAACAATGGCAATTGCTCACCGTTGTTGAAGTCGTTGATGGCCTGGGCGGTCTTGAAGGCGGAGTTAGGGAACCACACTTGACCAGCCTCTTGGATCATCATCTCGGTAGACACTGGGTTGGCAGGGTCGGCTGGGATCAAGTTCTCAACCATTCTGTTCTCAACACCAATGACACCAAGTGGGATACCACCGAGACGAGCTCTACCAACAACAACACCTCTGGCCCAGCCGGACAAGGTCTCCTGGAAGGAGTTCTTGTCGAACAAACCAGACTCGAAAGAGCCGTCGTCGTTCTCGCGACCTTGGATCATCCATCTGACATCGTATGGCTCATCCTTTGGTGGGAAGTAGTCAATGTCTCTGTCCCAGGAGTCCACAGAGTTCAAGATAGGGATAGGGCTGTCACGCTTGGCAGGCACGTACGACATCCACTCCATGATCTTTTCAACACCAGCCAAGTCATCGCTAGCAGTCATGTGAGTAACACCGTTTCTGTACATGACTTGGGTACCACCCAACTGCAAGTTAGAAGAGTAGACCTCTCTACCCAACAACTTGTTGATGGCTGGGGCACCGGTCAAGATGATAGGTTGGCCCTCCACTTGAATGGCTCTTTGACCCAATCTGACCAAGTAGGCACCGATACCAACGGATCTGCAGGTAACCAAGGTGATGGTGAAGATGTCCTTGTAGGCCTTGGAAGTGGCACCGGCGATCAAACCCGAGCCCTTAAGACACTCGACACCCAAACCGTTCTCGTCACCGACAATGGTCTTGATTTCGTGACGCTCCACACCGTTTTCAACGACTCTCTCGGTGATGACGGTGTTGGTGAGACCCTTTTGTGCAAGAGCCTCCTTGTCCTCAGCAGTCAAGTACAAGTACTTGAAACCCTTGTCAGGGTTGCTTTCCTCGTTCCAAGCAACCTTGAAGTAAGGAAGCAACTCCTCGGCAATACCAATTCTGGCACCGGAGTTGGCAGAAAGGTAGATTCTAGGAATGCCCGACTTTCTGGCCAACTCAGTACACTTGTTGAAGTACTCATCTTCATCTGGACCGAACGAACCAATCTTGTGGGTGATGTCGTTGGCCACAACGACAAAGTGACGACCACGAGGGTACTCTGGGGTCTTGGCAGTGACCTTGAAACCAACCATACCAATCTTGTTCGAGCCAGGGTCTCTCTCGACGGGGGTCAAGCCACCGTTGTCGTCGTTGATCAACTCCTGAGAAACGAAGAAGTCCTTAGGAGGCTTGCCGTCACCGTGCTTCTTCCATTGAGTGATCACAGCTTGACGGAACAACTCCGGGAAATCGTAGACGTAGGTTGTACCCATGTTGTGGGCTCTGTAACGCTTAGGTTGCAAAGACTCCTTGGATGGGTATGGAGTGTCGATGGATCTCAAGTGCATGGAGCCTGGAGCACCAATGGACTTGAACACCCACTCGCCCTTATTGTTCTTGATCTCCATGTACAACTCGGACTTGACGACGTAACCAGACACATTGTTGATGATGGCACGCAATGGGAATGGTTGACCGGTGGATGGGTCGATACAAGAGATACGGATCTCAGCGCCAGTGACTCTCAATCTCCACAATCTTCTGCCGAATCTCTCCAAGAAGGATTCGAAAGCAGCTTCAACCTCTTCAGGCAAAACGTTGAAGACGGTAGAGAAGTTGATGAAGATGTGGTTCAAGTCAGAGTTGGAGGTGTCAATGATCTCCAAAGCGTCCAAAATGTCAGACATCAAACGGTTGGACTCAGCGATCAAGTACTCCTTGACACTGATGTCTTGGTTGATGACGCCGGTTCTCACAATGCCTCTGGTGAAGAATCTCTTGTCAGATGGAGAGTTCTTGCCGATGGCCTCGTAAACGTGGATGTTTCTGTTGTCGGTGAAAATTGGCTTGATGTCGAAGTTCTCCATTCTTCCCAACTCCAACTGGAAGGCCAAGGCTGGCTCGATGTGTCTGATGACCTTGTGCTCTTCGTAGTCAGGAGCAGTGAACGTGTAGTATCTTGGGTAAGCACCAACGTCGTTAGCAACCACGAAAGTCACACGACGGACAGCAGCGCTCTTCAAGTCTTCCTTGCAGTCCTGGAGGAGTTCGGCAATCTTGGCCAAAACCTCCTCCTCAGTGTCGTAACCATCGATGCTCAACACGACAACGTTGACAACGTTGGTGTATTCAGGCTCCTTACCTGGAGTGCTGAAGCTGATGGCATCGGCAGGCTGGATCTTGTCCAAAGCAGCGAGAAGCATGTCCTCCATGTCCTCAATGTGCTTGGCTGGAACCAACACACCAGATCTAGACTTCGAGTTGGAGCTGTCGGTGACATAAGACAAATCAGAGACAGAGGCAGCTCTGTTCATAGAGGAGTCGCCCTTCTTGGACAAGATGGCACCAGAGGGCAATTGGAACTTCCAGTTAAGGATTGGCAATTGCTCCTGCTCGTGGAAGCTGTAGTCAATGCTGTCCAAGGTGTAAGCTCTGTAGGAACGACGGAGGTAGACCTCGGCAGCGGCCATGGCAACCCACACATCTCTGTTGTTTAAGAACTGGAGCAACACGTCGAACACAGTGTGCTTGGAGTCGACAACCTCACGAATGATCTCGTAGTTAGGGCTGCTGTACTTGGCGTACACCTCACCGTAGGAGGTTTGCATCACAGAGGATCTTAAAATGTGCTCCAATTGGTCAGATCTCTCCTTGATGGAGGGCAAAGAGCATTGGATCAAGATTTCTCTGGCCTTCAAGGCAACCTTGGCAGTGCCTCTAGACTCCAACTCGACCACGTTCTTCAAAGCGTCTCTGATTGGAGCGGCGATGTTGGTAGCTTGTTGCAAAATAGGTTGGTAGTGCTCGCAGATGGCCAAGCAAAGGTTGTTCTTGGAGGTGACTCTGGAGTGGGACAAGTTGAGGGCAAGAACCTTCTCCAAGTCATCCTTGTTAGCGTCTCTAAGCTTCAAGATCACGTCCTCCTCGGAGTTGCCTGCGCCAGAGAAGTGACGCTCAACCTCGTAGTACTGGTTGAGCAAGTCGGCCATGAACTTGTACTCGTACTCGACCAAACCAGCAGCGTACTTGTTGGCAACGGTGACCAATGGCTCGACAACGGCAGAGAAGAGCGAGTCGGTAGCCTCGGCCTCGGCCTTGTGGATGAGCTTCAAGATCTGCTTAGCAGGGAACTCGGTGTTTCTGCTCTGAGCTCTCTCGATCAAAGCAACCAAGCTCTCGTCCAACTTTGGTGGCAATCTGGAGTGCAAGGCGGAGGCATGCAAGTTCCACTCGGAGAATGGCAACTCTCTGTCCTTCAAGATCTCAAGAATGCCGTTGAACGAGGACTTCAAGAACACTTGATTGTCGAAACCAGCCAAAATGTTCTGCAACACGGCGGCGTGGGCGTTGAACTTGTGGATTGGCTTGCTACCCTGGATGGTAGGAGTACCGAGTTCAGGGAGAGTGCCCTCGAAAGGCAAAGCGTGCTTGACCTTGGATGGGTCGTCCAAAGCCAAAATTGCCAAGATGTCACCGGCGTTGACGGTGGCTCCGGGCTGCTTGATGGTTTGAAGAATACCGCTCTCTTGAGCAACCAAGGGCATGCACATCTTCATGACCTCGACTTCGGCGTATGGCTCACCGGCATCGACGTGCTCACCGCTCTCAACCAAGTACTTGACTAACTTACCTGGGGATGGAGTCTTCAATTGAGTTGGGTCGTTCTCGGCCTCCAACAAACCGGTCTTACCGTTGATGGAGATTCTGGTGGCAGATGGCTCCTCCTTCAAGTAGATGGAGTGCGACTTACCGTCAATGGCACACAACAAGCCACCGTCGGACAAAGAGCGGACGGTGACAACGGCTCTGGAGCCGTTCAAGAACAAAGTGTAGGTGTCGTTGGAAGATTGGGTGACGGTGAACTTGTACTTCTGGCCCTCGTAGATGAACTCAACGGGGAACACAGTTCTCAACAAGGACTTGGATGGGGTTTGACCCTTCTCCAAGCAGGCGAAGTACTCTTGTCTGTCCTCGACCGAAGAAAGGTGAGCCTTGGTGGAGGCACCACACAAGACGGCGAGAATAGGGTCGGGTCTCTCGGCAGTCAACTTCTTGGAGATCAACTCGTCCAACCATCCGGTGGTGATGGTGTTGTTCTCGAACGCTGGGGTCTCCAACAACTTGATCAAGTACTCGGTGGTGGTTCTGAAGTCACCTCTGATAGACAACTCCTTCAAGGCCACCACCATGTGCTTTCTCGAAACCTCACGACTCTCACCAAAGGCGAAAATGTGACCGAACTGGGAGTCCGAGAACGAGTGGATCGAGGATTGGTTACTGACGGAGAAATAACCCCACACGTTGGACGAGGATCTGAAGTTCAACTCGTGCAAGCTACCACCGGAGGGCTTGAAACCTTCACCAGGGTCCTCGGAGGTGATACGACATGCAGTACAGTGGCCCTTGGGGGAAGGACGGCGCTGGAGCGACAAGGAGTTCTCGTCCTTGAAGTCGAAGTCGATCTCGGTGGCACTGTGTGGGTCAAAGCCGTACAAGGTTCTGATGTCTCTGATTCTGTGCATGGGGATACCCATAGCGATTTGCAATTGGGCAGCGGGCAAGTTGACACCGGTGACCATCTCCGTGGTGGGATGCTCGACCTGCAATCTGGGGTTCAACTCCAAGAAGTAGAACTTGTTGTCGGCGTGCGAGTACAAGTACTCCACGGTACCGGCGGACACGTAACCGACCAACTTACCCAATCTGACGGCAGCCTTCTCCATCTCGTGGAAAGTGTCTCTACCGGCAATGGTGACGGGGGCCTCTTCGATGATCTTCTGGTGTCTTCTCTGCACGGAACAGTCTCTGCCGAACAAAGAGATGTTGGTACCGTACTGGTCGGCCAACAATTGCACTTCCAAGTGTCTGGCGGAGCCGGCCAACTTCATGATGAAGATGGGCGAGCCGGGGATCTCGTTGGCGGCCTGGTTGTACAAGGTGACGAAGTTCTTCTCGTCGTGCACCATTCTGATACCCTTACCACCACCACCTTCGGAGGCCTTGATCATGACGGGGAAACCAATCTGCTTGGCCTTTTCCAAACCGTCTTCGGGGCCTGTGCAGCAACCCTTGGCGTACACGTCGTCGGACACAGACACCAAGTTGGTTTCCTTGTCCACAACAACCTCATCGACACCGGTTCCGGACCATGGGATACATGGCACGTTGGCATGCTGGGCCACAATGGTGGACGAGATCTTGTCACCCAAGGATCTCATGGCGGAGCCCGGAGGACCGATGAAGATGATCTTTTTGGGCGAGGCAGCCAACATCTCGGGCAAGTCTGGGTTCTCGGAGGCATGGCCCCAACCGGCCCACACGGCGTGGACACCGGTTCTCTCGGCGATTTCGACAATCAACTCCACGTTGGCGTAGTTGTTGTTGTTGGTGCCGCCGGGCACCTCGACACACTGGTCGGCCATGCGGATGTACTCGGCGTTGGCAGCCAAATCCTCTGGGGTGGCCATGGCGGTGAACTCAATGGCTCTCTCGTCGCCAAAGGTCTCGTAGGCCCATTTTCTCACGGAACGGATCTCCTTGACGGCGGCGATACCGTTGTTGGCAAGCAAGATCTTGGAGATGACGGTGTGACCCTGGCTGTTTCTGACAAAGTCGGTGACTGCGCTGGGTTCGGCCACATCGACGGTGTTCAAACCTATGAAGTGGGGCGCCAATTTCTGGCGGAGCTGGGAGAAATCTGTCTCGGGCATGTTGCTTTTAGGGATTTGGGGGGAAATGAAGTTATTTGAGTAATACCGTCGGCAATTCTGGAGGGCGCTGGCGATGCGGTTCTTGCTGGGGAGGGTATATACAAAGCGTCTGGAGAGTGAAAGGAGCTTCAGAATCCTGCGAAAAAAGTTAGTATGGGCAATGGATTTCGCTCGTAGAGCACGCATTCGGCGGCGGAGACGGGTTTTAATGAGGGAACAGCCCGGGAGTCATGGACCAGGCAGATGTTGGGTGGAGCTGAGGGCAAAGTTCCGAGGGCAGGAATGGCCGCGCGAGTTCCGGGGGTCCCCAGGCCAACATTTCCACGCGATGGCCAACGCTGGAATCAGACCACCGAAAAGGGTGGAAATTGTGTTTTGGGAAGGAACGGCAAATTGCTCGACAGTTGATCGCCACTGTTGTGCCAATCATGGGAAATTGTGTGGCAATGTCGGAATTGTCGGAGTAGAATCGGTGGATGGTGATGGCCTGATGAGATGGACCCCAAACGATGAACTGGCAATGCACTGGCGATGGGCTGACGATGGACCGTTGGGTGATTTGGAAGGATCATAGAAAATGGAATGGTTGATACCGAATGAATCTGCTGAAGTGGCTCCCGGTCAGGGATACATACCGAAACAATATGAATGGGATCAAAGGTGAGTTGACAGGAAACGGGAGTTGTTGTTGTTGTTGTTAACCGTTTCGCTGAACTGGAGCTTCGAAAGACGAGTCAATTGCTGGGACAGAATACGCAAATAGTCTTGAAAGAACAAGAGTGAGGCACGAAGAATTCTTATACAAGGGTTCGCAGCTTTAGCTGGGCCTGTACCTATCGCGCAGGGTACCACGTCTCGAAATTTGGCCCCAACAATATAAAAGTTGGCCCAAAAGTGCGGTGTGCGCACACCCAATCACTGCATTGTTCTTGACGTAATACCCAACGAAGAAAGAGAAAGATGGCGGGTTTTCGAAACTAGCGGGAAAAATGGCTGGCAAAAATTTACTACAACAAATACCTACATAGAACCTTGTTAAAGTGTGGGAAAGTCCGGGCCGAAATGGCTGTTTTTTGGGTGCGGCGGACCTCAGGGCCGGCCGGAAAATCTTAAGTTAGGTTAGTTAAGCTAATGGGCGCGGCCCAACGGTGTGAGGCGTGCGCAGCTCAATTGATGTGTGACTTCCGCGAGTCTGAGACTTTTGAGACGTTGGGAACTGAGACGTTTTCGAGAAGCCTGAGACGGTTTGAGTGCATTAAAACGCGAGCACTTTAAAAGCGATCGCCACTTGCATTGGAACAGTCTCAAATGGGAACAAACTCGGAAATCACTTTTTCGCAAAAACGTCAAAAAAACGAAATTACAAAAGTCTCCTTTGACATCGATCTTTTGCCCTCCCTGCCTCTCACTTCCTCTCACTTTTCGGCTCTCGCCACTCAATTCTTCACCATCCTTCCTCCTGTTTTCACCACTCTTCACCACTTCCTTCCATGTTACCCGTGTAGAGTGCAGGTCGAGACTTGGAGTCGCTGGTCCAGTTTGCCTCAGGTCCAGATTTCTTCTTACGCAGGCACTTCCAGTACTGGACCGTTACGAAACCTTTGAAAGTTTAATTGCAAACTTATGCCGTGGAACCAAAATGACCCGAGTTTTCTTGGAAAATGCATTTCCCGCAGATTTGTTGCTTTTCTCCCCCGCGTCTCGGGTCAGGAAATGTAACCAGTTTCCCGACACTGCACCACCCCCACATTATGCACGAGGGCCAAGGTTGCTTCTTGGCCAGAGCCGTGTAAGGCGTATTTTCGCGTCGCCCAAGGTGAGAATGCGGATTCAGTATCTCTTTGTGCACTTTGACATGAAGCGGCTTAGCTTTGACACAATAGCCCTAATTTCTCTTTATTCGTCGAAAAGTTACAAATACCCCAGATTGTTTACGACGCATGTCTCACGCGGCACCTTTCAACTTCAACCTTATTGGTGTTTTTTCCGGTCCAGAGCAAGAAAGAATGCTGTCTATGCCTGAATGGAGAAGTCGCCTGTATGTGGTACCACCCTATGATGTCATATTCATCTGGGGTACACCAAAGGTGCATTACCGGCCAGCTTACCATGCATTCACGGCTCCAGGAATCACGCGTGTTTATCTATATTTAAAACCTGGGGCATATAAATAAAGACATATCCCCACCCCGCTACTTTCCCTCACTTTTCCAGATTTTGTTGTCGCTCTTTTCAGCCATGTCACTGTCTTCTGTCACTTCTCCCACGAAGTCGACCTCGTCTGAGGACGAGGTGCCCACCTACCTCAAAATGAAGGGCAAAAAGCTCGGTCGTATGATCACCGTCATCTGTGGTGTCGGTTTCCTTCTTTTCGGCTACGACCAAGGTGTCATGGGTTCGCTTCTCACGTTGGAGCCTTTCAACGATACCTACACCGAAATTAGCATCCACAACCCAAACCCCAACGCTTCCACTTTGCAAGGTTTGGTGATTGCCATTTACGAGATCGGGTGTTTGGTGGGTGCCTTGTCCACCATTTACTTCGGTAACAAGCTCGGTCGGTTGAAAGTCATTTTTGCCGGCTGTATTATCATGATTATTGGCGGTGCATTGCAGGCTGGTTCCACCAATGTGCCATTTTTGGCCGTGGCCAGAGTCATTTCCGGTGTCGGAAACGGTTTCCTCACTTCGACCGTTCCCTTGTACGCAGCCGAATGTTCCAAGGCCAACAACAGAGGTAAGACGCTTTGCATCCAGGGCTGCTTGATCACCTTTGGGATCTGTGTGTCCTACTGGATCGATTTCGCCTTCTACTTCACCGAGAAATTCGGCGAGGTGTCGTTCAGATTCCCTATTGCATTCCAGTGTGTGTTCCCCATCATCATGATCTTCTTCATCTTCAAATTGCCCGAGTCGCCTAGATGGTTGATGGCCATGAAAAGAGAGGACGAGGCCAGAAAAGTGTTCGCCTCCTTGTACGATGTTCCTTGTCAACATCCACTCGTGAGCCAGCAACTTGACGAGATCAAAATCTCGCTTGGAATGGAGCAGAAGAGAAGCAGCGGTGCCCGCTTGATGCTTACTCAAGGTAAGCTCAGACACTTCCAGAGAGTCAACTTGGCTGGATGGTCGCAAATCATGCAGCAAATCTGTGGCATCAACTTGATCACCTACTACGCTGGTACCATCTACGAGCAGTACATTGGTTTGAGTCCCTTGAACGCCAGAATCTTGGCTGCCTGCAACGGTACCGAGTACTTCTTGGCCTCGCTCATCCCCATCTACATCATTGACCGGATCGGAAGAAGACCCTTGTTCATCTTTGGTGCAGTGGGCCAATTCTTGACCATGTTGTTCCTCTACGTCTCAATGGAAATGGCCAGCCAGGGCCACGATGGTGGTTCTTACGGTGCCGCCTTCTTGTTGTTTGTGTTCAACACCTTCTTCGGCATTACCTACTTGTCTCTTACGTGGTTGTACCCACCTGAGATCTCGTCTTTGGAGGTCAGAGCACCCACCACCGCCGTGTCCACCGCCTGCAACTGGAGTTTCAACTTCTTGGTGGTGATGATCACACCCATTTGCTTCGACAGAATCGCCCACCACACATACTTGATCTTTGCCGGTATCAACTTCCTCATGATCCCCGTGGTGTGGCTCTTGTACCCCGAGACCAAGGGCAGAACCTTGGAGGAGATGGACTTGATCTTCGCCAATACGCCCGTGCTCAAGCCATGGGAGTCGGTGCGTATCGCCAAGGAAATGCCATTTGCCCATGCTGGTGACGAGGCTGACTTGGAGCAATACAAGCCACAAGCTTTCCACGAGGAGTTGGTCGCTTCGGAATCGCTTCTGAGCCAGGGCGAGGTCGAGAAGCCCGTGGTGAGCCACTCTGAATGATTTTACGTACATAATATTGAATATAGTTCTTAGACCATGACTAATAGTAGAGTGGGTGCGAAAGCACGCTCGCCGGTAATCTGCCAAGGGCAAAAAGTGAAGAATAGACCTAATTTAAGCAACACCCAAGACCACTCTTTCCTATAATTCAATTATTTTTCAACTCGAAAGAAATTAAAAGTAGACTGGGGTATAGTTGGCCGGTCATTTTTCTTCCACACTGCACATCGCCGCCGGTCGCACTCGCTCGAAAAAAAAATCACCGTGAAAAACTATCCTCACAGTCTTCCAGAACCACCATCATGTCCTGGTTATTCGGCGGCAAATCTAGCGACAACAAAGACTCCTTGCAGGACTCCTTGGGCTTCGACCCCCAGCTGGTCTCTGACGTGTCGTCCATCATACAAGCACCCGGCGTGTTGGACTCCAGCAAATTACATCCGTTGGCCGGTTTGGACAAAGGTATCGAGTACTTGGACTTGGAGGACGACCAGTTGACCGACGTCGAGAACGGCTCCTCTATCATCGCCGCCAGAAACTGGAGAGACAACTTGTGTTACGGAACCGGTACCATGTACTTGCTTGGCTTGGGTGTGGGAGGGGCCTACGGTGCCCAAGAGGGCTTGAGCAACTTGCCCGCCAACTCCTCCGGCAAGTTGAAGTTGAACACTGTTTTGAACCACATCACCAAGAGAGGTCCCTTCTTGGGTAACATGTCCGGTGTGCTCGCCTTGATCTACAACATCGTCGACTCCACAATAGATAATGTCAGAGGCAAGCACGATGACTTGAACTCGCTCGCTGCCGGTGCCTTGACCGGTGCCTTGTTTAAGAGCTCGGCCGGTGTCAAGCCCATGGCCTACTCAACCGCCATCATGACTGCCAGTGCGGCTGCTTGGTGTGGGGTGAAGCGTTTCCTTTCTTAACTTGCATGGCTTGGGGTTGTCCATTCTAACTGTATATATACAATCTATAAGATACTTCCTTGTGTTTCCTTCCACTGTTGACCTTTTTTTTCCTCTTAAGCAGTGAGTTTGGTTCTCTTCACTGCTGGTTCCTCAACCTCTTTCTTGAAAAGCGTGACAAACTCAGTTGGGTCGTACTGCTTGTCTTTCTGCATCACACGGACGAAGATCTTGTCTCCCTCCTCGCCGATCCGCTTCGAAATCTCCAAAAACTCCTTATGGGTCTTCACCTTGCAGAATTCTTGGTAGAATTTGGATTTGCCCGGTAGTTGGTTGAGCAAAATGTATTTTGTGTTGCTGGGGTGGTTGTCGCAATCTATGCATGTCTGAATAAATTCGGGAAGCACAGCGTTCCAGGGCAAGGGCTCGTCGGCGAAAACAGTGGGGTTGGACTCGGCCGCTTCTGCCATCATGCCTCCGATCTCGAAATTGTTAATGCTTTGCTGGAATTCCTTGAAGTCTTGCTTGCACCGGAACGCTCCGTTGATCACCAACGAAACGTTGTGCTTGGCCACCACCGCGTGAATCTGGTTGACAAAGTCTCGGATGGGTTCTTGCCTGTTTCTCATATCTCTGGTTCTGCAGTGCACCGTAAGGTTGGCGACGCCGGCTTTGCAGATTCTCTCCGCTAATTCGAGAGTGGGCTGGATCTCTTTAGGGCTCAAGAGCCTGATTTTGGCACTGATGGGTTTTCCATGCGGCTTGCCGACCTTTTCCACCAAGTTCTCGAGGATCTCGACCAAAAGATCTGGTGTCGATAATAAGGCAGCGCCCATACCGGCGTGGGTGGAAAACGGTTTTGGGCAGCCACAGTTCAAGTCGATCCCGTCGACGTCATCTATCACTTTCAAAGCACCCTCCACGGCGATCTCCGGGTTTGCAGAGCCAAGTTGAAAGATCAACTTCCCCTGTTCGATGGCTCTCTTCGTGCGGAAAATCAACGAGTTCTTCTGACCCGTTTTGCCGGTCTCAACAAAGTCGACCGTCCCAAGCTCGGTGTTTTCCACTCGGGTGCACGTTCGGATTTTGCGGTCGATGACTTCTGGCGACCACACCAAATCGGCACCGTATTTGAGGGCCATGATCCGGGTGGGCAACTCGCCACTGCGGACCATGGGAGCGAGACACAACTTTCCCGCGTAGGAGAGCTTCTGCGTTTGCATTATTCGGCTCAAGACGGGTCTCAGACGTGTAGCTGCTAGGAGCATAAACTATGTGAGATGATGAAGAAGCGAGGACATAGCGATGCCCACCTGACCGTAGTCACGTGCACACTTTGCCGTCCACTGTCCTAGCCAGCAGTGGCCATCAATGGCTAGCTGTTTTAAAAGGTATCGTGCCTAGTATTGTACTCTCTTTACCTGGACGAACGCTCATGTCTTGACACATTTTCACGTTACGATTGGTGTAGCCACTCACCGTTCATACAATGGTCATATCCGCACGTGAGAAGCTGGTCATCGGTCCGATAAGCTTTTGCCATTGACACGAGAAATGTCACGATTGCCGAGCAAAATGCTGTCGGGAATGTCAACAGATTGCCGCCTGTTGACTCGCCGCCGTTCGGTCATTGCCATCGAAGGTTTTCGAATCAGTCATCATTATCACGATAAAGCTAGGAAGTCCGCTGGTGTTGCATATAGCGGCGTGCATATGCGAACAAACGGTGACACAAATCCGGGGGTGCATTGTTAGGGCCATTGACGACTTTTTTCGGGTCAATTGCAACGGGGAAAAACGTATCTGTTTCCCGTGATGAGCATCTTACTTGTATGTGATCAATTTCGATATCGAGAAAATTAGACGAGGGCAATGGCGCCCACCGGCGTTTAATGCAAAAAATGGAGTATCCTGCAGAGACCGTTTTGGGCGCGCAGTGATCACCCATGGAATCGCAGTCACATTTTGCTTGATCACGAGACAATGGTATTGGCAGCCCGATAAGCTGCTCAAACTCGGAATTTCGACAAATTGATGGCACCGGAGGATTTCAGGCCTCGTGGATTTCTCGACACACCTTTTTCCCGCCAGAAAAACGGCCTCAATTGACCCCCTGCGGCGCCTTTGGCTGTGATGAGGATCGACCGCCTGCAGGAAACAAAAGAAAAAAAGAAAAAAAAAAGAAAAAGAAATTCAGTCTTCTTACATACAGAAAGCTGATGCAACAGTCGGTTTTTTTTTTGTTTTTCTAAACCCCATTTCTTCTTTGTCATCGATCTTTCTTCCCCATCATTACTTTTCAGTTCCCATCCCTAATACCATTTTTACACCTCAATTGGTCCTTTGTTTATCATTCGCAACCACATACACAAGCCCATCAATGACACTCTTATTCCAGCCCATTTCCAGAACGTTCGGCCTGAGAGACGGGTGTTTGACGCCCAACAACCACGAGGACAGACAAAGTAAAGTGTCCAAGTTGGAATTTGCTCCCCAGGAGGACCACAAGATCTTGTCTCCTCCGTTATCGCCTTATCAGAAGGACAATTGGGAGCCCAGTGCGAGCGAGGACAACAGTCCCAGCTACGTCTCCAGTGAGCACCCTTACAAGGTAGAGAACTTCAGAAGCTATTCGTTGACGGTCAGTCCTTGGAACGACTTGAACTCCAACTACAAGCAGAGACACTTGAAGTTCTTGAGCCAGTACGCGTATGATGCACCCAGAGATAACACTCTGCACTACATGCGTTTGGCTGAGAGAAGAGCTGAGCGCAAGAGAAAGCAAGCCGTTCAGCTGAACAGCTCTGACTCTGAGTCTGACTCCTTCGAGCGGGTCAGAACCAGAAGAGTCGCCAAGGAGAACCAGTCGTCGCTTTCCGAGATCGACTCTTCTTCTTCCGTGAAGCCTTTGCTGCCTCCACAAAAGAAGAGAAAGGTCCGGAAGGAAGCAGCCTATGTTGGCTCGCCATTGGCAGCCCAGCAGGCGGCTTTGATCGACGAACTGATCCCCGACTACTCGCCTGACCCATACACCACTTTGCCCAAGGGAAACAACCGGGCACTCAAGATTGAGTGGAAGGGCCAGGCCATGGATTTGAGATCCGACCCCAACTTGGACGCCTTGCACCCAGCAGAAGTGCTTTTGGCCTCCACGTTGAGATTGCCTTGCAATGTGTATCTCGACTCCAAGAGAAGATTGTTCTACGAGAAGGTCAACCGGTTGAAGACCAACATGCCTTTCAGAAGAACTGACGCTCAGAAGGCTTGCCGCATCGATGTGAACAAGGCCAGTCGGCTTTTTGCCGCTTTCGAGAAGGTTGGCTGGCTCAACGACAAGCACTTCACCAAATTCGTTTGATTTCAAAAAAGAAAAAAAAACAAAAAATTCGTCATCAATTTCATTTCATGGTATCCGTTGAGGATAAGGTTTACAGGTTTATTAATATTTTGGTCCGGTTGGATTATAGAGGGACATTTACGGTTGGAATTCTGGCGAATCTCGTTGCTTATATTTATTCAGTTTTAGTTCTAATGTCATATTGTTATCGAACTCCATGGTAGAATGTACCTTACTTCAATCGCCATCCTGGTCTTATCACTGTGATTGGATTCGATTGGAATTTGCAATATTCATGTTGACTTTTTTATTGTAGGTTTGTGGCACTGACCGCAGTTGCTGCAAATCTCACCACTTCCAGGAAACGGCGATCAAAATGAAAGTGGGTGCAAAAATGAAACGAAGCAAAATTGCCTTTCGAGACTAATTGACGAAACTTGCTTCTAGAACATCCCCCTGCAGCAAGAATTATTTCCAGCTCGCTTGCAAATTGCGGTGCTGGCTGACCTTCCCCGTATAGCACCGCTATCCAGCCAATTTACCTGGTGCACGGGTGTACGCACAAGCCATCCGGGCAGCGAGGCTACTTCTAATTGCCTCTTCGACAATTACATCCATTCTCTTTTCTCATCTCAAATTGCTATTCCTAAGCAGTCTATCGTTCACATAGTGGCCCGTTGAGTCCGTCCACCCCGCAAACCGCTCGTTGCCCGCCATCACCATAACTCACAACTCAACTCAAATCTCCACCTGGGGCTAATCAACCCACTCCGTCATTCGCTTTCCAATTCTGCAACGCAGTCGGCACTTGCCCACACAGCACTCATCCACCTTCTTGATACCTGTCCCTTCTGCAATGTCCAACTATAACCAGCGAGTACACTATGGACAGACATTCTCTCCCAGCCCTGAGTTCGGGATTCCCGACGAACCTCAGGCAATCAGCAATATGCCTTTTGAGCCCGGCTTTGTCAACTACACTGCTGGCGAACACGCAGACCCTTACCCAGAAGTGACGTCGGCGAAAATGACGCCGCTTTACCGCCAGCCGGCCATGGCTGCAACCACCTCCACATTTTCGTCTAGCAGCCCCACGATAGGTCAAGATCGCCAAACGGCCCCGACGCCAACGTCTGTTTTCGACGATTCCGATCGCTTTACATCACCCAATATTCTGCATTTCAACAGGAGAGCTTCCGCCGGTACCGGGGGCCTGCCCACATCTGCTCTCCCCACCATACCCAACCACCCTTTGGGCTTGAACATTCCCGGTTTTGCATCTACTTCCAGCTACAGCCACAATGACCTTGGTTTCTTCGAGCCCCCCGTCATGCCCGCACTGCACAATCCCTATCAGCACATGCCTTCGAACGACATTTCTATGAACCTCAGTGAGTTCTTAAAGCAGGACCCATTCAAGACATCGTCCGACCCGTCGCAACAGTGGCCACCGGTCAAGTTCCTGCACTGCCACGATGACTTGAGTGATTTGCTTGAGAATGAAACCGATTTTCCCCGCAACTTCCCGCATCACGAGGAATTCTCTTCCCCACAGGGGTTCGAGTCTCCACGAGCCCCATGGCTCGAAGAGAAAAAGTCCGTGAAGAAGTCCCTGACGAATCACTCAACGCCCGCGTTGAAGGGCGAAAAGTCGCCCCAAGCGGGCACCAATTCGCCCAGAAGAGTTCGTAAGGCTAAATCGTTCACAGCTGGGTCTTACAAGTTCAACAGCATGGCTGGCCCTGCGTTTTCCTTGCAAGACTGCTCTAACGAGTTCCACATGAGCGATGGGATGATTACTTTCCAGGACGAAACTGCACGAGTGTCGAAACAAGCCGGGCAGTCTCCTCCCACCAAGAGAAAATCGTCATCAAAGTTGCCCAAGACGTTGTCCACGCTCCGCAAAACTCAGACCATGACAAATTTATACCAGAAAGCTGCCGTCAGCCCAGAGCTGAAGAGCGTGCGCAAAATGGAGTCTGGGCTTGTATCTTTTCAGGTCAACCTCAACAATGAGGATGACTAGCACATTTCGCTATATCCAATCTATCATTCATAACAGTCATTTGCAATAAATATAAACAGAAATTTTGAGTTCATCAACTTGTCCAACAAACTACAGTCAGTTTCAAATCTTTTCATTAATGTATGTATGCTTGAGGGGCCAGGATGCTGGATGAAAGGACCTACAAGTCCTTTTCTCTTGGAACGTACTCCTTGTCCAAGACGACGTCGGTTCTGAACCGTCTGCGGAAACTGAGTTGGCCCTCTTGGTTGTAGGCCATCATAGCCAAACCCACTGGCACAACGCCCATGAAAACCACGTTGAACAAGGCAGACTTGGTGGTGAAACGGAAGTAGTGGCCGAGTTTTTCCTTGGCCACGTTGAAGCGCTGGAAGGCAGGGTCGGGTCTCAAGGTTCCAGCCATGGTGTGATTGACGATGTTGGATGGAGGGTTACTTTTGATGCTCGCTTATTGGCCCTGGGTGCGTGCGCACACCATAAGATTGCAAATGACTTTGAATACCACTGACTTTGAAACAAATTTTATTATTCAATCTAATAATACAATTTTAGAAGAGAAAGCGGTCTGACCTAGTCCTTTGTTTCCTGTGCGTACGCGGAAAGAAGTACCGGTTGTGGTGCACCTTCAGACTCCACAACACCAATCTCATTGAGTATCTTTAACGACTTTTCATAAATGTAAACGTCGCGGTTTGACGGGTTAAACTGCAAGCCCCGGAGCCCGTCGAGCGTCTTTGACTTCATAAACTTGTCGTTTAATGCAATTACTTGCTGCACCAATTCGTCCAGCTGGCGCAACAAGTAGTAGACGTTCTCGTTGATGGGAGTGAGATTGTCCCTCAAAAGAGCCACGATTTCCGGCGACAACACCAGGTTAGACGTGGTCAGAATCGTTGTTTCGATACATTCCTTGTATCGAGTGAGCGACTTGACGATCTTGCGTGCTTTTGCCAAATGTAGTTGTAGAATTTTGCGGAGCTGGAGCTCTAGGTTGATGTTACGCACCAACGTGCGGATGTTGGCGTCCATCTCCGGCGGCAGGGCATTTTCTTTAGTCAAGTCAAGATCTTGGTGATGTTTGAGACGCACCCAGCCCCCCTCCACCAACGGCTTGGGAAGGGTGAGGATGTTTCTGAGGGTGTAAAGCTCGAACTTATCAAAGTTCTTGTCCACATGAGAAACAAGGAGCGTCTCCAACTCGGCTGTGCCCTTATGGATTTCGTCAAGCGGGAACACTTTGCCGCTCTTTTCGGCGTCGTCGTCGAGGTCCACGTCCATGTCGCTTCCGTGCAACTCTTGTAGCTGAACGGTTCGGCGCTTTTTCAAAAACGCTTCCAACGCGTCGGTGCAATTGTACATGATCTGGTTGACGGCGTTGATGACCTCATCGACCAAAGTCAAAGGCGCAAAACCCAAATGCTCTGTTAGTAGGGCGGTGACCCTGTAATCTGTGGAGTCCATGGCAGATGGTGGTGTTGTTTACTTGAGCAGGTGTAAGACGGGTGTGTCACGTGACGCGTGATTTGGGCCTAGTTTCTTCCCTGAAATGAAAACAAAAGGCTGGATTGTCAAGTTTTGGCCGCTGTAGCGAAAGCGTGGTCTGGGCTATGTTGCTTGTTATCGCTGCACTAGTTTCTCTAAAATGTCTAGACACTGCGCACCTCGCAAGATAGGATCACCACCGCTCCTATAGACTTTGCCCATTGCGCTTGACACCACGACACATCACACCACTGTACTGGTCTACATTTCCACAGATTTGGCTGGCTCCAACTCTTCCAAACACCAACACCAGCACAATCCGCTGGCTGATCCCCACAGTGCCAACCAATGAGCGAGTCCGAACCTTCGGGAAAGCCGCCCCAGAAGGCGCCCGAATCAGCGCCAGGGAAGACGCCGCAGTTTGTGGCCAGGCATCTGCCCGAGTCCATGGATTCCTTAGACGCCAGATTAATTCAGTATAGATACGCAATTACGAAACTCCAGTCTGTGGTTGCAGCGTTGGGAAAATTGGTCGACAAGCAGGGGTCTTCTGAAGCCAACACCGTCATTTTGATCCATTATCTCGTGTACACCGTGTCCAGCTTATTCGCCATCAATGAAAGTGGCTATTCTCCGAAATTGCTCGCGTTGGAGCGGTACGAGGTGCCCAAGTCCCTTGGTGTGAATGTTTCTGCGGTTGTAACTCACGTTGCCTACGACGTGAAGGACCAGAACGTCAACATCCTCGACGAATTGCCCGATCCGAAAACATCCGTCGTGTGTTTGAAAGCTTTGAAGGCGTTGTGCTCCAATTGTTTGGAGGCTTACCAGAAACGGTATACTAACGCGTCCCGTGAAATCAACAACCCTGATTACGTGGCCGACTTGGAGACCATGTTCAATGGAATACTCTTCAAGTTGGAGTCCGACTTTGACTTGACCCTCAAATCGTCGGTTTTGCCCTTGTCACCTTTCGAGTTAACTGTGGACCCCGCATTGCTTACAGAAGCACAATACAGAGAAGCCACCTTGATCGATATTGACTTGCAATCCCTTTTCACCATAGCATACGAGACCACGGCCACATTGAACCATCACCGGGCCTTAGTTTTTAAATTCAGAGCCATCAAGCAGACTCCCACTGCTACTCATGGAACTCAGTTGAAGACACTCCCACATCATCAGTATGCTTTACACCGCATCTTGTTCTGGACACTTCGAGTGAATGACTTGTACTTCATGCTAAGAAAATTCGTTCGTCAAGTCTACATTTCCAACCACAGCCATTTGCATGATCAGAAGTTCAAGTCTTTCCTCAAAAACAGCTTGTACTTCATGAACCTTTCGAGGGAGATCGAAGACCACTTTTTGGCCACGAAGAAAAACGGTGTGCTTATCGCCACCATAACACGATTCATCAGGATGACCACGAAGCAGACAATCAATCCAAAAATCACATTGGAGTTCATTGGGTTCATCCACCAGAGCGTTGTCTACATCGAGTCTGTGGTTCAAAAACTCCAGGAATTCGCCCGTCTTTGGATATCTGCCGAACTAGGTTTTCGTGAGGCCCATGACTTGGCGACAGACGCCCTTTCCAAGATTAATGACGCAGTGCAAGCGGAGTATGCACGCGAGATCAGGGCAAAACAAGCAAAGCAGCAGGCCGAAAAGGCAAAAGTGGAGGCAGAAAAAGCATCCAAGCTGTCATCTCAAAGACAGTCGATTGCATCTAAGCCACAGAGAACAGCTACGACTCAGGGCCCCAACAGACCCTCCAAGTCACCACTGGCAAGTAATCTGCCGGTACCTCGCGTTACTCAAGATCCAAAACCAGATTCGAGAGCAGGCAGCCTCACCTCTGGATCCTCCAAACCTCCCGCCACGCCTTACCTTCACAGAAACACCTCGTCATCATCTTTACAGACTAGCTCGACAGACCCGGGTAGTCAAGAGAAGCAAGAGGCGTTAGCCACGACACAAGGACGGAGGCGCTCTAATTCTCAACCCATTTCCTTCAACACGGCTGCAGCTGCAGCTGCTTTGAAATCAAGCAAACAAGAACCAGTTCGCTCGCCTACGAGTGCTCAGTCGCCTACCAGCCTTCGTTCTCCTACGGGGAGTATCAAGAGAACAAACTCCACCACAAGGAGAGTGAAGTCAAGTGCGTCACCGCTGAGTTTCGAGTCGTCGTCTTCGCAACGCGAGCGTGCTGAGATTACATCACCTTTGAGTACGAAGGTCACAAAGCTAGAGCTTGTGGCAGAGCAGCCACCTCAGCAGGAGACTCCTAGATTGACTGTGAGTCAAAGATTCCAGCAACATTTGATGGAGGCTTCCAAATCGGGAGCTCTCGTTGGGAAGGAGAAAGAGGTATTCAAGAGGGCGGTGTTTGACCCTAATAATCCATCTGCTTTCAGTCTCAAAGCACACCAGAAGCCGCAACAGAAACCGGCTACGAGTATTGAGCTAGACCAAGAACAAACACCGCCAGTGGAAACAACGACGCAACAAACTGAGCTTGTCACTCCAAGACCTACACGGGCACAGATCACTAGACTCAACACAAGAAGAAACAGTGTCTCAATAAGAAGAGATTCGACTGATCCAAGTGTGAGCTCCTTAAACTCCGCACTGCCTCCCATTTCGGCCTCGTCCGAATCATCATTTACGAACGAGTTGTCGATAAAAAAGGTCCGGTTCACGGGTGTACCTGAGTACACCCCAGCAGAGGATGCCCCCAGCTCGCAATCCAGCCGGATCTTAAAAAATTTTGCTGCTTTAAAATTGACGCACAACAAGCTTTCCCCGTTCAAGCAAAAGGACCAGCTTTTGAAGAAAGAGGAAAGCATGTCGTTCATCACAGTTAATGAGGCAAGCGAAACTACAGTGCCCGGGAACCCGCCGACGCATACATTTTCTATGTCCGCATCGCAGTCGCCGCTGAAATTTGCCAGATTTCGGAGCAGGTTTTAATTTGATTACGGGGGGATTCTACATGGCGAACAATTAATTCAGTTCCATCTCAATAGTTGCAAAATTGTCGTAGTGCGAAATCTGCAGTACTGGTGGATTTTTTCTCCAAGCCTCATCTTCACATCGCATCATCGCATACTCTCCATCGAAAATGCCGGGTAAAGTGTCTTCGAGAAGAGCGACGTCCAAAAGCATAAACCCGGTGAATGACGCTGGCATCTCCCAGTGCTTCCGTGTGGCCAGAACGTCCATGTACGTTTCTCTCGCCCCATCGCATATCAATAACCCCATCAACGGCATCAAGGCCCAGCATTTAGACCCGTTGGTGATGACATACTTCCCCAAGGCAGACGGCGTGGTCTTGTCGTACTCCAACGTTACGCTCGAAAATGAAGACAAGGATGCAGCCGTGTCCTTGGCCAAGGTCACCGAATCCACCCCATTCGCTTTCATGTGGGCCACCGTCGACTTGCTTCTATGGAGCCCCCAGATCGGCGACACCATGGAGGGTTTCGTGTACATGCAAACGTCCTCTCACATTGGTTTGTTGGTTCACGACACGTTCAACGCACACATCAAGTTCAGAAACATTCCACAGGACTGGGAGTTCGTGCCCAGTCAGGCGGACGAGTTCAGCGAAGACACAGAAGGTAAGCTGAGCAAGTTCCGCTCTTTCGGCCACTGGCTCGACGGCTCAGGCACCAAGGTGGAAGGTAAAGTGACTTTCGCCGTGAGAGATGTGAAGACCTCCGGCAGAATGGTCTCCATCGAGGGAACATTGTTGTCTCCCGAAAGCGAGCTTGATGCTCAGCCGGTTTCCCATGAGCAGACCATGTCAAGTGCTGACAGTGCTGCTCCGGTTGCCAAACACATTACATTCGACGAGCCAGCAGAAGAGGCTCCCGTGGCTAGAGAACCTGATGTGGAAACCATGCCACGTTACGAGGAGGAGGTTGCCAACTCGTCGTCTTCTGAGGAAGACGAGTCCGACTAACTGAAAAGTCGACTAGGCGAATGTCCACATTGACTAGACGACAAGCTCATGTATAATATATCCATTCCGGAGGAGTCCCTCATTCTATGTACATTACCGTAACCTTTTTTCGTCGTTGATCATTCTCCAAATGACATCCCGCTCCTTCTTTGTTGGGGAGTGGTATTTGGTCTTGGGCCCGAAGAAAAACGTCATCCACCTCCTTTTGTTGAACCACGAGGACCCCACCGACGGCTGGGTGATTTTTTTGCGGAAATCAGACGCGGAGTTGGACATCATGGTCAATGTCTGAACTCTGTGCAATTTGCGGAAGTTCCACAAGGTGATCAAGATTCCCTGGAGGACCGACACCACCACCACGGCACCAAAACCGTAGTATGATTCCTCGATGTAGTTCTTCAAGTTCATTCCGTAAAATGCAGGCACCAACGTGGCCACAGTGAAGCCTAAGGTGTAGATGGTCACCTTTAATTCCAACAAAATCAACGAGTTTCTGTTTGCGTCGAGAATGATGTTGGCGATCTCTTCGGTGGCCTTGATATCGCTGAGAAGCGACCCAGCCTGCTGCACCACCTCATCACAATGCTTGTAGTAAGTTTCGAGAATCATCTCGATGTCGGAATAGTCCGTGGTGACACACGTTGGGTTGTACTTGCGCACACTGGTCAAGTACAAGCCGTTCAAGTCCTCGTCGTTGTCGAGAAGATCCTCCAACACATCACGAATCAATGTCGCTCGCTGGTACAAGCTGCTGAGGTTCTTCAGGCTTACCAAAAGCTCCTGCAAGTTCCCCCGATTGATGTTGTCTTCCAACTCGGCCAAGATGCGCCCTCCGCTGGCCAAATGGGTATGCAACTCGGCCTCGAGGTAGCTCAAGACACTGATGAGAATACACTCAAGACACTTGAACTCGTAGGGCGACGAGCTGGGCGTTTTGAGCTTCATCTCCAAGTCGTACATGAAGAGCCCGAGCTTGGTGGCCACGTTGGGGTTCGCCGTGTCGAAGATTTTGATGTTGTCCTTCTTGATGATGGCCTTGATGTGAAGCAAGTTGACGATGATGGCGTTTTCTGTCCGCACCATGATCGTGGGGGCCACGTCGATCGACGACGAGTCCACCTTTCGCAAGTCTCTGGGGAAGAGGTTATTGTCGTTGAGGAACTGTGCTTTTGGGTACTTTTTCGACACCGAGGTCACGTTTCCCCACAAGTCAAACGTGGTGCAAGACACGTACAGGTCGTTAGGGGCGATGGGCTTGACCATCTTGAGGATGGTGCTCTCATGGATGCGTTCGTGTGGTGGCTCATGGGACGGTTCTTGAAGCAGGTGGAGGATGCGTTGCGTGAGCGGC
Source organism: Metschnikowia lopburiensis (nom. inval.) (assembly GCA_030563105.1). Taxonomy (NCBI): domain Eukaryota; kingdom Fungi; phylum Ascomycota; class Pichiomycetes; order Serinales; family Metschnikowiaceae; genus Metschnikowia; species Metschnikowia lopburiensis (nom. inval.). Next base: position 740,273 of record JAKUBC010000001.1, read on the forward strand.
GCCTTGCGAGGTTTTGGTGCTTTTCGGGCAGTTTTGAAGGCCCTGCTATTGAGAGAGAAAAATCGTGTCGCTCGTAGACAAACGACTGGGCTGATCATGGTTGTATTAAGATGAGATGCGAGAATGCGAGTTGAGTGAGAAGCAGGCTGAGACATGAGGTATTGTATCTCCAGCAATAATTGAAATCAGGATGGAAAAATAAAAAATCCTTAATTAAAACGGTTTCTACGGCATTTTCCGTCACGATTCACATAGGTAGCGTTTATTGGCTACAGAGTCTTGAGAACTGAAATAAGCGCATGGCCTAGTCAAAGAATTTTCTGGTGGCAGAGGGGCCAAACAACTCGAAACGGATGCCCGGCAAGGCCTCCTCCGACAACAACTTCAATCTCTCCTCCAACGTGTTGTTGACCTCGATCTTGCCGGTCTTGTTTGCCACCACAACACCTCCAGAAGAGGCCTTGTCCAAGAAGTTCTTCTCGTCAATGTTGATGGTCACTGGTGCCTTGGACTTTTCCTCAAACTTCTTGGCAGCGTCGTCGGCAGCCTCCTTGGCCAACGACAAGTCGGCTTCCCGCACCTTGAGCGTGACCTCGTCCTCGAAAATGGCGTACAAGGCCTCCTCAATCAAACCGGCCAAGATGGACTTGTAGTCGCCCTTCTTGGTGGTCAAGTCCGACAAAGCCTTTTTAGCGTCTTCAAAGATTTCCTCCAACACACGCTCCTTTTCGGCCAAAACCTTCAATCTGGTCTTGTTGCCGATGGTGGACTTGGTGATTTGTTGGGCCAACGAGGCCTTCTTCAATTTCTGCTCATATGCGCTGTCGATGGCGGCGGTCTCTGAACGCACAATGCTGGCCTTTTCAATCTCGTACTCCTCGTCGGCCTTCAATCTGATTTCCTTGGCCTTTTCCTGGGCCTCCTTCTCGATGAAGGCCTTCATCTTGCGGAGCTCGGCATTCACCTGCGGTTAGTAATTGGGCGTCGAATTGAGGGCATCTTAGAAACGTATGTGATAAGAGAATCAAGCTGCCTGAAATTGGGCGTAGACATACCTGGTCATCGGTCAACGACATGTTGTATGTTTAATTAGTAGATCCTTATCGTCGAGGTGAGCGAGTAGGAGCAGGGTGTGCGGGTGCCAATAGTGCCTGTGCACAACTTATTAGCACTATTGAAACACCGGAGGTCTCCATATTGATTCTGAAATTACAATGTCAATTTCTTTTCTTTACTCTTGTTGAATTTTTTTTCTCGTTGATTTTCATGTTCTTACTTCATGCACTTTCATTCTCCTGCTTGACATTTATTCCAATAAATATGACTAGATCTTCTCGAGGAAGTTCTTGGCCACCTCCACTCCAACAAACGTGGCTGCGTTGGCAGGGAAGGATCTGGCCAAGGCAGGACCCACACCGGGGAAGAAGGCCTTGATGCCGCCCTTTTTGTAGATGTTTTTCGTGGCTGTGGCAATGGAAATGTTCACGTTGGAAGACTGTTGCGTGGACTTGATGGTGTCAATGGGGAAAACACCGAGCCACATGGCCACACCGGCGGAACCACCGGCCACGGAAATGGCAAACAACGACAAGTCCTTGTCGGGAGACGACAATGCCTGCTTCACATACTCGTATGTGGCGAAGTAGAGCGCAGAACCAGGACCGTCTCTGGCCAAAGTAGCCGCAGAACCCTTGAAAATCGACCGAAGACCACCGGTCTTGTACATGTCGGCCACGACGGATGCCATGGACGTCTTGGCACCGCTTTGCACCTGCATCATCACCTTGACTCTCTCGAAAGGAGCAGCAACTCCGGTGGTGGGAATGGCCGAGAGGAAACCGGCCGTCGAGATGTCGGCAATGGTGAATTGGTCCACGGTCTTGCCGGTGGACCAGCCCACGATCTTCTTACCCATGTCGTAACCCCAGAAAGACACGGCAAACATTGGGGTAACACCGAGCAATGGAGGCATCACACCTCTGTAGAAACCAAGCAACCCGTCTTTGGCCACCGTGCCCTTGAGACATTCAGCGGTGGATTTGTAAACGCCCGTCTGCAAACGGACCTTAACCAAGTCGAAGGGGTGGCCGGTCAAAACGGCACAAACACCGCCAAAGCCGCCCGAGGCAAACGACTTGATGTTGTCGACCAAGACACTGTCTGTTTCGTCCATGATGTAAAATAAGAATAAATAGAGATTTGGTTTGTGTGTGGGCGAAAACCAGGAAGAAGCGTGCAGTTATAAGCTGGAGCGTGAGCCTTCGTGTGATTTTCGCCGAAATCTGGGGAATCGGCCTGCCCGCATCCTCGGCCCACCGGACTGGCCTACACACATCTGCAAAAAAACGCATTCCGCAGAAAGGCCGAAGCCCCGAAGTGAATGGTGGGAATCTTTGAGTTTGAGTTTAAAATTCTAATTTAGATCCTGATTTCGTTCTCTTGCCTCGTACCGTGTTTACGGTTAGCCTTCGGACTTCGCCGAAATCCAGAACGAGGTACTTCAATACTTTTGCTAATTCACGTTCGATAATTCTCCAATTTAAATTCGGCTATTCTTTCATTTCGCCTCGGCCTATGAAGTTACGAAAAGGGGCACCACCACTTATGCATTTACGAGTCTGCGGCCGTCTATTGCTGTAGACGCATACTGTGGGGTTGAGTGGGGCGCGCCTAGATATTCTTACTGAGGTCCTTGAGATCCATCTCTCCTCGCAAATCACGCAAGAACATTCTGTAGCGAGGCTCGAACCGTCCGGCATAGATATCTTGGCCAATCATCTTCATCATCGAGTTCAATCTCTGGTGCAACTCGTCTAGGTCTTCATCGAACATGTCCCCCTCGTTGCCTCGTCTCACACTCAATATGCTCACGTAGTTACTTAGGGTGGCCGCAAATTCCTCACTGCTCTTCACGAATGCAAATGTTATGTCGAGAAACTCAAAAATTTGATCCACGAAGGACACTCCCGAGTACCTGCCACGAGCGTCTTCCCGAAGCAATTTGCTTTCGGTGATGCTGCGAAGAAACCCTTTGTGGATGCTGGTCAATTGATCAAGAGTGCACTCTTTCACATTATGCTTCACGCTGGCTGCCTTCTGCAAGCCGTTCAAGTTTTTGACATCACACGCTGACGACAAAAAAGCTTTGTTTAATAAGGGTAATCTTTGAATGTTGGTGCCAGCATCCACGACCAACTCTGAGTCGGTAATTGATGTGGTCTGAAAAAGCTTGCGAACAATCTTTTCATTGAAGTTGTCTTCGATGAGGTCGAGAGAGACGAAGTTCAAGATGCCCTGTATCAAGACAAGGAGCCTGTTTCTGATGAGATTAATCGTTCTCACCGATTTCAAGAACCACTTGAGTCGTTTCCCAACCGCAGTGTTGGCCAGGTATTTGGAGCTGGGTGTTTTGTTGCGTAAAATTCGTAAGTCAGTTTTTTGAAGATTTTTGTACTCAACATAATTCTTGTCGAGTGAGAACCTGAAATGTCTGAGGCCCCAAAGGAAGTTGAATAACCGCAAGTACTGGGTCGTTTCATTTTGGTAATTGAGAATTGAATCGAGGGGAGCCTCGGGCACTTTGTAGTCAAGCGTGAAGACATCCCAGCCAATAGTGCCGTGACTCAAGTCTAATATCCTTGCGTCAATTCTGCTTCTGTATTTTGAAGGCATGTTCTTAATCGAAGACGCCTCAATGGAGTCAAAGAGCAACTCCGACAACCGCCCAGATGTGAGGGATATTGCAGGTTCGCTGAATATACTGTAGCCCTTTTGATTGAGACTCTCCACAAAATCACTCGATTCCATGAGCATGACTTTCTTGAATGCGAGGAGATGCTGGAATACACCGAACTTAAAATGCAACAAATTAGTGAGACGGTTGAGGACCTCCAAATACTGACAATTGATCATTTCTTGACTTGCATTTGCGGACATGCTTTTCAAACCGTTGTGTGCTTCGAACAAATGCTTGTAAAACCGGGAGGTGAATTGGTTTACCCACTCGAGATCTTGACAATAGTTTTCGAGAAACACCAAGGTTTTTCCAACCTCGAGGATCTTTCTGTAGGTTTCGTCATTAAACATGAGAAACTTGGGTAGCTGGGAGCTATTGTACACAATGATATCATTGATGTGGTTCTTGCTCACGTCGAAAGAGATGAAGAACTCTTTGTTCTCATCGATGAGCTCACCTCGTAGGATCCAATGCTCGATGTACTCGTAGTATGGCAACGCTGACTCCTGGAATGCCCTCGTAGCGAACTCCTTCACGTTGAGATCGCCGAATTGTGACAAAGACTGTAGCTTGAGCAAAAATTGGTACCCATCAAGAGTCACCAGCTCGTTTTTCAAGTAGCTCAACAACCGTAGACGTACCGTTTCCGTGGCTAGGCTAACTTGTAACGTTAAGAGCGTGGCTGGAGTATCTTGGTATATCTTCTCGATACCCTCGCAGTATTGGCTGACACAAGACTCCGTAAAACGAATGAATGCTGTTTTTATGGGAGAGCGCTCTTGGCCCTTGGTTTCCTCCAAAAATATGCTGAGGCCCTTGTAAAGTAACGCGGGCTCGAGGATGTCTTTTAAAAGCAGGGCATTGCTGACGTTCAACGACTCGTTGATCCTTATTTCTTGCTTGTCTGCCGAGAAGGGTAGCAGTTTTGTATCCTGCCCGAGAAGCGTGTGCTGTAGGCATGCGATGAGGGCAGGCTCGTCAAAGGTCTGGTAGTGTGGAGCAATGAGGGCTGCCATAGAAGCGGTGTGTGGTTTCAGTCCGAAAGATGTGTTTGCTGTTGCGAATTCCGAGGGCGCCGTGGTGTGCGGCGTGGTGGCCGGGCGTTGTGGTTGGTTAAGTTCAGATGCCATTTGAGATAGGTACACCAAATGCTTCGACACCACCTCGGGATTTCCCTCGCTGACGAGCACACGGATGATCAGGTGGAACGTTTCCCAAGCACCCGATTTCCCGCTCGAGAGAAAAAGCATTCGGAGTTCTTCAAGGACGTGGTCCAACGTGCTGGAGCGCTCGTTATGGGTGATGTGTTCCATTAACTTCGAGACGAGATTTCGTGAGTAGGCCTCGTCAACACCGGGCGGCATGAGGGACGCCACCACCCGGTTAAGCTGCAATAACACGAAATCCGTGTTGTCGACGGGCATTGTATGTGTTGATGTTTTGGTGGTTGCGCGTTGTTGACATCTGCGCGGGCTGCGAAACAAGATACGGTAGTGAGCGTCTGAGGAATCGAATATGAAAGAGGTTTGACGAGAGATTTGAGAAAAGAAATCTCAAAGCAGAAATTTTAAAGACGACAAAATACGGAGACGAGAATGAAGAACAATTCACAGAATTTACGGAGTTTACGAGAAATTTTGGGAGTGTTCATTGCTGATCGAACAGGCATATTGAATCTCACCTAGATGGCGACACCGGAGCTCACCTCATTGGGTGCGATCACCGGGTCCATCACGTTGGGGTTCAAATCAGCGTCGGTCAAAGACAACTGGGCATCGGTCCAAATGTGCTCCACTGGGGCACTTTCGGGTTCACCAACACCGCACAAACCGCCGCTTCTGGCCCAGTCGGCGCTTCTCATCAATCCCATCTCGGTGAAAACACTGTCGACGGCACCAATCAACTCGTGAGCAATCTCGGGGCCGTGGCCGGGCGTGGGGGTGATTCTCAAACGCTCCTCGCCAATGGGCACGGTGGGGAAGTTGATGGCTTGCACGTAGATGTTGTGCTTCTCCAACAACATGTCCGAGGCCCTCTTGGCGTCACGGGCGTTACCCACCAACACAGGCACGATGTGCGATGGGTTGGGGATCACGGGGATACCGAGCCCGTTCAAGTTGTTCTTCACGTACCGGGTGTTCTTCTGCTGCAAGATCCGGTCCTTCAAAGTGGATCTCTGGTAACGGATGGAAGCCGAGGCGCCAGCCATCACCGCGGGGGGCAAAGAGGTGGTGAAAATGAAGCCAGGCGCATACGACCGGAACCAGTCGATCATGCTCCGCTTGCCGGTCACATACCCTCCAACAACACCAAAGGCCTTACCCAAAGTTCCAGTCACCATGTCGATTCTGTTCATCACCGACTCCTTGCCGATCGGGTCCAACCCAGCCTGCAAGTGCTCCGAGAAGTTCAAGTGCTCGGCCACTCCGGCACCGTGGGGGCCGTACATACCAACAGCGTGGACCTCGTCCAAGAAGGTCAACGCACCGTACTTGTCGGCCAAGTCACAAATGGCCTCGATGGGCGCAATGGAGCCACACATGGAGTAAACCGACTCAAAGGCAATCAACTTGGGAGTCAGCTTTGGGTACTTGGCCAACTTGCGCTCCAAATCTGCCAAGCTGTTGTGCTTCCAGATTTCCTTCTTGGCCCGCGAGTTACGGATTCCCTGGATCATGGACGCGTGGTTCAACTCGTCGGAGAAGATCACCAAGTCCTTGATTTTCTGGCCCAAGAGAGAAAGCACGGCATCGTTGGCCACGAAACACGAGCTGAACACCAACGCCGCCTCGTGCTTGTGCAACGCCGCCACCTCGGACTCCAACTTGATCGCGTGCTGGTTGTGGCCCGCAATATTCCGGGTACCTCCAGCTCCAGCGCCGTACTTGTCGAGCGTCGACTTCATGGCATTGGTGACCACGTCGCGAGTGCCCATGCCTAAGTAGTCGTTGGCGCACCACACGGTGACCTTCTCTGCCTCCTTGGACAAATGGGCTTTAGGAAACTCGTGGGCCAACCGGTTGATGTTGTTGAAGTACCGGTACGCATTGTCGTTTCTCTTCTTAGTGAGCTCACTGTCGAGGAAACCGTCATAGTCAAAAGCAGCTTCGTTGGTCGACTTGTTCACGAGCGTCAACTTCTCCTCAACCAAGTCCTTGCCGGCAAAAGAGTACATCTCCGGCACCTTGCGGGAGGAGAACGAGGTTGGTGGGGCACTGGAGGCCAAGTTAGGCTTGGACGAAGACGAGTACTCTCTAGCACTCAAGGCTGGGCCAGCGAAAGGGCAGGCTCTGGCGTGTTGCGCAAGAGTGGCACAGTTACTCATTTGGCGAAGTGCCTGGGTCGACGTGGACCGGACAAAGGGACACACCTTGAGCGAGGCACGAGTGAGGTTTTCCATGGTGATGGATTTTTCAGGCTTTTCCTGGTGATGTTATGCGGGCGAATTTCCAGGGGCACACGGTCTCTCGTAACGGAACTACGTTAGGAAAGAGTTAATGCAGGGTCTGTGGAAAGGCACGCTTCGAAAACCGAAAAATTTTGGAAAGTGAACGTCTTATTTGTGATCACCTTTTGAGGTTGGTGATGCGGAGTAGCATGCCGGAACGCAGCATGTGTTCTTCTGCTGGGAACTACAAATCCGGTAACGGTAATTGGCGAAATGCTTTTCAGAGGCCCAATGGCCCAAAAGCAAAGGTTGACTCAAAAAAATGAAGACATTCATATCTCAATGAAGCCGTGATGTTTGAATAAAGAGCATCCGCTGGTGCGAACGAATAGCAGAAGCGGAATACGACGCACCTATTAGTCAGATCTCGCCTGAGCGGGCACTCCAGCCCGGCTCCTGCTCACAATAAGCGGCTAAAACGCGGATAAAGGATTAAAACCTCAATCGGACGACAGCGAGCGGGTTTAAGACGGAAAAAATATAGCGACCCCGGTGAGGATCGAACTCACGATCTCAAGATTAACAGTCTTACGCCTTAACCAGCTTGGCCACGGAGTCTGTCGCTACCGAATTTTAATTCGCCTACAGCTGGGTTCGTCAGCATACTTCGAAACAAATTGCTAGAATTTAAGTTGTTTCGATCCAAAATCAAGTGAACACTCCATTCGGAACTGATAGTAAGCCCACAAAACAAAAAATGTTTGCAAAAACCTATGTATTTGTGAGCTTGAAAATTTTTCACTGCTGAGCACGCAGCCTTCTACAGTCAAATGGGAAAGTCATTATACATTTTATTAAAAATGCTTATAGAGAGAACCTAACCCAGAGCCGAAGCGAAAACCATTTGTTACATACGAGAACAAATAGTTTACTCCTCATCCTCCTCCTCCTCGTCGTCCTCGGAGATGGAGTAGAATTGCAATTGGTAGGTGTTCTTCTTGAGAGACACGAATCTGATCCAGTCTCTGAGCTGGTTCTTCTTCAAGTATCTCTTGGTCAAGTACTTGAAGTACTTACCGGAGAACTTGGTGGTGGAAACAATGGTGACCTTGTTACCCTCCTCGGTGATGGTGATGGCGTCACCCAAGTTACCGATGATACCGTCAACCTTGATGTGTTCAACCAAGTACTTCACGTAAGCCTCCTGGTCGAAAACACCGTTTTCGACTGGAGCAGAAGTGTCAACGACGAACTTCTTAGCAGCTTGAGAGTTCTTGGTGGTCTAAATCCGTTAGCCTACCGCACATTTATCACGATACACACGATGGTGTAGAAGACAAAGACAGCATAGCTACCCGGGACGGGCTTTTTGATCCTTAAATGCTAAAACTTGTGTTGCAGTCATGGTGTCCAGCACCAAACTTGCCTGAACACGGAGAACGGGGGCGTTCTTGCATGAAACTCTTAAAAAACCCGTTCGAGGTAAACGACTGGTCGATATCTCCGCAAACTTAGATGATACATACAATTGGAGCCATTTTGTTAGTAGTTGATGATGAAAATTGAGAATTTTTCTCGTGGTGAGATGTGCACTGCGACGGTCGTGCCGCGCACGGTGCGCGGCCGACTAGGGCACGAGCCCTCAACAATGCGCGAGCTACCGAAAGTGTCTAAATTGACAGTAGCGGAACTAAACCTAGTCTACACTTTATGAGTCTGTGCCAACTTAGTCTCACTGACAACTTTGTTCAGTTGGTTGCGCACAAATTTGGGAATTGATGGTGGGCATCAATTTCACCAAGAATTCTTACTCATTTCTCTAAAGGTATTGGAGCTTCATCTACCGATTCCGTGCTTCCGCATGATGAGCCACAGCTTGTTTAGCTGGTCCATTGCAATGGCACATGGTCAATACGGTCCGAGATGATTGTAGATCACAAAACCCCTGTTCAAATTGGTGCAAGGTTTTATACTTTCTCTTTCCTTTTTTTTTTTTTTGTTGCTGCAAATCGGGTTGGCCCCGGTCCGGCCTAGATGCGTTATCTATTACCGAGCGCACACTGCTGCATTTAGGAGCGGAATTACAACTACTCCAGCACCATGTTCCGGGCATTTTCCAAGACCAGGCGTTTTGCCCGTGGATTCTCCACGCGACAACAGCCGACCAGCAAATTGGCCCCCTTGGCATGGGCCACGTCCGTCGCTGCAGTTGGTGTGGGTGCTTATCTATACGGCCTGAAAAATGTGTACCAGAACCCACCCGAGGACTTGTTCCCCTTTTCGTCAACGACAAAATTGGCCGAGATCAAGCCGCCTCGTTACTGCACCGATGCCGAGTTGGAGCTCGCCGTGGCGGAAATCAAGAAAGTCATTGGCGAAGCGAATGTGACCAACAAGCTGGCCGAGATCGATGGCCATTTCGACAATGGCTTCACCACCCACCCACCAAAGCCCCACCAAAAGGCCAAGTGGATCATTTACGGCACTTCGACGGAAAACGTCTCGGAAATTATGAAAATTCTTCACAAGTACAGCGTGCCCGTGGTGCCCTACTCCGGAGGATCATCGCTCGAGGGCCACTTCTTCTCGACCAGGCCCGGAGTGGTGCTCGACACCAGCCGCATGAACAAGATCTTGCGGGTCAACCGTAACGATTTGGACGTGGAATTGCAGGCGGGCGTCAACTGGGTCAAGCTCAACGAGGAATTGACCGACGAGCTGTTGCTTTTTGGCTGTGACTGCGGTTCCAGTGGCTTGATTGGAGGCATGGTCAACACCAACGCCTCGGGCGTGAACGCATCGCGGTATGGCGCCATGATCCAGAACGTGATCTCGTTGACCGTTGTGCTTGCGGACGGCACCGTCATCAAGACCCGGCAGCGGCCCAAAAAGACCAGTGCTGGGTACAACCTCACGGGACTTTTCATTGGCAGCGAGGGCACGTTGGGCATTGTCACCGAGGCCACCGTGCGGCTCCATGTCAAGCCACAATACGAGACGGTGGTGGTGGGCCAGTTCCCAACTATTTATGACACGACCCAGACGGTGGCCGAACTTTTCCGCAAGGGTATTCGTCCGGAAGCCATCGAGCTCTTGGACAAAGATATGATGCACTGCATCAACTACAGCGGGTACTGGACCAAAGAATGGTTGGAAGTGCCCACGATATTCTTCAAGATCGGCGGCTTGAACAAAACCGTGGTGGACGAGACGTTGAAGGTGGTGGAGTCTGTGTCCAAAGACAACAACTGTGCAGACTTCATTGTGGCTGAGAGCAAGGCGGAGGCCGACGAGCTTTTCAGTGCCCGCAAAGACGCCTTCTATGCCATTCTCAACTACGGCAAAAACGAGATCGACGAGGACGTGCGGTTGTGGGTCACCGACATCGCCGTGCCGTTGTCCAAGCTTTCCAGTGTGTTGAAGCAGGTGAAGGAGCTCATCGACGAGTCGGGCTTACAGTCGGTGATCTTGGGCCATGTAGGTGACGGCAACTTCCACGCCGACATTTTCTACACCCCAGAAACGAAAAAAGAGTGTGAGAAGCTCGTCAACAAGATGATGCTTCTTGGGTTGCGAAACGAGGGAACGTCCAGTGGAGAGCACGGCATCGGCAATGGCAAGAGAAAATACTTGGAGCTTGAGCTCGGCGTGGATGCAGTGGACACCATGAGAAAGGTGAAAATGGCGTTGGACCCGAAGAGAATCATGAACCCAGATAAGGTGTTTAAGATCGACCCCAACGACAGCGAGGAGTACTAATAGACAATAAAAGTTTTTTTTCTTCTTTTTCTAATTTATTTTAATTACCGTTTTCCTCTTTATCAATTTGTCTGTCAATTGTTCCGGTTATCTCTGTCGTTCATTGTTTGTGTTTTCTACATTGTTCTTGACTTGGCGCACGGGCTTTTAGCTCGTGTGCCGATCGCTCGTACTGATAAAGCATTGATAGGCTCGCCGGCAACGAAATTCCCCGTCAGCCACTGCCGAAACCCAATTCAGGGCGTTTTGCAAACGCTGGTCCACCACCTGCTCCTTTCGACGTCCCCGGCCAGAACCTGCGTCTGTGGAACATTTTTGCTCTTATCGATACAGGCCAGAGTCTTATCTTATCACGTGGATCGCCCAGTGCGCCTGTTTCGCAGTCGTGAGCCATTTTTCTCGACCCCTTTCCTTCACCCAGCGTTTTCACATTATCGAATTTCTCGGTATTCACGGTCAAAACCGCTTTGCCCGATCCTTCTCTTCTCCGTTCCTCCCAGCCATAGTGGACGCATCTCGACTAAGCCGCCCGCTTCCAGCACAAACCCAAAGATTTTCCGCTTCCGCACTCCGGCCCTGGTGAAAATCAGAACATACACATCGTATCATCAGCATTGAAAACTCTTCCCCCGACTGACCCACATCAACATAGTCCCTCCGAGACTGACATTCGCATTATTTCCCAACATCCCACTAGCACCATGGCTCTGAGTTGCTCGCCGAAAAATATCCACACAAAACTCGACGATTTGTCCATTAGTTCCCCGCCCGAAAATGGCGAGGGCGAGTCGCCCCAAAACTACCACAAGTACCCCACCAAATCGCTTCTTTCGAAGTCTCTCGCGGAGAACAAGTTTTCTCCTCATGCAGACTCCGAGCCACAGCAGTATTACTTGCGGGATCTCGATGCTGTGATGGCCACCGACCACCCAGAACCTATCATTATGGCATCTTCCGTGGGCAAGGATCTCGATGGCCGTCTCATACCTTCGTCGTCTACCATTTCCTTGTTATCGCTAAATAACAACACCAGCAATAATTCCACCGGGCCTAACACCATGGAAGGGGTCAAAGGTATGTCTCCGGCGTTTAGCCAAATGCCCCAGGACAAAATGGATTCTTTCCCTCTCAAATCGAGGAACTCCATCACACATTTGAACCAGCAACGTTTGCAGCCGTACCAGAGAATTGCGTCGCCGGGAATCCCTCAAGGCTCAGACTTTACCTCGATTTCGAGCCCAAAAAACATCCCCAACAAAAACCCTTTGATCGCCCCCGACTCGCCCAACTTGGACCCAACATCGCTTGGTGGCTCTCCATCCCGCTTTTGGCTCAGTTCTCAAACGCCCCCGAAGTCGCTTTCGAATTCTTGGTCCAAGTCAAGAACACAAATCTACCAACCGGGGTTGCAGAACGCCACCCATCTACATCAGGTGCAGACGGCGAGAAATGAAAATAGTGCACAAGCCATCAACATTCAACGGAGTGGTGGCGATTCGCCGGTTCTTATCCCAGTGCAAACTCCGTCAGGAGAGTTGCCAATGACACCACTTTACCTCAATCATGGTCAGGAACAAGACAGCTACTTCGTGTTATCGCATCCTCAAAACGACAACTCTAGGGATCAATAATTTAATACGGAAATACTTCAAGAATCGGAGCCAATGATGGGATATTTCATGACAAATTTGTCTAAATGACGTTCTCTTATCGATTACTGACGACGACTAAATTCGACCACTGAAACTCAAGACCTCCTTACGCGACTATTGATGTCGATTTCTGATATACTTCTTTGTTTTTTGGCGGCTTCTCGATGTTCAGTGGGAAAAAGTCAATTGTCATTCGATTTGATGTGCTCTCAACTCCGGCCGCGACCGTTTATTTAGACACCAGTGCTAATGGTGAGCAAAATCTGGCCAACTTCGGTTACATAAAATGGCCACAAAATCTAAAGCTGTCTAATTTCATATGTGAATTATAAAAACCAGACCCATTATTTAACGTTCGTATTAGGCAGTGAGATCGAACCACTATCATTCCCACACTGTATGCCGGCACCAACACCGTATCTGGTATCTTGCACTATCAGCGTGCTCACTACTCATGTCCACCTACGAAAGTACGTAACATTGCCTCCTTGAGGTATTTGATCCTCGAAATTATTTGCTAACATTAGGCGAACACAACATAAACAGATCCGGGAGCATAAGCTCCCAGGACGATTCCAGGAGGCATTACCATACACTCTCCAGCGCCATCGATATGTTCCTTACCACAACAGCGGAAGTGAACAGACAGACCATGACCGGGCGAGAAATCTTCACTAATGCTTTGAGATTCATGAATGAAGAAGAGGGCTCTCCGGTGGTGCAAGGATTTCTCCAGGCGTTAGAGACCATGGGCCCCAATCTCAAACCCACAGCAGACGGCGTGGATGACGAGTTTCTCGACTCATTGGAAAGAGTCAACGTGTCCGCATTAACGGAAGCTTCCGATTGTCCGATCTGTACCAACAAATTTGTCGATAACGAGTACCCGTTGTTGGTGAAGTTGCCCTGTTCGTATCAGGAGAAGAACCGGAAGGCACATATCTTCGATTTAGACTGCATTGCCCCATGGTTGAAGGTGAACCTGACATGCCCGTTGTGTCGGTTTGATGTCAGGGAAGCGAAAAAGTTACGCCAGCAGCGGTTGGCGGAGGAACTCGCTGCCATCAAAGCCGAAGATGACGAAGAAGACGAGGAGGGCTGGGATGTGTATGGGTAGAAGGATATATGGTAACCTGGTATTGACGACAAGTTGTAGGCCCAGGTAGAGTGAGACGCTAGATCAAACAGGGTGTAGCTGGTCTTGATTCATTACTATTTACACTAGTTCTCCATGTGCTTCTTGAAGGCTTCCGACTTCAAGATTTCTTGCACCTTGAGCGAGATTGGGTCCTCGGCGTTCTCCTTGTATGCACTGGGCAAGTCCATCTCCTCCGCAGTCAATTTGCTCATGTTCTCGGCAAAGTCGAGCGACTCTCTGGTGAAGATCTTGGCCAGGTACTCGACCTTGTCCAACGCATGCTTATTGATGTAGGACAACCACAAGTCCACCACCTCTGGGTTGGCATCGAATGCGGTCAATTGTCTGTTGTATGTGACTCTGTGGAAGTTCTCCTTGGACTTGGCCTGGGCGAACGGCGATCTGATCACCGTGTACAATCTCTTTTCCGTCTTGAGCTTTTCGATCTCAGAACAAGGAATGCCCAAGAAAAAAGCAGATCTGGCCGCCAACTCCGACGCACGGATGAGCTCGCTCTCCTCGTACCCACGGAACTTGATTTGGGCCACCCTGTGTCCGTGTGTCTTTTCCACGCGCAAGGGCTTGTACTGCAATAATTCAACATTAAGAGGAACGGGTCGCTGTGTGGTGGGGTCGACCTTGTTTTCCTTTATGAGTTTGAGTTTGTAGTCGAAGGGCTCTTGTGTCAAGGTCTTGTGGAAGTGCTCCTGCTCTGCCTCCTCGGCCCTTCTCTTTTCGACCAACTCCTTGGGAGACAAAAACTTCTCCTTGCCAGCGGAGCTCAAACGCTGGCTTGTCGCAAGCGTACGTGGGCTGCACCACCTGACGGACCGTGCAAGCATTGGATTGATGGTGGAGTTGTCGGTGCACTATGCGAAAATTTTAGCGGCCAGATCTGCAGTCACGTGAGTGAAAGTTGCAAGCCCATGACCACACGGGCTAATAATGAAATAATGTAAATTTGAATGTGAATTGGAAAAGTTCAATTTGACAAAATACTTTTTTCTTTATATTTTTTTAGTTTTGGTTGGCAGCTGCATCAACATCAACCGCGCGAACAGACTCTCATCACATCACCATGGGTAAGGCCAGTAAGGACAAGCGAGACCTCTACTACCGGAAGGCTAAAGAACAGGGTTTCCGTGCCCGGTCTGCCTTCAAGCTTCTCCAGATCAACGAGAAGTTTGACCTCTTTTCGGGCGTGAAAAGAGTGGTGGACTTGTGTGCTGCACCTGGGTCCTGGTCCCAGGTCTTGAGCAAAGAGTTAAATAAGAACGAGGACGAGGAAAGAGCCAAAATTGTCGCTGTGGATCTACAACCCATGGCGCCTATAGACGGCGTCACGTGTCTTCAGGCAGACATCACCCACCCAAAGACGCTACAGAGAATCTTGGATCTCTTCGAAGGTGAGTCTGCAGACTTTGTTTGCAGCGATGGAGCTCCCGATGTCACGGGATTGCATGACTTGGACGAGTACATCCAGGCACAGTTAGTGTTGTGTGCGTTGCAGCTCACATGCTGTATTCTCCGGCCGGGAGGAACCTTCGTGGCCAAGATTTTCAGAGGCAGAGACATCGATCTCTTGTACAGCCAGCTCGGTTACCTCTTTGACCGTGTCGTGTGTGCCAAACCACGTTCCTCGAGAGGAACGTCTTTGGAAGCCTTCATCGTCTGTATGGGCTATCGGCCACGTCCTGGTTGGAACCCAAAGCTCGAGGCCACAAAATCGACAGAGGAGTTTTTCGAGGACGCTGAAATCGGGAAGAGCTACATCGTGGAGGACATGGAGTTCCCCTTCGACGAGGAAAGACTGATAGCCAAGTTCATCTCTTGTGGAGACTTGGACGATGGAGACTCGGACGCTACGTATACGTTGAACAATAACGAGCACAAGCGCAACTTACTGCCGGTGCAAATGCCCACCGCTCCGCCTTACAAGAAGGCATTGGACATGAAGAGAAAAGGAGAGTTGAATAAGTCTGTATAATACTGGATTAAACGCTATAGATGGTGCGCTTAGGCAGAGGTAGTGTCCTCGCCCTTAACCAAAGCATCTGGCTTCAAGGTTGGGAACAACAACACCTCTCTGATGGTGTTGGAGTTGGTCAAGAACATGGCCAATCTGTCGATACCACAGCCCCAGCCGGCGGTTGGAGGCAAACCGTACTCCAAGGCATTGCAGAAGGTCTCGTCGACCATTTGAGCCTCGTCGTCACCTTGGGCCTTTTGTCTGGCCTGCTCCTCGAATCTGGCTCTTTGGTCGAATGGGTCGTTCAACTCGGTGTAAGCGTTACAGATTTCCTTGGTGGCCACGAAGACCTCGAATCTCTCACACAAGCCGGGGATCTCTCTGTCCTTCTTGGCCAATGGAGACATCATTTGTGGGTGACCGAAGATGAAGGTAGGGTTGATGGAAGCGTCCTCGAGCTCACCAACCAACTTGTCCAACATTCTGGCGTTGGTCAATGGAGGAGTGCAGTCGAGCTTGTTGTCGATCAAGATCTGCTTCAAGAACTTGCCGGTCTCCTCGGTGTGCAACTGGTCTCCTGGTGGGAACTTGACGTTGTAAACCTTCTCCAACTCCTCGATCATGTTGACTCTCTTCCATGGTCTGGAGAAGTCCAAGGTCAAGGCCTCGCCCTGAGGACCGTCTGGGTGGTAGGTGATCTTGTAGTCACCGGTGATCTCCTTGACCATCTCGGAGAACAACAACTCGGTCATGTCCATCAAGTCGTACACGTCAGCGTAGGCCTGGTAGAACTCACAGGTGGTGAACTCGGGGTTGTGGGTCATGTCGATACCCTCGTTTCTGAACTGACGGCCGATCTCGTACACTCTGTCCATACCACCGACAACCAACTCCTTCAAGAACAACTCGGGAGCGATTCTCATGTACATTTGCATGTCCAAGTCGTTGTGGTGGGTGATGAAAGGCTTGGCGGTGGCACCACCAGCAATGACGTTCAAGATTGGGGTCTCGACCTCGATGAAGTCTCTGTTGTCCAAGAATCTACGGATGTAGGAGATGATGGCCGATCTGACCTTGAAACGTTCTCTGACATCGTCGTTGACAATCAAGTCCAAGTAACGCTTTCTGTATCTGTTCTCCTGGTCCTTGAAACCGAAGTGCTCGGTAGGCAACATGTGCAAACATGGGGTCAACAATTGGATGGAGCTGGCGAAGATGGAAAGCTCACCCTCACCACCCTTAGCAGGGGAGGTTCTTCCAGGGTAACCGGTGACACCAATGATGTCACCTCTTCTCAAGTTGTCGTGCTCCTTCTCGTAGACCTCCAAGGACTCGGCGTCCTGGGCCTGGGCCATCACTTGCACTTGCACACCATCACCCTTCAACACGTAGAATCTCAACTTGGAGCCGGACTCTCTCTTGGTCATGATTCTACCGGTGATCTTGACCTCGGTGTCGGTGAGCGTCTCGCCTCTGGTCAAACCCTCGTACTTCTTGACGTACTCAGGGATGGACAAGGTGCGGTGGAACTTGTGTGGGTAAGGGTTGAAGGCCTTGGGGTCGGCCTCGTTGGCCTTTCTGTACTCCTCGATTTGACGCGATCTGATGTCGAAGTACTGGTTAGGGTTCAAGTCGGCCATGATGTCCTTCTTCTTGGGCTGCTTGTTCACGTTGGTCTTGGCCTTCTCGGCCTTCTTGGCCTCAATTTGTCTGGCCTTTTGTCTCTTCTTCAATTCAGACTTGGACACTTGCTCGCCGGTGACATCGTCCAAGTAGGTCTTGGCGACCTGCTCGGCAACTTCGTTAACTGGGTCAGACATGGTGATGTAGATAAGATCCAAAAAAATTTTCGCACTGAGTAGGCCCTGTGTATTGATTAGGGCAGTTGAGTCAGGGTGAAATAACTCTAGGTTTTGGAGATATAATCTTGTGACAGTCTGATCAATGTTCGAGTCTAGTCTGATTGTTTTTGTGAATTTCTTTTTATATCAAATTATCTCTCAAGGGTGCATTTAAATTACTGTATTCCGATTTTGCAGTTGTAGTCCAGTTGTCTGCGAATTTGAAAAGTGAACAAGAGCACTCGGACTTCGGCAGACCTGGCAACTTATTAACAATGAAAAAGGGTTAAGAATAAAAATTTGAAAACAAGAACCTTTCACAGTGTTATTGAGCTTCCTTTTTTAGCATTTTCCGAAGGGGAGACCACGTCTTGATCCCGGATGTACGGGTGTCCCCTGCAACATTTGTGTGAAAATTTTACCGGCTCACCACCACCATCCATCATGGCTACCAAACAAGCAAAGGCCTACGAGGCACCTACCGCCACCGAGATCGAGATCGAGGGCAGCGTCGTGTTGTCCGTGCTCAGACACACCGCCGAGCACTACCCTTCGCTCTACTCCGGGTCTCTTTTGGGCTTTGAGGACGATGCTGGCTCCGTCTCCGTCACCCACGCATACCCCTTCCCATACCCTGACCAATACGAGGGCGGCTCGTTACGCTCCAGAAGCGGCAGCAAGTACCAGCAAGAAGTTTTGGAGGCCTTGAAGTCGTTGGACGAGGGCGTCGAGTTCCAAGGCTGGTTTCAGTCCACGATCTCGGGTAACTTCGTCACTCCTCAGTTGGTGGAGGCCTTGGCCCAACAGCAACTTGCAAACAAAAACTCGTTCATCTTGGTGCACAACATGGCCTCCATCGGCAAGGACGTGGAGTTGCGTGCGTTGAGATTGTCCGAGAGCTTTCTCACTACCTACGTGGAAGAGAGATGGAAGACCAAGGACTTGGAGAACCACAAGTTGTCCTTCTTGAACATCTTCGACGAGATTCCCCTCAACGTGCACAACCAGCATTTGGTCAACATGTACTTAGCAGCATCGGCCAACACCAACTCCACCGAGTCGGACAGCTTGACGTTCAACTCCAACTCCAACATGACCACCCAATTGTTGGAGAGCTTGTGCTCGCAAATCGACTCGTACAACTTCGACCAGACCAACTTCAACTACTACCAGAGACAATTGCAGAAGGAGCACACCAAGATTCTCCAGTGGAAGCAAAGCAGAAAGGCCGAAAATGCCGAGAGAGCCAAGGTTGGCGAGCCCGAGTTGAGCACAGACGAATGGCAGTCCTTGTTCAAGTTGCCCACGGGCCCATCCAGATTGAACAACACCTTATACTCCAGAGCCATCGACGAGTTTGCTGACGACATTTTGAAGCAGTGTGACGAGGAGTTGATCAAGAGTTTCGCCATTGAGAGAAACTTGACCGCCAAGAACTAGGTCGTGTAATTTAGGAACAAGAAGAGATAGAAAATCGAGAAAAAGTAGACGAGAGAAAATCGTTAGAGGGGATTCAACAAATAATTTTCTCTGGTGTAATTGACAAATTATTTCTTTATGCTCGGCTTTTGAGACACGGACTTTGGCAACTTGGCGCGGGCGTAATCATGTAGTGTGTTAATGGCCGAAATGGTGGCATACGCACCGTGCAGGCGCCCATTTCATCTCTTCTTACTACTCCCTGGATTCGCCTTTGCCACAAAACAAACATGGGCAGACCAAAAGTATGTACTCACGTCAAAAAACTCAACGAACTCCACTAACCCCCAGTATATTCTCCTAGTCAGACATGGCGAGTCGATGGGCAACTGCGATAAGTCAGTGAACAGATACACCCCAAACCACAAGATTTGCCTCACAGAACAAGGTCATGAGCAAGCCAAACAGGCTGGACTTGTGTTGAAGGATTTCCTCAGCAAGTTGGAGCATGACGGCTCGGGCGTCAACCCCCAGAGCATAAAGTTCTACACGTCGCCATACCTAAGGGCACGGCAAACGTGCCAGGACCTCATAGACGGCATCAAGGACATCCCCGGCATCGACATCAAAGTCAACGAAGAAGCACGTATGAGAGAGCAGGACTTCGGCAATTTCCAGAGCACACCTGAAGAGACAGCGAAGATCTGGGAGCAGAGGGCCCACTACGGCCATTTCTTCTATCGCATCCCCCACGGCGAGAGTGCTGCCGACGTCTACGACCGGGTGGCGTCGTTCAACGAAACGCTTTTCCGGCAGTTCCAAAGCGACCAGTTCCCCAACGTGTTGGTGTTGGTCACACACGGCATCTGGGCCCGGGTGTTCTTGATGAAGTGGTTCCGGTGGAGCTACGAGGAGTTCGAGTCGCTCCGCAACATACCGCACTGCCAGTTCTTGGTGATGAAGCGTGGCGAGAACCTGCGGTACAAGTTGAAGTCGCCGTTGCGGAAGTGGGACGACTTGGCCGAGTCCGACGTGGACGACGAGGTGGCCAAGGAGTTCACCAAGGCGGTGAACTTCAACTCCCAGCCGCAAATGGTAAACCCTGAAGATCTCGACATTGCTAGCATTCTACGGGCGCAAAAAGAGGCTATCATTGAGCTGCGAGCCAAGGACAGGGAGTTGCGGCAGGTCTACAAGGACACCATGAGCAAGTACGCCGAGTGCCATAATTTGAACTTGGATGCCAGCAACGTGAGCAGCCGAGAGGAGGTTGACGTGTTGAATCCCATGGCACCAAGGGAAGCAAACGGCTCACTGGAATAGGAAAATGGCGAATACAATGGCAATTTGAATGGAGATCGTTGTAGGCATGTGGTGGAATAGGCTGAAATTGCAGGTAGAATTGCAGTAAATTGCAGATCAGTTCGCAGCATAATAATCCGTGCTCCATGCGACCCAAGAAAGTGGGGTGATGCGCATTTGCTTGGATTGTGGACTTGCTGTGGAAAAAAAGCGATTTATTTTTGGTCAGCCCATTCCGAAGCAACTGGATCGTAGTGTGATTAAGTGTGTTGCACGGCCGGACAGCTGGGGCTCATACAGGACGGCCCCGGGTTTTCCCTCGGAGATGAATGGCCCACCGGAGCCAGTGTGAAAAGTATATAAATTCGCGGGGCCCGTAACTCGTGCACGCAATCAATTTTTTACAGCAAAATGGCTCGTCAATTCTTCGTCGGTGGAAACTTCAAAATGAACGGCTCCAAGGAGTCCCTCACCTCCCTTGTGGACAACTTGAACAAGGCTGACTTGCCAGCCAACGTGGAGGTTGTCATTGCCCCTCCAGCAACCTACATTGGTCTCTGTGTGGAGAAGAACCAACAAAAGACCGTGCAAATCTCCGGTCAAAACGTCTTCAACAAGGCTTCCGGTGCCTTCACCGGTGAGACCTCCGTCGAGCAATTGAAGGACTTGGGCGCCACCTGGACCTTGACCGGCCACTCCGAGAGAAGAACCATCATCAAGGAGAGCGACGAGTTCATTGCCGACAAGACCAAGTTCGCCTTGGACAACGGCCTCGGTGTTATCTTGTGTATTGGTGAGACCTTGGAGGAGAAGAAGGCTGGCAAGACCCTCGACGTCTGCTCCAGACAATTGGACGCCGTTTCCAAGATCGTCTCCGACTGGTCCAAGGTCGTCGTTGCCTACGAGCCAGTGTGGGCCATCGGTACCGGTTTGGCTGCCACTGCTGACGATGCTCAGGAGATCCACAAGGCCATCAGAGAGCACTTGGCCAAGACCATCGGTGACCAAGCCGAGGGTGTCAGAATCTTGTACGGTGGTTCCGTCAACGGCAAGAACGCCCCTGAGTTCAAGGACAAGCCCGACGTCGACGGTTTCTTGGTTGGCGGTGCTTCCTTGAAGCCAGAGTTCATTGACATCATCAAGTCCAGATCTTAGGTATCTGAGCCGTCAATTACGAATATAAACTTGAAAGATTTTTCTGTAGCACGGCATCTGTTTCGGCGGATGTCCAATTTTTGATCTGCCCGACCTTCTCTCTTATCTCCTGCAACTTGTCAAAGTATTCTTCGGCTTGACCACCGAGGAAGAAGCGGTCGATCGGCATGTCTGTTTCCACTAGAAGATGGCTATCGGGTACAACGGTTAGGAGTTCTTCCAACGCCTTCGGCTTCTCAGAATTGATGCAGCTGGAAAGCGAAAAAAAAAGGTTCCTTTGCTGCTTCCCGAAACTTTTGACCCACCGCTTAGCTTGGTCGGTGGACCCAGTGTAGGAGTGGAGTATCACGGATGGTATGTTCAAGAATGAGTTGTGCAATGTGTCAAAAAACATTCCGTGTGCTTTGACACAGTGTAAAGAGACCGGTAACGAGAGCTCGTCAGCCAATTGAAGCTGTCTGACGAAAACTTCCCGCTGGTGGTCCATCAGCACTCTGGCTGTGGTGATAGTGACGTTTTCTTTTATTTTCTGGTTCCCGTAAAACCCATTCGAGGGCACACGGAACACTTTATCGATACCGATCTCGCCAATGGCACAGCGAACGTTTTTCTGGCGGCATTTCTCCACGAGATCTCTGATTTTGTTGAGTTGGGCTTCTAAACTGAATGGCTGCGGTAGGACCTCCAACAACAGTTGTGGCGTATCCGAGAGAATTGCTCCATAATGCTCCTCTTTCAGCAACTCCGGATCCAACGAGAACAAATGGGAGTACCATGGGTGCACGCCATAAAAAGGAATTATGATATGGTCCTGGTCAAGCTGCACCATTGCATCGAGAAAGTCCAAGTCCAAATGGTTGGTGGACATGACGGAGAAGAACCCCTCGGAGTTCAGCCGTTCATCTCCTTTTAATGCATCTAAAAGCAATTCTGGAGAATCAAGCGGCGCACTTACGCCGATGTGGCAGTGGCAATCCATTTTGGCAGCAAATGGCTCGTAGTCACCGCACTCCCCCAGATTTCGGTACCGGCCCATCAGAGTGCGACTTGCCTCTACAACGTGCACACTTGGCACATTACTTATTTGCTCCTATTTCTCACAGCGAGACTTTGGCAACAACTGGGCGTTTCCGTCATAGATTATAGAAAGGCTATTCCCCGCCGTCAATCCTTCTGTTCCAGACCCACGCGCCATCCCTCATTGTGGCTGTTCACTGTGTACAAACGTACTCGCTTGAACCACCTCCTAATCGCCAACCACCCGAATCAGCACCAAAAAGCAACTTGATCTGACTCTTTGGCAACATCTGCTTTGATCCACCTCGCCTCCGCTATCCACATTCTTTGCAATGACTGTCATCATCGGCTCACTGTATGTATCTACAAATCCCGCTCCCGCCGCAAATACTAACCTTTAGCTTTTTACCGTACACGGTCAAGTTCGAGGTGAGCGCCCAAAACCAGGACCTCATTGAGACCGAGCTCGAGGTTGAATCTGCCATGAGCTCTTATGACCCTCGCAAGCTGTCTTTCAGCGGCAATTCCTCAGACATCGCCAGCTCCATCCTCCCTTCATTGAGCAGCTCCAATCCTGCCACAAACAGTGCCGCCAATTCAGCTCCATTGCAGAACGAGAACGAATCCGTTGAAAACTTCTTCACGGCGCAGAATCTGGCAAATGATCTGCCTTTCGAGAAGAGACGGCCTAGCTTGGTGGTTCCGCAATCAAGATTCAAGAATGCCGTCATCGACGGCCGTGTTGTGGAGCAGAAGAAGAAGCTGCAAGATGGCTTACCTGGCGTCAGAATCAGGAGGTCCTCAAGCAACACGATGCACCAAAAGCCTAACTTGAAGCAGACAAATGCTGCTCACTCCGCGCCCGTGGGTTTGCCCAGTACACAGACTGTGGAGCTCGAGACCGACCCACGAGACGAATTTATCCTGCCAGGCGAAAATTTCGGCTTCAATCAGAAGAACACACCCTCCGCCAATGATATGTTTGTGGATGAGCCCGGTGCGTTGTACGATGAAGACTTGGACACGGGCAAACTTGCACCATACGGCGGCTTTTCTCGTTCCAATTTGGAGGACGTTCTTTTGGGTGAGAACAACATCTTTGAGTCAGCACCCTGGAAAGTGGTTAAGTCCGACAGGGGGAATGGTTCTCTCATCAAGGCCGTGGAGCTCGCTACCGAAAAGAACGTGATCAAGAAGGCTAAATGGGTCGGCACAATGTCCCTGCCGAGCGATGCCATACCGCAGAATGTCCTCGATGACATTTTTGCCTCTTTGAAGAGTGATTTCGATTGCGAGCCCGTTCTGATTGATGATATGACCTTCCTGGGATGCTACAAATCCTTTTGCAAGCAGATCCTTTGGCCAACGTTGCACTACCAGATCCCAGACGATCCCAAATCCAAAGCTTTTGAAGACCACTCGTACCGGTTTTACAAAAAAGTCAACCAGCTCGTGGCGGACAAAATTGTCGAGGCATTCAAGTCGGAAAACAAGGATGCCGACCCCAAGGATCCGAACAATGCGATCTGGATCCATGACTACCATTTGTTGTTGGTGCCACAAATGGTGAGGGAACAATTGCCAGATGCAGAGATCGGATTTTTCCTTCATGTTTCATTTCCTTCCTCCGAAGTGTTCAGGTGCTTGGCGCAAAGAACTGCGCTTCTCAGAGGTCTTTTGGGGGCCGATTGTATCACATTCCAAAATGATGAGTATGGAAGACACTTTCTGCAAACATGCTACCGGCTCCTTTTGTCAGACTCCAACGAAAGGGGTGTCATCTTCAACAACAAGTTGACTTCAGTGAAGACAATTCCACTGGGAATTGATGCTCCGCAGTTGAAGGAAGTCCTCTCATCACCAGCTGTTGCGGAATGGAACAAAGCTATACGTCAAAGATGGAACAATCACACACTTATTGTTTCCCGCGACAAACTCGAAAAGCTTCGGGGCGTGAAGCAAAAATTATTAGCATACGAGCGTTACTTGAAGGAAAATCCGGAAAAGATTAAGTCCACAGTGCTCATCCAAATTTTCAAGGGATCATCAGGGGATGACGATTATGAGGCTGAAGTCATGCAGATCATATCGCGTATCAATTCCATGGCAGCAGACATTTCCTCCGCTCAGCCAGTGGTTATTCTTCACCACGACATTGACTTCGTACAATACGCGGCACTACAAATTCAGGCTGATGTCTTTATCGTGTCGTCGATGAGGGAGGGCCTTAATCTCACTTGTCACGAATTTATTGTTGCCACTTCGGAAAAGAAATCGCCGTTGGTCATTTCCGAATTCACTGGATCATCGAGCCTTCTCGATTGCGAGGGTGAAGGTGCCTTACTCATCAATCCTTGGGACATCGAATATTTCAGCAAGGCAATTGCAAAAGCACTCACAATGAGCGCAGAAGAGAAGAAGTCCCGGTGGGAAAAGTGCTACGAGATCGTCCTTCGACACGACTCTTTGGACTGGGTGTCCGAATGTCTTAAAGCTATGAAAAATGCCTGGGAGCATAATTTGAGACTCACTTCGACGAACTGCAAGACCCTCACGAAGGATATCTTCGAGGACTTCTATGTCGGTGCAAAAGGCGAGCGTCTCATCATCATCAATATTGATGATCTTGGGTCAAGTGGTATCAAGGGGCACTCAAGATCCTCCGATGTCTCTCGAATTGGCCAGATTTTGAGCAACATTCTCGAGGACGAAAAGAACCACGTGCTTTTTTCAAGTATGATGAAGCGTTCAGAGCTAGATCTGATTTTCAAAAAAAATCCAAGAATCGGTCTCATGGCCGAGTTCGGAGGTTACATCAGGCTACCCGGTAAGGATAAGTGGTACTCTGTCAATAGCGGAGATAAACGCGGAGACTGGATGCCTCAGGTCGCAAGAGTTTTTGACGCCAAGGCGGAAAGATTACCAGGATCCAAGGTCGTGGTGAACGACTGCAGCCTTGAGTTGATTGCCCAAACATCGATTGTGCAAGACCCCAAGCGAAGCTTTGATGTCATGGGCGAGTGCATTCTGTTCATTAACGAGTCTTTTGACAAGGCAGAGGGTTTGCACGTGTCAATTATCCACAACTCTGTGGTTGTCCAACAAAAAAATGTTTCGATCGAAGCGTTGAGATTCTTAGTTGCGTACTACTCTAAAGGGCTCACGTCCGAGAAGCTAGCAGCTGAGTTCAAACTCGAAAGAGTCACAAGCTCTGACAATGTTTTGAGTAAGACCTGCTCGAACGAAAGCTCCGGAGCGCAATCGCCTAATGTGAGCAACACGATGGATCAAATATTTTTTGCCGGAGGTCTCAACCCTATCGATGAAAACATTTACGAGTATATCCTCAGTCTCAAAGAGAATGGCACGTTGCTGTCGGCACTCACTGTTGCTGTACGCGACGGCATCCAGGAGGGAAGGACGTCTGCCGACTACAGCACAGTTGGACAGCACGAATTGATCGGCATTCTCGCTAGAAAGGAGGATGTTGTTTAGAAGAGTATTTGATGTTGATTAATGCATGACTAGAATTGCTTGTCTTTGTAGCTTTGTTCGGCGAGCTTGTTTAGCTCGTCAAAGGCGGCAAAAAACTCATGATCATGGCTCGGTATGGGCTGGATTCTATCCCAGTAGTAGTTGAGGAATTCATCCTCGCTAACCGTTTTCGCTTCGCTTGGCCGGTTGACGGTCCAAAGAGACTCCTTCGATTTCTTATGCGTTTCTCTATCATCCTCCATTCTGGCGAGTATTTGTTTTTTGGACAAGATGTATTCTCCACCCTGTTTAGAGGCTTCTGACTTAGAAGAACGCACGGCAAACATGTCGTCCTCGGTGATGTCTCCATCGATTGGAGGGTTATTCTTCAAGAGCCTAAGACGCTCGTAATGACTTTGTTGACGTTTTTTGAGTAGAATTTCCCATGCCCGTAGAACTGGGTCCTCCGACTTCCACTCGATCTCGTCCAAGTTGATCTCCGGGTACGGAATGTTCAAGGCAATGCTTTCGTGTTCTTCCGCCGTGAGTGACAAACTCACAGCACTGAACTGAGTCTCGTACTCGAGGTAGTTCACATTTAATGCATCTGATATGTTTTTGAGGTTGTTGTAGATGTTGAAAAGATTGGGATTGCTTGCCGCAGGAAGAACTTTGATGATGATCTTCGGAAGAGAATTCTTCAAATTATGCACGTAAGGATAGTTGTAGTTGGAGTTTGGCTGCTGGGAGACTTTGAACGATTCATGAATTAGGAGGTCAACGAACTGGAAAATGGTAGACTTGGTGTTGAGCTCCACTTTGGCATCGCTGAGTATGTCGATAATGGAGTAGAATAGGTAATCTTCACTCTCGGAGTGCTTCAAAGCATAATGTGCGGCTCTTAAAAGCGACTGGGCCTGAGGAACTAATCCTTTCAATATCACCACGAATTGGGAGCTTGTTTGGAATGAATCCATTGTGTGTTCAGAGTGTTGGTGGTAAGCGGAGGAAATGGCTTGAGGCCGAGGCCCGTGCACCGTAGAGGTGCAAAATGGAAAAATACTGGGATCTCCACATCAGTTTTGGCATTCGAGGTTTATGTCGAAAAATCTTGCTTCAAATATTTGTGAGCCTGGTCTTTATAAAAGAGATATTTTTTTCAATGTCTTTTTCAAAGTAATTCAAAGGTTTGACACGAACAATGATGCTAATTGAGAGTATAAGTGAGAATCGATATTAGCAGTCTGCGGATAAGAGATGATGGCAAAAATAATTTTAAATACGAAATTGAATATTTCATGACCTGATAGGATTCTACGAGAATGATCCTTGCATTTGCCTTCGAAAAAGTTGTTTGTAATGGTTGCACGTTCTATGGCTAGTGGCAAACACCCGTGCACACGACCCGAATAGTAAAATTTTTTTTTCTGTGTGAATACACAACTTTTCCGTACTACAGCAACCATGGGTAAATCTTCCAAAGGAAAGGGAGGCAAAAACAGAAGAAAAGGCAAGAACGTCAACGGCGGCCAAAAGAGAGAGTTGATCATCAGAGAAGAGGGCCAAGAATATGCACAAATCACCAAGATGTTGGGTAACGCCAGAGTCGAGGTCAGTTGTTTCGATGGCGTCAAGAGAGCCGGTCACATCAGAGGTAAGTTGAGAAAGAAGGTCTGGATGGGCCAGGGTGACATCATCTTGGTCTGTTTGAGAGACTTCCAGGACGAGCAGTGTGACGTCGTCCACAAATACAACTCTGACGAGGCCAGAACCTTGAAGAACATGGGTGAATTGCCAGAAAGCGCCAAGATCAACGAGACGGATACTTTCGGAGCAGACGACGACGAAGAGGTGCAATTCGAGTTCGGCGACGACGACGATGACGACGAAGAGGACGATGACGAGTTGGACATTGATGACATCTAGTGATCAGGCATTTTTATTCTTGTGCAACACCATTTAATAAACAACTTTCGGCAAAATGCTTGTAGAGACAGATCACAACGAAGAAAAATCTCTTTAATGGTATCGGGTCAATGAGGCTACTCTTTGTCCATATTCCGTATATTGTACATAGGTTGCAAGATAAGTATATTACAGCAGACACTATAAAAAAAGCCGAGCAAAAAAATTAGTTGACCAAAGCAGAAGCAGTGGCAGACTCGTACTTCCAGTTAGGAGGCAAGACAGCGACCTCTCTGTAGTATCTAGCCAATCTGTGGATTCTAGATTCGATCAAAATCAATCTGAACTTAGAGTCCTTGTCCTTTCTGTTTCTCTCCAAGTGCTTTCTGACAGAGACAGCCTTCTTGATCAAGAAGTACAAGTCCTCTGGGATCTCAGGAGCCAAACCGTTGGACTTCAAGATTCTCAAGATCTTGTTACCAGTGACAATCTTGGCCTGGGAAACACCGTGAGCGTCTCTCAAGATAACACCGATTTGAGAAGGAGTCAAACCCTTTCTGGCGTACTTGATGATTTGCTCAACAACGTCATCGGAGGTCAACTTGAACCAAGATGGAGCGTTTCTAGAGTATGGGAGAGCGGAGGAAGAAATACCTTTTCCCTAAACTTGTTAGTAAATCGTCAACGACGGATGATCACGGCTGCCACGGAGAAAATGACAGGACAGGGTCCTGATCCATATTCAGCGTTTGTCCAATGACTGTCAACGTTTGTCAAGTGACAGACATTTGTCAAGACAAGTCAACGTGTGTCAAAAGACTGGCCAAGTGGGTTCACTGACTTCAGCTGTCCGGTCAAGAATCACCTTGCACCGGACCGAACCACACCATAGAGGCTACAAATAGTGGAGAAGACCAGCATATTGCATCGAGCCATTCCCCGAGGGGAGCGGCCGCAGTATCAAGTCAAGAGCTGGCGGGAGAGTTTTTGAACTTCCCACTCTTGACAAGACCTGCAGCACTGGCTGTGCCACCGAATCAACCCAGATCACTATTCAACCAAACCATGCTGTTCATCGAACGTAGGAAAGTCACATACAGAAGAGTGCATACGACCCATGGCTGCTGATTATTCTTTGATGAAGTAGAGAAGAAATTTTTTCACTGGGTGCGAAGTGGTAGACTATATAGTGAAATTTTTTTCTGGGTCGCGCGCACGACCGCGATGTGCTGACGCCTACGCGGGACGGAGATATACGCAGGACAGCTCAGAGTCAATGTCAAATTGGACCTGAACTGGCAAGGAATTCTTTTGCTGGCTATGAATCTGTCAAAATGTTCGGGAATTTGTTGAGTGTCTATAACGATCAATTTACTCGATCTGGTCCTCAATGTCTTCGAAATCTTCCTCGTCAGTGATGTCGATAAGCCTGTAGTTAGTATGTGATGGAGAAACGGACATTCCTGTCACTGGAAATTGTCCATCGCAGCATTATCGGCTGCCTGAGTGACCAAAAGCTTCTTTAGGATCGGCCCCTGGTACGAAACTTGATACATACTTCGACACTCCGGCCTTTTCCCTCATTAACTCCACGGCACCAGCATAAAGCATTTTGCTTTCCTGGCCACAGGTGGCTGGCCGCCAGTAGATCATCACCAAGGGACTTTTGATTCTGCCGTCGGCAGTTTTCATGGGGTATGAAAGAACCACGTATCTGGGGCTGTTATCTGGAAGTTCCTCAACGAGCTCTTCCATGGACTCAATGGGGGACTCTGATTCTCTCACGACTTCATAGGTCAGTTTGTCAATTTCGTCTTTAGTTAGTAAAAGTTCGCTCTTTCCGTTCATCGGAATTTTGACTGACAATCGGTCTATCAACCGTACTTACAGATAACTGCTTGCATAGACGTTGCCCGAGCACTGGCAAAGCGGAACTTCTGGAGTTTGGACAACGTCTCGGAACTGAATGTGTAAAGCGAAGGAGCCTGCTGTTAGTTCATGTGTGTTTAAGGTGTGGCTAGATTTGCATACCATGTTAGATATGACAGTAGTTGCGATTTAGTGTTGCGAATGCGACATGCCACACTCGGAAAAACCAAACACTAGCCGTCACGATACCAAAATAATAGCTGTCGAAAACCGACGATAGCCAAGACTGTGACCTTGTTTCCTCTTTTTAAATAGCCGTCAATTTCCTCATACTATTGTCATCGTTCATTGTCACGGTCACGAGACCGCACCTATAACCATACCCAAACGGGACAAAAGAATAACAGTTCGCACTGCTTGCCAACTCTCACAGAAGAGCTCGGTTCTCATAACAACTTCCACCCATTCTTATCAAGTGTGTCGTCCCCGTGCCTAATCGCCTCCATCACGTCCGGACCGCTTGTCATTCCACTTGTCATTTCTCCGCTCCATTCATAGTTTGCAACCGAGCACTTGCACAATGGTCAGACCCAAACTGGGCATTCCAATGATTGAGTTTTTGAAGAGTACGTTCCGTCGTTTATCACCTTCCGCCAGCAATACTAACTGCAGACCGCATATACTTGGGAGCATACGACTATGTCCCCGAGGACACCGCCGACTTGGTGTATTTCACCGTGGAGGAATCGTTGCCATACAACGCCTTCCACCTTGACTTTGGTCCATTGCACATCGGCAGTTTGTACCGCTTTGCCGTGGTGCTCCACAACATCTTGAACGAGGAGGCCAACCAGGGCAAGGCCGTGGTGTTCTACAGCTCCACTTCCCCCAAAGAACGGGCCAATGCTGCCTGTTTGCTAGCATGCTACATGGTTTTGGTCCAGTCGTGGGCACCCCACCAGGTGTTGCAGCCGCTCACGCAGGTCAAGGTTCCCTTCCAGCCATTTAGAGATGCCGGCTATTCTTCGGCTGATTTTGAAATCACCATCCAGGACATTGTGTACGCCATGTGGAGAGCCAAGGAGCGAGGCATGATCGACTTGACCACGTTCAACCTCGAGGAGTACGAGCAGTACGAGCGCGTGGACCAGGGCGATTTCAACGTCATCACAAAGGACTTCATTGCGTTTGCGTCACCGCAGCAAAGCTCCCGCAAGCCGGGTAGCTTGAACGAGCCGTTCAAGAAAGTATTGAACTTCTTCATGAGCAACGACGTGCAGTTGGTGGTGCGGTTGAACTCGCACCTCTACGACGCCGAGGAGTTCTCCAAGCGGGGCATCCAGCATATCGACATGATCTTCGAGGACGGCACGTGTCCCACGTTGGACTACGTGCACAAGTTCATTGGAGCAGCAGAGTGTGTCATCAACCGCGGGGGCAAGATCGCCGTGCACTGCAAAGCAGGTCTCGGGCGGACCGGGTGTCTCATTGGCGCCCACTTGATCTACACGCACGGCTTCACCGCCAACGAGTGCATAGCATACATGCGCATGATCCGGCCAGGAATGGTGGTGGGCCCGCAACAGCACTGGTTGTATTTGCATCAACACGAGTTCCGGGACTGGCGCCACACCATGTGCCTCGACAACCGGCCCGACTCCTTCATTGGCGGCTTGTTCCCCTTGGTGTCGTACGAAGATTTCAAGGCCCGCATGAAGCAAGAGGCCAGACAAAGAAAGCAGATGAACAGCTCGTTCACGGGCAACTTCGACTCTTCGTTCAATACTCCAATCAGACGGCGTAAAATTAGTGGTGCATTGGCGTCCAAGATCCAGAGTGTGGTCCCCATGGAGTC
Organism: Metschnikowia lopburiensis (nom. inval.); assembly: GCA_030563105.1. Taxonomy (NCBI): domain Eukaryota; kingdom Fungi; phylum Ascomycota; class Pichiomycetes; order Serinales; family Metschnikowiaceae; genus Metschnikowia; species Metschnikowia lopburiensis (nom. inval.). The sequence goes on from JAKUBC010000001.1 coordinate 771,752, forward strand.
TCCGGGCCAGCCCCGGAAGTACAAGGACAGTGACTCGTCGGTGGTGCACGACATCTTGAACAACTCGGACGACGACAACGACTCGATGCAAGGCGTGGAGAACCAGTCGCTCACGGTAGAGGGCGAGATCGACACCGCAGACGGCAAGTTGTACCAGAGCTCGCCCAAGAACGAGGAGTGGAAGATCTTGCGGTCGCTCTCCACCAACAACGTCTCCCAGCCGCACTCTTTGACCAAGACCACCACGACCACGACCACGCGGACGGTGAGCACTACGTTGACGTCGTCGCCCACGCTGCCCAAGATCCCCAAGTCACGGTCCAGCACCAAGATCAGTTCGGGCATTCTTCCAGGGAAGAACCCGTCCCGCGTGCACTCTGGGGGGATCCGGAAGGTGAGCGGCAAAAAGTTCTAGCCAACACTGCATTTCTAACGTAACATTAATTGATGACTACTCTTTTTCTGTACCATTGACCAAACTTAACCATTGAATATTGTACCATTGACCTATTACTGTACCAGTCTATGTAATGACTGCACCGATGCTAAATGTCGAGATTTACTCCTCCACGTACTCAGGTTGGGTGATCTGGAAGTCAGCATCGTCGGCGTATTTGAAGGCAATGATGTCGTAGTCGTTGTACTTCACGGCGGCGACGTCCAGGTCGCTGGAGATGTTCAACCATTCATTGTCGTAGGGCGACTCTCTCGATTTTGGGAACGCAAGTTCGAGATCTGCGGCGGAAACCTCCATCGCCGGCGCTGCGTCTTCCTCATCTGCTTCCACCACCGGAAGTCCTCCAGACGTGTTGATGGCAAGAACTAGAGCCAGAAGTAGGTACTCTATCGTGAGGTTCTTCTTTGTGAGCGCGAGAGGCACGACGTAGGTGGACCTCAATCGCTTGAACTTGAGAAACGTGATTTCGTCATTGGCTTTTGGCGGCTGATGTTAGTGGTGCTTGTGGATGGGCCTAGGCTTACATACCATTGTTGCTTGTTAGTGCGACTCAGATTGTGCCTGAGATGCGAATACATGTGCACCAGAGAACCTAGCCCACACCACCTTGGCCAAATCCGTCAACGACCCAATTCAAGCTACTGAAAAAGAGCCAGCTTTACGAAAATCGCACAGCCCAAATTAATTTGTTTGGCTTTGAGGTGGCTGTGCCCTGAACCGGCCAATGGGGTTGCTTATGCTTTACGGCCAAAAATAGGTAAACGAGCTAGAACTGTGTAAACGAACGTAAACGAGGTAAACGAAGCTGAAGGAACTTGAAAGAACCCTTGGTACATGGGGCCACTTTAGTGTCACGGCTACAAAATTCCAGCGAAATTCCGTTGACATCATCGCGGTATGTGTCTCATAAAACAACACCTTTAAACCAGACAAGCGGCGAAGAAGGCTTTAAAGCTCTAAACCAGTCAAACTGCAACTCCCATCAGACTCAATTAAAAAAAATCTTGCTTTACCCCAAACCGTTGACATACTTCTGCGCTGACTCAACGCGCGGCCGTGCCAAGCTGAGCGAAATTCCGTTGACATTCCGTCGTCTGTACAAGATTCCGTCGAAGTTCCTGCCAGAAGTATAAAGCCACACCGTCCTCCTCGATGAAAGACCAAGAATGTTCGCCGGCTCTCAGTCCCTAGCAGTGTTACCAGAACACCGCATCAGCGTCCAGGTCAAGAACCTTGGCGTCACAGTCCCCTCCAAAGACAAGGAGGCTGGACCCATGCCTATCTTGAACTCCGTGTCGTTTGACTTACACCAGAGCAACATGATGGCCATCATGGGAGGTCTGGGTCTGGGAAAGACCACTCTCCTTAATGTTTTGGCGCAGAGAACTAACATCTCTCTGAGCACACTCAAGTTCTCCGGCGAAGTGTGTTACTCTTACCCTTCGGCGACCGGCTCATCTCGGATGTCCACCGCATACATGGTCCAGGAAGACACGTTCTTGCCTGGATTGACTTTGCAAGAAACGCTTGAGTACCAGGCGGAACTACGCTTGGGGAGCGTCTCCAAGGCTGAGCACTTGCAGCTCATCGCTACTTTGCTCGATCTCTTGGAGTTGGATCACAGAAAGGATGAGATCGTCATGTCGTTCACCGGAGGCATCAGTCTTTCCGGAGGTGAACAGCGCAGAACGTCGTTGGCCATCCAGCTATTGAGCAAGCCCCAGATCCTTTTCTTGGACGAGCCCACCACGGGCTTGGACACCTCGTCGTCGTTGAAAATGGTGTCTGTGTTGAAGAAGTTGGCATCGGCCGACATCGGCATCACCATCATTCTCCTGATCCACCAGCCTCGAGCCGAGGTGGCCGCTCTCTTCGACAAGATTTGCGTGTTGAGCCGTGGAGGCAGACAGGTGTATTTCGGGTCGCTCGAGGAATCCGTGGAATACTTCACCAAAGTCGAAGGCATGGATGTCGACTCGGAGAGAGATACCTTTGGAATCCTCAACAGAATCTTGGCTATGCTGGTCAAAGACACCACGTCTGCTGAGAAGGAGTTGGAGTCGTCTCGCATCACCGACCACTTGGTGGAACAATGGAAGTTGAGCCACCCGGTTGAAAGCAACTTGAGCCCAGAAGAAGAGAAAGCTGGGTTTCAAAAGAACTTGAAGCAGTTCAAGCCTTTGAACCCGCTTCCATTGCATCGTGAGCTCTATGTTCTTGTCCGGAGAACCATGTTGGTGACCATGAGAGACAGAGTCTCGCTCTACTCGCTCTACGGTGGCTCTGTGGTGTTGGCCGTGGTTCTTGGCTGGTTGTTCTTTAAGCCGGACCCCGATCTTTCCGGAATCCGTTCCATCACATCGTCTCTTTACGCCATGCTTGAGATCATCGGTTTTGCTCCGTTGACAATGGAGTTGTCGCGTCTCTGGGCCTTCGACGGTCTCTTTTACTTCAAGGAGTACAAGGAGAGATGTGTGTCCATCCCTGGGTTTGTGATCTCCAGAAGATTGGGAAAGCTTTTCCTCGAAGATATCCCCATGACACTCATTTTCTCTGTGATCACCTACTTCATGTGGGGCTTGCGTGTCGGTCAAACAAGCTCGGACTCCGGAGATGGCAGCTACTTCGGCATCTACTTCACAGTTTCGCTTCTTGTGGGCGTGTCGTCGATGTCTCTCGCCACTCTTTGCTTTTCGCTTGCATCCGGTTTCCCAACCTCCGTCGTTCTCATGAACCTCATCTACCAAATCCAGAACTCGGGCTGTGGATACTTTGTCAACGCTGCCACCATGCCAGTCTATGTCCGGTGGGTCAAATACGTCGCCTTCTTCTGGTACGCCTTTGGAGCATTGTGTGCCAACCAGTACACCAATTGGGTGGGCAACTGTCCCTACGAAGCTGGCTCGCCCCAGTGCGCTGAGTACACGGGTAACTACCAATTGGAAGTTCTCGGATTCCCACAAGGCTGGGTGGGTGCACCAATTGGCTACCTTGTGTTGTGGCTCGTGGGATTTAATGTCATTGCCATGGTCGCTCTTCGGTTCCGCAACTACGACGTGGAAATGGCCAAGAAGAAGAAGAACAAGCTCAAGGCCACCGACGCCGACGAGCAGGAAAAGCAAATGACCGCTCTTTTCAGTCCCTCTTCACTGTCCGCCTCAGAGGAGAAGGAGGAAGGGATCAGAACAAACATCAACGTGAGAAACGTCTCTTTGACGGTCAAGGTCAAGGAAAGCCAGAAGTTCTTCAGCAGAAAGAAAGTTACTCGGACTCTTTTAGAGGACGTTTCGGCTAATTTCATGTCCAACTCCATCAATGTCATCATGGGTCCTTCTGGAGGAGGTAAGACCACCTTTTTAAACTTCTTAGCCTCGAGATTGCCTCGGTCGTCTTTTTCCAGAAACGGTAAGATCTTTTTGAACGGAACCCAGGAAATTGCTTCAACCGACTTGGGAAAGATCTCAGCTTACGTCACTCAAACCGACAATTTGTTGATGGCTGAGCTCACGGTGAGAGAAACCCTCTACTACCAGGCTCGGCTCAGAATTCCCGCTTCCGAACACGGCAACATTCCAATGTACATCGAGCTGATCTTGCGCCGGACTGGATTGGTTGACTGTGCAGACACTCCCATCGGTTCTGCAGCCACCAAGGGTATCTCAGGAGGTGAGAAGAGAAGAGTTTCCATTGCCATCCAGCTTTTGGGAAGACCCAAGATTCTTTTCTTGGACGAGCCCACTTCGGGCCTCGACTCGGCCACATCCGCTTCGATCATGGGCCTCTTGAAAGAGCTTGCATCGTCTGGCACGACCATCATCACCACCATCCACCAGCCCAGCAAGGAAATCTTCGACACGTTCGACTGTTTGGTGCTTCTTGCCCGTGGAGGCAGCGTGGTGTACGACGGTCCCATCTTGAGACTCAACCACTACCTCACGCTGATTGGCCATGGCTGTTCTGCCACCGGCAACCTTGCTGACCACATCCTTGACATTTTGTCTCGCCAGATGGACGAGTCGAAGGAGGACTTGGCCGGCCGGGTGTCATATCTCAAGCAGAAGTGGGGCCAGCAGGCCATGCTCCACGACGCAGAGGTTCTTGGAGGAAAGGAGATGAACTTGCAAAACTACAAGAACGAGGAAGTTCCATGGCCCATTGCCTTGAAAGCAGTGTGCACCAGACAGTTCATCGTGTCCTTCAGAGCTACCGACATTTTGTTTGCAAGAGTGTGGACCGTGGTTCTTCTTGCCTTGATTTATGCTGTGTTCTTCGCTCCATTGAAGCACAACCCTGAGAGCATCAGTGACAGACTTGGTCTTTTCCAATCGATGGCCAATCTCTTCTTCTGTGGCTTGATCAACAACCTTGCCCTTTACCCCATGCAGAGAAACTTGTTCCACCAAGAGTACCGCGATGGAACGTATGGCACCCTCATCTTCGCCGGTGCCTACCTTTTCACCGAGCTTCCATTTGAGATACTCCCCAGTGCCTTCTTCTCTGCAATGATTGTGTTTGTGGTCAAATTGCCCCGCACTGCCAAGATGTATTTCGCCGTGCTTCTCTGCTCCTTCGTGGGCCAGAATTGTGGTGACTCTGCAGGTATCTTCTTCAACAGTTTGTTCAGCCACATGGGTTTGGTGACCAACTTGTTGTCCAACTTGTTCATGATCGGCATTTTCATGGCCGGTACCATGTCGTTGCAAATGCCCGAGTTCTTCAAGGCCTGGAACTACCTCAACCCTACAAAGTACATGGTGCAGATCCTTACCAACATGGGATTCGAGGACCAAAAGTTCCTGTGCTTGGCCGAAGAATGTGCTTTGTCAAGTGGAGAAGCCGTGCTCGACATGTACAACCTCCACGCTGACTTGAAGTCGGCCTTTGGTGGCTTAGTGGCTTGTCTCGTGGCCTACCGTATCATTTCTACCGGTGCGCTGTGGGTCAGAGTCAAATGGTTCATCTGATTGAGAAACTTTATATATAATGATAGAATTTACGAAAAACTTCAATGTCCAAATCCGAATAATTCATAGTTCAAGCTCGAATGTGGGAATGGGTGCAAATGGACGCGCGATGCACATCGCACCAGTAACTACTGGCATCTTCCATGAACCACAACCTACATCATGGGAGCACTGCACCCCAGATGCGATCTCTTTATCGAGAGATTCTACGAGGTCTCACGAAAGCGAAGAAGGTTCCAGCAAAGTTTGAAGGCCTGAGCTGTCCTGACCTACAGAAGGAGTACCATAAGGCGTCCTTGAACCCCAGTCTATACAAACGGCATTTGCTTTCCGAGGCCAAAAACTACGCCTATGAGGAGTTCAGCAAGCCCTCCCTGCGAGTTTTGGACCACAGATTGCATTTGAAGCTTATGGAGGGCTACTCACTTGTCCGTGCTCTAGAAGAGATGAAAGTTGCACCAGGCAACGAGCCTTGGTCGCCATTGATGCTGTTTGTTGCGCTGCAACGAGCCAAAACGCTAACCAAAGCACACCAGCGTGAAACACACAATAAGTTCAAGGATGAAATTGACGCCAGCATCACAAAGGATCTACGTCCATTAGAGGCTAAAAGGCTTACTTCGCAGTTGCAAAGGAAACAGCGAAAAACACCCCCTTTTCACACCTTGTCCCCTGTTGAAAAGTACGACGTGTACAAAAAGCAGATTGCCAGGAGCAAGGACAATGCACACGACCTCGTCAAGCGCTACTTGAAGAAGTTGCAGGTGAGAGGCGAGATTCCTCAGCCGTACAAGCTTCCTTATGTCCCTACTCTGCTACAGCAGCAACTCCCCGATCTTCCAAAATCCAGCATTATCTTGCCAGGTTCAACAAAAGATGCCGTGTTGAAACAAGCGTATGACAGCGAGTACATCGAGTCCATTATCAAGCCAGAAATCGAGCACATGATCAACGACGAGAAGATGAGGGAACTTGAGCACATTGTGACGACGAAAGGTCCTTACCCAGTGACGGTGCGTACCACCAGGGCGGGATTGATGCCCGTCAATTTTTTGCGGTTACCATATAAAGACTTGAAGACCATGAAGGGAGTGGCTATGGACATAAAGTACCTGATGCGAGCAGTCCGCAAGAGCTTCATCTGGAATTTGGATGCAGAGCAGATGAAAACCGTTCCAGAAAAGAAAGTCGGAGAGGGCTTCTCTGTGCGAGGAAGTGGTGGCCACTCCGAGGATGAAATCATGTACCCAAGGTCGTATTATGAGGATTTGGCTCATGAAGAGGCGTGGTGGGAGTTTCTAATGGAGGTGGAGTCACTCAAGCAAACTCACGGAGATGCGTTGGACAAGCCACAGGTGCACGCCAAGTTGGAGAAAGTGTACCAGGAGATTGACCGTGAGTGGCAGCTCCCATTGCAAACAACCACTGAAGTTCTCGAACAAGAGATCCGTCAGTACTATAGCAAGCACCAGCTTACGCAAAACCACCCAATTTGGAAGAGGCAAAACGACTTGCAATTGGAAATGAACTCCAAATTCGCAAAGACCGTTGCAGATTACAGCAAGTTACTCGAGGCCCTAGCAGCCCACAATGTCGACAAGCATTCAAACCTCTTCCACTGTGAAGAAGTGCAAACATTTGAGCGACAACTTTCTGCACAAGATCAGCTTCCTCGGAAAATCCGCAAAGGAGTCTCGGAAACCGAGACTGGTGGCCTCACTCTAGCCTCATTAATGGAGAAAGCGGGGTTCAAGGCATACAAAATGGGGCAGGAGTTCAAAAAGCGATTGAACTTCCAAAAGCACAAATCATAGAGCACAATTCTACGGAAATCTCGAAAAGTCTACCGTCGTAAGTCGTTAAATTAGAGTCACACCATGTACCCACCAAAGCTGCGGTCGGTGGTAACGTAGCCCTCTACCGTCTTCGATGACGCCACCTGGTCATCCTCCACTGCCTCGTCCGGGTCGCCGTGCAACCCACCCTCTTTTTCCACAATCTCAAAGTCTTCGATGAGCTTGACCAACTCTGAGGTCTCCTGGTCCGCGTCGGCCACAGAAAGTCCGTTCATCATAGCGATGACATCGCCCAATGTCTTTCCCTGGGGCTTCAACTGCTCGTGGGTGGCCAAGACCTCTTCGAGGCACGTGATGGAGTTTTCGTACCAGCGCCCAGGAACATCGGCAAAGGGCGGCCACACCATGATGTTCTTGCGGGAAAAGACTGCCTCCAGCAGAAGCTGGTTGCGGTAGAACACCGACGCCTGGTAGTGGTCCTTGCAGCAGTACTGCGACAAGTAGGTGTTCGGGAGAATGAGCGACGGCTTGCGGTTGTAGATTTGGTATTTGGTGGCCATTTGCGGGGCGCCGCCCAGCTGAGAGGCTCGCCGAACCTGGTGCTGGGGGGCCTTTTGGCAGAGTGGATACCCACACTGATGCTCGATGTTGCGTTCCTCCACGGCTTCGTCGTAGGAGTCGGGGGTCCAGAATCGGCTCAAAAATTTCAATAGTGGCATGTCGATGGTGTAGTCCAACACCTTCTCGGCTACAATGAGCAGTAGCTGAGAGGCCTCGCCCGGTGTGAGGGTTTCCTTGCCGGCGAAGGGCGCCAAACTCGCGGAGAAGCCGTCCACGGTCAAAACGTCCATCTTTGCTGGAAAATGTGTAATTCGGTTTTCGTGGGTTCAATTGCGGGTTCTGGGGTCTAATGCTCAATGGCTCACTGATCAGTGATGTCCACTTATGTAGTGTACATTGCCCCAGCCGCGATCTACCTCCACATCAAAGACCTCCTCACGTGACCGCCCTTTATCTGAAGATCGCTTACTACATGGATTCTGACCATCCTCCCGTGGATTCGGACCCGCCGCCCGCAGTACCGCTACCGGGACGTCTTGGCTCGAACGTATCAGGGGAAAGTGTGTTGCTGCCCACGCCGACTGCCCCGGATGCTTTCAAGAGACACCGCTCTTCCACTACAAGTGTGTTTCTCAACTTCATCAACAATGGCTCCCAAACAACCACAAAAAAGCCTCTGCGGGACAAACGGCTTTTGTCGCTTTACAGGTTACTTGTGCTTGAGCTCAATCTTCCCGGGACAAGCTCGGCTAAGTTGAGCAATCCCGAAAACAAGGAGGAAACCAGGAGAGCCTACGAACAGTTGGTCAGTATGGTTCAAATCCCGTTCTACTTGGAAAAGTTCATTGTGTTTGGGCTTTTGGTATGCCTCAACTCATTCCTTACCCTCTTCACTTTGGTACCCTTGAAGATTGCCATTGTCACATTTTCTGCTGGGGCAGACTACATCACTTCACCCACACGAGATGCAGCGGTGTTTTTCCGGAAACTACACTTTGTCAAACGAGACGTGATCACTTTGGTTCTCATTCTAGCATGCGTGACATTCCTCGCCAGTCCTACATTGGAGATTTCCCGACTTTATCACGACATCAGGGGACAAGCACACATCAAACTTTACGTAATGTTCGGCATTTTGGAGGTTTCCGATAAACTACTTCTGAGCATCACCCAGGAAATCTTCACTGTGCTTGTCGGCATTTCATTGTGGGATACATCTCCACGAAATCTTGCCAAGGCGACGCTTTTCTTGGTGTTTGCCTTCTTGTTCTTTGCGTGCCACTCCTATGTGTTGATCTACCAATCGGTCTCATTGCACGTTGCAGCCAATTCGTACTCAAATGCCTTGTTGGCTTTACTCATGTCCAACCAGTTCGCTGAGCTCAAGGGTGCTGTGTTCAAGAAGTTCGAGAGGGAAGGGTTGTTCCAGGTTACCATGGCCGACTTGACAGAAAGATTCCAGTTATCTGTGATGTTATTTGTCATTGCGTTGCGTAATTTGTCTCAATTGAGCAACACCCAGCTAGGACTCATTCCCGATAGCTGGAAGTCGTGGAACAAGTGGTTTGGTGCCATTTTCGGGCCGACCGTGGTGGTGATGTCAAGTGAAATACTTGTTGACTGGCTCAAACACTGCTTCATCAATAAGTTCAACAGAATCCGTCCCAGGGTCTACGACAACTTTCTTTATGTGTTGAGCACCGACTTCATGGAAGTGTTTTCGCTGAACTCCAAGACTTACACTCTGCACGAGGTGTCAGACTATGTGCTCTTGACCAAGCGGATCGGACTACCGATCATTTCGCTCACCATCTGCTTTCTCCGAATGTCGATACGTGACCTCACAACTGCATTTGCGCCCTCTGCATTCACGTTTCTGAGCGTGGCATCAAGCATAATATTGATTCTCCTCACTTTCGTGGCCTTACTCGTTGCAAGACTTCTTTTGAGCTTGTGGCTTTTGAACTGGGCCCGCCTGATCAAGCATAGCCACCAGAGATATCAATTGAGCCTTCAAAGACAAAGCATCGCCGAACCGGACACTCCACAGTCGCAAGGGCCCAGTGAGACCGTGTATTCGGAACCCACCATCAAGTTGGAAACTCCAACCATCAAGAGCGAGTCCATTACGCCTCCTTTGGAAGATATCACATTGAAAGTGACCGATGAAGTCGACTCCGTGGAACCCACTGATGACTACCTAGCTTCTCCCTTCGATTCGGAAATCGAGTCCTCATTCATCCCAGGCGTCCCCAACACCGAAACCTCGTCGATCAACCCCACCACACGGCTTTATTTGTACGACTACGGAGAAGCGGTTCCACCCACACCGGAAGAGAAACGCAATGCCACTTTGATTAAGAAGAGAAGTGTACAAATCCCCCGGGTAGATTCCCGCACAGAAGACTTGGGCAACGTTCAAAGATACGAGATGGCAAGCAAGCGGATATGGTGAAGAACGAGGAATGTGTCTTTTTCCCTAATATGAAGGTCTATTTACACGAATAGGTATGTACAATTAGTGAGCTTTCAACTGCTTTTTCATCATCTCGCTGATGTAGCTCACGGTTTGAGGGCGAGGACGTTTCACGTTAGCAGCGAATGCCAAACACCCGGTCAACAAAGCCAATGCGCCAGCTTGGTGGGCAGCAGCCAAAGGAATAGGCACCAAGTAGATCAAGGTAGTAATTCCCAACGTGACCTGAAGAGTCACGAGACCCATCACACCATGGAAAGTTTTCTTGGCCTTTGCAGGAATAATGGCTTTGTTTCTGTTCACGTACATGTGTGCAGCCAAAATTGCAAAGAACGTCGAGGTGGCGAGAATCCGGTGCACCAACTGGACCGTGGTAGGGTTTTCAAGAAGGTTTCTCCACCACAAGTCCGAGTGATCCTCCTTTCTGGAGAATACAGGAGACATAAGCTCGTTCGTCGATGGCAAGTAGTCGTCGCCCATGTGGGGGAAAGTGTTGTAGATCAAACCAGCATCAAGGCCAGCCACCATTCCACCGCTCATCGCAGTGAAGAAGGTGAGCGTCAAAAGACCAGTAGCCAAAGTACGGACTCTGTTCAAAGCAGGACTATTGAGCTTTGCAAGCAAGGATGCAACTTTCTGTGGGTCTGCCTTCATACCCTTGACCCAGCGGTTTTCGTTGAGGATCTCAAATCCCGTCCACAACACGCCCAAGTACATGAGGAAAGCAGCACCCAAATGCGTGGTGAGTCTGTATTGGGAAACTGTGGGTTTCGACTTGCGCTCAGCAAGCTGCTCCTCGTCCAAACCAGACTTCACCATCCACCAGCCAATGGCACCTTGCAAACCAAGCAAACCGGTGAGACCCACAACCTTGCGGGACACGCTAGATGTCATTTTGCCTGATTTCCAGAAGTACAAAGCGGGCAACACGAAAAACATGCCGATGGCCCGGCCAAGAAGACGGTGGCCCCACTCCATGCTGAAGATGAACTTGAACTCATCGAGCGTAATGTGGGAGTTGAGCTGCTTGAACTCTGGGGATTCCTTGTATTTGGCAAATTCGGCTTCCCATTCGGCCTGGCCGATCGGTGGGATAGCACCTGTCACGGGTTTCCACTCGGTGATGGACAAGCCGGATTCCGTGAGTCTGGTCAAACCACCCACAACAACTATGCCAAAGATCAACCCGGACGTGCTGAGCAACCAGTACCCGACGATTTTGTTGGAAATAGGAGGATACAGAGATTTTTTCTTGAGTGCCTGGACGCTGGCGGTGACGCCACTAGGTTGGATCGTGGTGGAGTATGGTCTGGAGATGCGAAATTTCTGAAGAAACCTCGTCAAGGGCGGGGTTCTCGAGCCAAGGCACAAGCGCAGGGCCGAAGTGCGCGAGAGGATCCGCAACACGCTGGTGTTTTTCGTGAAGTAGAAGCCGGATCGGCAGAACATGGTGTGGAGTTGAAATCAGGCGATGATGAGTGGCTAAATGGGCGCGGGCACGTGCCGCGGTGGTTGCATGCTGGGGTGCAAAACGGTTTTGCAACTATCTGACTGAGTCGAGAGGTTTGAGGGAAAATAGATAAAATTAGGTTAGTATGCTTTTTGATGGGGCTAAGAAAGTGGAGAACGCCATCTACATCTACATCATCTTGGTGTTCTGCTCCGCGTGCTTCTTCCTAGTGTTTTTTGCAATCAGAGAACGGTTTGCCCGGCGCCATAGGGCCCCTAAACATGTTCAAACGGTCCTAGGGCCCGCCGAAGTGCCAGCAGCTACACCAGCACTCCCAATCCCCATCCAAAAATTGTACAAGACCGAGGAGTATGGCAGCAGGGATACCCTTGTCAAGCACCCACGAGTGTCGTCCGATGCAGCGTCGATGCAAGACTTCGAAATCGCCTCCACCATGCCCGACTGGGACTCGGTGACGTTGCAGCGCAGCCCCGAGCTCGAGCGGCCCGTGCGGTACCAGGCACAAGTGCAAATATCGAAAAGAACAAAACATGTCTACGAGGAAGAGGAGCTCCGGCGACTTGAACCGGTTGTAGGGCTGCTCACCAAGGTGGCCTATGTGAAGCTCTCGCAGCTTCTCTCGCCGCGGGTGATTTTCATGAAAACACCCATCCCAACGGAATATGTCATGGCGCTGGAGTTGCACGACATCAAGACGTGGCTCAACGACCCGAGTCTTCCCACCAAGCTGCTAGCCTTGGTGCGGTTGGTGTACGTGTGTGCGTTCCAGGAACCATTTGACAACATCCACCATTTCCACCAGGACTTGTGTGATCTCGTGGTGGCGTTGGTGGACTCGCTCAACATCTACAGCTACTCGTACAACTTCCCGTTTTTGCAAGTCATGCTCGTGGACCTTGCTGCGCTTGTGGCCTGGGAACATTGGAATTGGAGCTGGGGGTGCAAATTCGCACTGGGGAAGCACGACTCCCGGATGTCGCTCCTCGAGGCCATCGACTCGGGATACCAGATGGAAAATGAAAAAAGTGGAATCAAGAATAGTGGCAGAACCGAAAATGGGAATATAGAGGGCTTTGATGGGTACGGCTGCTCGGCAGTGCTCTCTGACGTCACGGTGTTCCGTCTCCTCTGCAACCTCTACCTAGGGTCACCAGCCTTGGCAAAGGATATTCGAGCGGACGGGCTCTTCAAGCTCGGCAGCATTTTCAGTGCGTGTGCCAAAAACACCCGGTGCCACCAGCAGAAAGATATGGTGAACCTCATTTCGCAGGCGGTGGCATCGACTTCCAGGGAGAGCATCAAGGCGTTTTTCTACACCGTGCTCCTGGACATTTTGCGGCCGCACTTGTTCTGCTGCCTCGAGCCGGACGACATTTTTGCGGCCGACTCCGAGATCCAGCAGTTGGTGTTTCGCGGCTTGTGGACCGACCAGCCGCCGCTCGTGCGGGAAAAAACCGCCGATATCGTGGCGCTTTTGGGAGAGCGGTTTCCGGATGCCACTGCCTGGACGAAATCCATGAAGTATGTCAGCACGAGGCACGACTCCCCGGGCCGGCTGGGGGCGCCGGGCTCGTGGCTGAATTTTGCATAGAAAAATGGAATTCATTCATCAACTGATAGCTGTGAGTACGATGCATTTACGAATTAACTTCAATTGCACAAGTTAATAATAATTAAGGTGATTGAGATCTGCTTTGCAGCGGGTGTCCGCATTTTGCATGTCTCATGCGCGAAGCGGAGAACATGACAACAGGCCGCATCGCACCTCGGCCCATATGATCAATTGCAAGTTGGGTCGCAAGCCTGAAAGTCCATGTTAAAGCGAAAAAAAGATGTTCAAGAATTTGGCAGAAATCGGATTGTCGGTTTCCGGCCACCCGGAAATTTCGCTTATCGGCATCTTGCTCCGGGTGCACCCTCGGTTCCAGGACCCTGAATTTCAGATGATAACGATTGTGCATATGGCGTTTTTTCCCAACCTGGGTAGCGACCGGTAATATGCCACATGCCCACGCTCGATTGTTTTTAAGGCCTACCTCCCCAATTTCCCCTCATTCATATCAGGGTTTTTCTTTAACTTGCTAAAACCTTAGCAATCGACAACTGTCTTTTTCATTACTCAATCGCGCCCGCAAAATCCCCCTTTTGATCCCCGTTAGTCAACCATGTCTGGACTTGAATTGGCTGCCGCCGCTGTCGTGGGCTCTCAATTGCTAGACGCAAAGTACCACTTGAAAGAGGATCTCGGATTGATCCAAAGTGTCGTTAGACAAGCTGTGCCATATGCGTACAACGTCTGGAGACACAAGGCCAGTTTCTGGTACCGCTTCGAATCAGCTGCTAAGAAGTACCCCAACAACCTTGCTGTGAGTTTCCCCCGGCCCCGCAAACTGCTGAACATTGCAAAAGACGAGAATGGCTACCCAATCCTCGACGACCAGTTCGAGGTCGAGAAGTTCACCTACCAAGAGTTGTACGACATGATCTTGAGACTCAGTTACATCTTCAAGAACGACTACGGCATCACCGCCAAGGACACCATCGGCCTCGACTGCATGAACAAGCCCTTGTTCATCATTGTGTGGTTTGCATTGTGGAACATCGGTGCCTGCCCCGCCTTCTTGAACTACAACACCGTGGGTAAACCTTTGGTGCACTGTCTTGACATCGCCAACGTCAGCCAGGTGTTTGTGGACCCTGACTGTGCTGAGCCCATCAAGGAGACCGAAAAGAGCATCAACAGCCAGCTTCCAAACGTTCGTATCCACTACATCAACGAGCCTGAGTTGCTCAGAGTCATCAGCGACCCAAAGAAGCCCAAGTACAGAGCTCCCGATGAGACCAGAAGACCCGACGATATCGACTCTTCGTGCGCCTTGTTGATCTACACATCTGGTACTACCGGCTTGCCCAAGTCGGCCATCATGTCCTGGAGAAAGTCGTTCATGGCCGCTGCATTCTTTGGAACAGTCATGAAGATCAACAAAAAGTCTACTGTCATGACGGCCATGCCGTTATACCACTCCACTGCCGCTATGTTGGGTGTGTGTCCAACTCTTGCTTCTGGTGGTTGTGTGAGTGTGTGTCAAAAGTTCTCTGCATCCTCGTTCTGGACTCAGGCTAAGTTGGTGGAGGCTACCCACATCCAATACGTTGGAGAGGTGTGCAGATACTTGTTGAACTCGGCCTACCACCCCGACCAGCAAAACCACAGTGTCAAGATTGCTTACGGTAACGGTTTGCGTCGTGACATCTGGAAGGAGTTCAAGAAGCGGTTCCAAATTTCCGGTGTGGGAGAATTCTACGCCTCCACCGAATCTCCAATTGCCACCACCAACCTTCAATATGGTGACTTCGGAATCGGTGCATGCAGAAAATACGGTTCGTTGATCAACACAGTTCTCAACAATGCTCAGGCTTTGGTGAAGATGGACCCTGACGACGAGAATGAGATCTTGAGAGACCCAAAGACCGGTATGTGTATCCGTGCCGACGTCAACCAATCCGGTGAATTGCTCATGAAGATCGTCAACCCAAACAACATCGAGGGCTCGTTCCAGGGATACTACGGAAACAAGAAGGCCACCAGCTCGAAGATCATCAGAAACGTTTTCAAGGAGGGCGATGCCTGGTTCAGATCCGGTGACCTTTTGAAGATGGACGAGGACGGTTTGTTGTATTTCGTGGACAGATTGGGAGACACCTTCAGATGGAAGTCTGAGAACGTGTCTGCCACCGAGGTGGAGAACGAGCTCATGGGCTCTGGTGCCATCAAGCAGTCTGTTGTCGTTGGTGTCCGGGTTCCAAACCACGAGGGCAGAGCTGGATTCGCTGTGGTTGAGCCAAAGGACGGATTGAGTGACCAGGCGGTGTTGGATGCTATCTACAGCCACGTCAGTGCCAACTTGCCCAAGTACGCCATTCCGCAATTCATCAAGATTGGTGCCAACCACATTCAAGCTTCGCACAACCACAAGGTGCCAAAGAACCAGTTCAAGAACCAAAAGCTTCCTAAGGGCGAGGACGGCAAGGAGTTGATTTACTGGTTGAACAAGACGAAGTACGAGGAGTTGAGCGAGGACGCTTGGGCCGGCATCATGGGCGGAAAGTCCAAGTTGTAAACGACATTGTAACAATAACAGGTCTAAATTGGAATTTCGTAGTTTCAGTCTTGAAGTCAGTTAGGATTACAATAAGTTAGTTGTGATCGTTAAAGTCAGTTGATAGTCATTGTATTCATCCAATATCAAATCGTATGATCTACTTCTTTTCGGAAATGGCAACGACACCTGGCAAGTCCTTACCCTCCAACAACTCCAAGGAAGCACCACCACCAGTGGAGACGTGAGACAACTTCTCAACGACACCGAACTTCTTGGCCACGGTGGCAGTGTCACCACCACCAATGATAACGGTGTTGCCAGCCTCAGCAGACTTGACAGCAGCGTCCAACAAAGCCTTGGTACCGGCGGCGAACTTCTCGAACTCGAACACACCTGGAGGACCGTTCCAGACGATGGTCTTGGCCTTGGCAACGGCGTCGGCGAAGAGCTCTCTGGACTTTGGACCAGCGTCGAGACCCATCCAGTTGTCAGGGATACCCTCCTCTTGGGTAGCAAGGCCAGTCTTGGCGTCCTTGTTGAAGTCGTCGGCGGTGACGAAGTCAACAGGCAACACAATCTCGACGTTGTTCTTCTTGGCCTTGGCGACCAAGTTCTCGACGTTCTTAGCACCGGCCTCGTCGTAAAGCGAGGTACCGATAGGCATGTTGTCCAAGACCTTCTTGAAGGTGAAGGACATACCACCACCGATGATCAAGATGTCGACCTTGTCCAACAAGTTGTCGATCAATTGGATCTTGTCGGAGACCTTGGCACCACCGAGGATGGCCAAGAATGGTCTCACAGGGTTCTCCAAGGCCTTGGCGAAGTACTCCAACTCCTTAGCCATGAGGAAACCAGAAGCCTTCTCGGGCAAGTCCACACCGACCATGGAAGAGTGAGCTCTGTGGGCAGTGCCGAAGGCGTCGTTGACGTAGACGTCGGCCAAGGCGGTCAAGCCCTTTCTGAACTTCTCCACGTCCTCGGCGGAGGCCTTGACCTTCTCGCCGTCGACCTTCTTGGAGCCCTCCTCCTCAATGTGGAAACGCAAGTTCTCCAACAAGAAGATCTCGCCTTGGGAAGCGCCGTTGACGGCGGACTCGACCTCGGAACCGACACAGTCGTTCAAGAAGGTAACCTTTTGGTCGGACAACAAGGATTGCAATTCCTTGGCGACAGGGGCCAAAGAGTACTTCTCGACCTTCTCACCGTTTGGTCTGCCCAAGTGGGAAGCCAAGATGACGGCCTTGGGCTTTTGCTCCAAGACGTACTTGATGGTGGGCAAGGCAGCAACAATTCTTTGGTTGTTGGTGATGGTGGTGCCATCAAGAGGGACGTTGAAGTCGACTCTGATGAAAACTCTCTTGTTGGCGAGCTCCAAGTCCTTGACGGACAACTTTTTCGACAAAGACATGATGTGTTGTAGTGGGCGAATCAATTGAAATTGCTGAGAATTTGACTTGCGGAGGGGGCCGGTGGTTTATATAGTGCGGTGGCTCGGAGTTGGCCCGGCGGATTCTCCTCCGTGCGACTGTGGAATGGGGTGATTCCGGGGTGGTGGTTAATTGCTCGAATAGGGTTTTCAGCAGTATGTGGTTGCCATTGGTTTATCCGATCCGGGCTAATTGATTTGCCCAACTTTAATTGTTTTACTGTCTGTTGCAAGACATTTAAGACAAGGCTAGGGCTTCGCAACCAAAGCCCACGTGAATTGGGAAGGTAAGACAAACTGAAAAAAAAAAAAAAAACGTCAAATAATCGATTTTGAATTAAACTGAATAACTTTTTTCTGCTTGAGGTAAAAATCTTGCCAATTGATCTTTCAGTGGCCCGGGCCCCCAGCACCTTCACGAACTTTCTAGAAGATCCTGCACCTCAGGCTCAGCTACCAGGATGGCTTAAAAACCACCAGCCTTCTACACTAGCACACAAAATGGAGAAATTATTGCAATGGTCGATCGCCCAGCAAACGGGCGACAAGGAGGCGATGGAGAAGATCGGTCAGCCGGACCCAAAAATGTTGCTGCAGCTTTTTGGCGGGCCCGATGAGCCCACGTTAATGAAGCAGGCCATCTTGGTGGTGAACAACCCAGAGGCCCAGGACGAGGACAAGGAAGTGGCCTTGGAGAACTTCGAGATGCTCATCGAGAACTTGGACAACGCCAACAACATCGAGAACATGAAGCTCTGGCCCGATATTATCCGCCAGCTTTCCAGCACCAACCCATCTTTCCAGGTCTTGGCTGCCTCCATCGTGGCCATCGCCACGCAGAACAACCCACCTAGTCAGGATGCGTTCTTGAAGCAGGAGAACGGCCTCTCAACACTTTTGGAGTTGGCTCAGGACAGTGCTAAGGAGGTGCAGTTGAAGAGCATCTTTGCCTTGGCCAGTCTTCTCAGAAACCACCAAGAGGGTATCGCCAAATTCGCTGCTGCCGACGGCTGGAAGACTCTCCAGCTCGAAAGCAGTGCCGGTGACCACAAGTCCATGGTGAGAAAGCTCTCGCTCCTATCTGCACTTTTGTCCACTGGTTTGGACTCCCAAACTACCGAGCAGCTCCGCTCGTCGAACGTGGTTTCCACTCTCGCAAGCACCTTGGCCGACGGCAACCCCGGCTGCATCGACAAGTCGCTCAACATCATCGGTCAGCTCCATGAGGCCAAGTACGCCTTCTCAGACAGCGAGAAGAGCGAAATCTCCAAGGGTTTGGAGGCTGTGGAGTCCAAGAGAGACCAGATTTCCGAGGAGGACTACAAGTCTGCCGCCAAGGCTGTCGCATAGACACTCCTGCTCCTTCCCATGCGGCTTTGCTTCGCAGTTTTGTATTATAGCTCGTAATTCATGATGTGCATTGATCAGTCCGCAATCACCTGATTCGGATCCGTAGACGTGAACACTCTCCGCATGGAGCTGTTAACGGTGGGTGGCACGATATTCTTGCGGGCGATGGTACCGAGATGGTCATACTCCAAGAACCTCTTGTATAAGCTGACCGCGCTGGTGTAAAACTGGAAGAGTTTCTCTGCCTTTGGCGCCGTCATCATGTTGAACTTCTTGATCATCTCGAGATACGACGTCCTTTGATCGCTGCCCAGCCGGGTGCTTCCCACGCCTGCAAAGTCGGGGTTTCGCTCGTACTTGTCGTAAAGAGAAGAGCCAATGGTGTATGTGAATGAGTAGAGCCAGTCCACTGTCTCCTCGTGACTCTTTGTGAAGAAAATGTTGACTTCCAAGTCCACTTCTGTTTGCGTGATAAGCCCCAACACCTCGTCCACCGTCAAGGCATTGCCCTCCACGTGAGACGCTTTCCGTTGAGAATCATGTAATTGCAGAAGCACCGCCTCCCGGTATTGCTTGTCTTCGTTGGCCTTGATTTTGCGGAGGTACTCCTTGAATTCCGGCACTAGCAACACGAGGTAGTATTTGATGTCCAGGCATTCGGCTTGGGCCCGTTCCTTCGCAAGCGTGATATCCTCTATAAGCGCGTGCTCTTGGATCTTGGCCACCAAGTCCTCCGGGCTGTAGTATAATGCTAAGATTTTTTCACTCTTTTCGGTGAGATCACAAGGCACGAACACGTCTCGGGTTCTATCGTACTGTGCTTCGACACGGCGCTTCCATGATATGAGGGGGACTTCGAGGTAGCTGTTTCTGACCTGGGGAAGATCAAACACTGAGCTGAAATACTCAGACTGTAGCGTATCCTTTAAGCAATACGCAATTTCAATCACCATCTCAGCCATTATGTCGGCTTTCTTGCGGGTTGCCTTATTAGCTTCCCTCCACTTCTTGTCTGCCTCAGTGTTGGTGGCTTTCTTGCGCTTGGTCGTTCGTTTAACTGGAGAGGATGTCAATGGACAGCTCTCGATTTCGTCAGAAAGTACAACGGCTTTCCTTTTGATCGGCTTTTCTGCAATTATTGACTGGGTAGAAACCTTAGACTGTAGAGGACTCGTCACTTCGGGGGACTGAGTGCTTCCATGTTGCTCTGGTATCAGTTCGAGGATTGGAGACGAGCACAAAGACTCTCTTCTACCCTTTTTTGAGGAAGGCAGTTTGGCGTCTTTAGGACGTGTCTGTTGTGATGAGTTGAGAATATCCTTCACGAACGAGTCATCATCGGAACTGCTGATCCAGTTGTTTATATCGAGCACGTTTCTTTTTGGAGATGGACGGAAGCTTGATCCATGAATGCTGTGAGACTCCTCTTTTGAGCCAGTGTTGATCTGATCTATTAGTTGTGTTGTGGTTGGGGCATCTTCAGACACGCTGTTTCGTTAGTATGCTTCCGCCAAACGTTCACTTGAGGACATACATTATCAAATCGTCGCTGTAATTTGTATTTTTATCATCAGCCTCGCTCAGAAGCTCAATGATTTCCATTTTCCATTGCTTGTTGGTGATGTTAAACTGTGTAGTCGCGCCAGACACGCTTAATGCTTCAGCTAAGAAGTAAAGTTGGCCGAAAACAAAAACTCAATTGAGGGAAAAATATGAGCGGAGAAGGCTTTCAAAGTTCAATTGCCATCAAATTCGATTTACCTGGTGTAAGTGTTGTAGAATTCTGCCTTGGCTACTGTACACCCGTGCCTCCGTAGATCAAGTTCGCTAAACACCAACAACCACTACTATCAACCATCATGGTGGGAAATCGCCACAGGGCCGTGAGCATGGCCTTCAACGGGTCTGTGTCGGACAACGACAAGCAGAAATCCATAAAGTCACTCTCGGATCTCCGCTCAATGTACAAGGATATTCGCTACGACTGGCCGCAGCTTGTGCTGGGTGACATAAGTCCCATTGAGTTGGCCATATCGTTCTTGGACGACACCTCGGTCGGCTTGGCTCACCGCAAAAACGAGTTTGACGAGCTCTGTGCCTCCACAGGTGACGCATTGAGGGCCGCCGTGGTGGAAAACCACGAGGTGTTCAACAACAGCATAGGACTGTACCACCTTCTTCTATCTATGGCCAAGGAATCGCAGGATGACTCGTTGGCCATCAGCGACCTCATTGAGTCCAGCACAAAGGACATGCGGACCCGTTCGACGTCTTTAAAAGATTTGGACAGCAGTTCTTCTAAGTACGCCGAAATGATTGATATCTTGGACGCCATGGACCACTTGCGGAACGTCCCGGAACGGGTGGACAAGCTCATTGCGGAGAAGAAGATTCACGAGGTGTACGACGTCATTGCCGACGGCTACGCCACGGCCACCAAGTACAACTTGTGGTCCTTGTCGTCCATGGGAGCTACTCAGCACTACTTGGAGAGTCAGTCAAACAATCTATACGACATGATTGTTGAGGAGCTTCAAAACGAAATATATTTGAAAAGCACCCACCATGGAGAAGCTGTTGGTGATGTGTTTGGCACCGCCAGTTCCCAATTTAACGGGCCGGGCCAAACCTCGAACCAGCTGGCCTCGTTAGAGCTGTACATCTACAACTCTGCCAACTTGGATATCCAAGAAATCGCCGAGGCGTTGACGTCGAACACTGAGGAGTTCATCTTCTCCCAGCTCCCAAAATTGCATCAGCATTATTCGAGGTCAAATGCGCCAAAAATCGAATACTCCATCCTTCTCGAGTCGAAGCTGAACCTGCTTTCCGAGTCCTTCTACTACATTTACATGTTGCTCTCCACGGCGTCGAAGCTCAACAAATTGCATTCGGTGACGGAGATTCTCATAACGTCTTTGCAGCTGGAGATCTACTTGTTGATCAACCAGGCAACTGAGGAATGCAAGCAGAGAAACTTTCATCGTCTCGCCAGACTTGCCAAAGCCCGGGCTTTGGAATCGCACACTTTACAAGACAAGGTGAGCGGCCAGAGCTTGAACGATCTCTCTGTTCCCATTCTTCAGGACTTTTTCGAGTCCTTCCTCACCAAATGCTTGATGGTGTTGCAGAAACACAAGGTCACCTGTGAGATCATCAAAAGTCTCACAGCTTCCGATGACATTTCGTCGAAGTTCAACCGGCTTCTGACCATGGATCGTGTACTGAATGTGTACGACTTCCAAACAGTCTGGTCCATCTTGAGAAAGGAGATCGAAACCTTGATCTTCAGCTATATCCAGGAGGACCCAGAGTCCGAGGACACACTCGCCAAAAAAACCGAGTTGTCAGGTAACAAAATCCATCACATTTTGAACAAGAAGCAGTTGTTTCAGTTTGACGACGTGAGCTCTTCCAAGTCTGGTTCCACCTCGGAGGAAATGAGAAGTGTGCTCAGCGAGATGTTCCCTGGTTTGGCTATGGGCGAAGACGAAGCTGTCACTCCTGCCACCTCTGATTCTCCATATATCACGAACGAAGGGTTCAGTTCCGTGGCCGATGTATTGGTCCCCAGAAATGTCTACAATATGAGAGTCATCTTGGACTACCTCCTTGTTTTCGTGGCTGGAGCACACAGTCTCTTCAACGATTTCGGCAAAACCAAGACCTCCGCTGAGTTGCCATACCAGTTCTTCCACGAGTTCATTCAAAATTCTTTCTTGAGGTTCCTTGGTGAGCAAATGACACGGTCGTTGAATGACTGTATGGCGAGCGATCTTGGTGTTGCATTGTCGAATGACAACCCTAAACTGATTGGCTTCAACCAAGAAACAGTTGCAGTGACCGACAGTTCCAACGGCAACCAAGCGGCAACGAGTATCATGCAATCTTCGGCCACGCACATCTACTCGAATGCTGTTGAGTTCAAGCAGCTTTTCGGAAATGTTTGTTACACCATGAACACGTCGTTCACATATCGTCGTGATATCAGCAATTTGGTTCTTGATTTGTTGAGACGTTTCACCATGTCATACGAAAGCTACTTCGAAGAGTTACTCGATACTGGAGGATCGCACGACATCACGGAAATGGGCCTCGGCCTTCAGAAGCAAAATAAGCGCCTACTGAAGATCGCGAAGTGGATGAGAGTTCCCTCGTTGGTAAATGTGTCGGGATCTCTCATCCTGAGAATGGATGCTACTGAGGAGAGAGATGAGTTGATCCAGAAGGAAAACGATCTCATGCTTTTCCAAAGCAATTCGGAAAACCAAAGCTTTGATGTCACCAAGGATGACATCTTTGATGACAAGTGGTTCGATCACGTCTGCACACTTTTGCTCACGACCACGTGGATCTTGTCCTGGCTTCCATTGATGAGAAAAGAATCCAACTACGCTCAAAACTCCGACCAAAACGAGAACGACATCAACAAGTTGAAGCATGAATATACCTTCTTGGAAAACGGAAGAGCTTCCAAGTCGCTCACAGAGAAAAATCAACGCTTCTATTTGACATTGAACCTGCAAGCCATTCAAGAGTTTGACAAGCTCGTGTCTATCTTCGAAGGCATCAGAGACCAGTTGTTGATTGCATTGAGATACAGTGCCAGGTTGCAAGCCTTGTACTACATTGGTCAATCCTTCAGCGAAAGTTTCGTTTTGAGCACGGAGCCTGCCGACTCCGATGTGTCCATCAGCCACTTCAATAAGGAGCTTTACTTCGTTGGTACAAAGGCCAACACATTGTTGAACAAAAGCGATGGAGAGTACATTTTCATGGGGCTTCCATCTTTCATCAACCAGGTATTTTTGCAAACCAGCGAGCTCGTCAAGGTGATCAACAAAAACGGCGTCAAGCGGATCATCTTGAATATCGTGACTTGTCAGCAGATGCTCAGGAGTGTGATGGCAAAAGAGGCCAGTGTTGATCTCAGCCATGCTTCGCGGTACTTCCAAATGTTCACTCTCACAGAGCAAAAGCTCATTCCAAAATTGGAAGAGTCGAAGGGCAAGTACAGCAAGAAGGAGCTTCTCAACCTTGTGAGATTGATCTACAGCGAGAGACTCAACCAGGCCTCGGTGTCGTCTTTCAACAAGACCAAGTACAGCGAAGTTGTCAAGAAGATCAACGAGATTTATACGTGATATGAACGACAAAATTGATTATATGTAAAATGAGTATGCAATAGAATGCAATGCAAATGAGCATGCAAGGTATTAAGGATTATTTAGCATGTCGCAAACCGGGATTGCAACCTTTTGATCTGCACACTTTAGTGGTGGCCTTGGAAGTTGTTGCCTCCAGGGCGAACACCGATTCTGTCACTCAATCTTTCGAAGAAGAAACGGCCAAAGGCCATGCCGAGAACGACAGCGAAGAAGTACACCAATGCGTAAGACATGGCCACCAACATCATGGCGTAACTGAACAACTCAGAAAGGAAACAAAGCAAGATTCTCACCAAGTCTCTGTACAACACCGTGAAAAGCGGAAGCTGTGGGTGGCTGCCGCTGGCAGTGACAGGTTCGCTAGCATCGGAGGTAACCTTGATGTCTTCCTCGTCACAGCCACATTGCTCGACAATCGTCGTGTTTTGACCGACCTGGTAGCTAGGGTTCTTCCAAACCTTCTGCTCCAAGTAGTTCTTGGCAAACTCAAAGCCCTTGGCCAAGAAGGAAACCACGAAGAACAACAAGAAGATACCAAAAGCCTGGCCAGCGTTGGCAGCGGACAAGTTTTTGAAAAGGACAGGGTAGTCCTTGTAGTGTGTAGTGAGGAACATGTTCATCGACATGTGGCTCATGGAGTCCATGGCGGAGTCTGAACTCAGAGTGGTGTTCATAGACATGCCATCCATATCAGACATGTCGTGATGTCTCTTTGCAAAGTCAATCAAGTGGTTCATGATTAATTATTAATGTGAAGCTTTTTGTGGGGGAGGGGAATTTCAAGGAAAGACTTTCAATTTATACATCAACACGAGCAAATATGGTGGGATCTGCCATTACTATTTAAAGGTGCCATCGGCTGAGAGTGAGCATTTTAACCTCTCAATAGAGTAGTTGGAAACCGCGCGTCCTGCAGCCGAGATCCGGAATTGGGTATATGCACCATTTGCGAGCAGTTTAGATGGCCATATCAGTCAAGTGGTACCGCGTGGTTGCAAGACTGCCAATGGCTGTGGTTGCCTTTGTTCGGGAACTATTTTCAGCGTCTGATGCCACAGGCCAATGGCGATGTAGCATGGTCTCCTTGACCGGAAATAAACGGCCAAAATTTGGGATTGAATGACCTTACTCAAGCCACCAACAATAGATTTTCACCGGCAACGATTTGCACCTAAAAATCATGAAGCGTCGCTATGATCGGACGTATCCACCCCCTTTCGGTGGGTGGCTTCAATGCGTTGGAGTTCTGGGCATTTTCTCGAAAGATCCGTCGTCAAAATGTGATCGTTGAGCCAGTCGTTGGCGATGAAGCGTTGCCCACACGAAATACACTGGCCCTTGATCAGAAGCTTTTCACCGAGATTGGGTGCAAGCTTGGCCGACGAGTCCTCGAACTTGAAGTGGAAGTTGAGAAGATGCTTCTTGTAGTCATAAGGCCTGTTGAACTTCCGGGACTTGTGCTTACAGTACTCGGGTGGGAACACACAACGAAACCGACCGGTTTCATCGTGGATACGCATGTGCCGGCTAAAGTCCCTGCTGATAATTTTGTCACAGACAGAGCACTTGACTCCTTTGGCACCCTTGCGCTTCTTGCCTGCGGCCTTGGCCTCCAGGTCAAGCTCCTCCTGCTTCTCCGATGGGTACTGCTCTTGGCTGTGGTCTTCATATTGGCCGTTGTGAGAAACGCCAAGGTCATGGGTTGGGTTCAAGTCGTAATGCTCGTCCACTTGATAGTGACTGCTATCGTACTGGTTCACATGGTCCTGGTGCTGGTCATAGTAACCATGATTGAGGTGTTCTTGGTGTAAGAGCGGCTGGTGGTGCTCATGGTGTTCATGTTGGTGGTGATCTTGTTGATGGTGTTGGTGATGGTCCTGTTGATGATGTTGGTGGTCATGTTGATGGTTCTGTTGGTGTGGCTGATGGTGTTGTTGATGGTGTTGGTCCTGATGGTGGTTTGAAAGATGGTGCTCCTGATGGTAGTGGTCGTGAGAGAAGTGCTCGGGGTGGTTGAGTAAGCCCTTGTCGTCTCCGTCGTGATGACCATTCTTCAAGAAGTCATGTCCAATGTGGTACTTGTCGTTGTACTCGAACGACTGCTCAAAGTGGTGTGGCTTGTCTTCATACTCACCTTGGCCATAGTTATGGCTGTCGTC
This sequence comes from Metschnikowia lopburiensis (nom. inval.), assembly GCA_030563105.1. Taxonomy (NCBI): domain Eukaryota; kingdom Fungi; phylum Ascomycota; class Pichiomycetes; order Serinales; family Metschnikowiaceae; genus Metschnikowia; species Metschnikowia lopburiensis (nom. inval.). The sequence goes on from JAKUBC010000001.1 coordinate 797,686, forward strand.
CTGGTACCCCTTGTGGTCTTGGTACTCCTTGTGGTCTTGGTACTCCTTGTGGTCCTGGTACTCCTTAGGGTCCTGGTATTGCTTGTGATCCTGGTACTCCTTGTGGTCCTGATACTCCTTGTTGTGGTTTGGCTGGAGTCTTCTATGTAGTTCGTAACCGTGGTCGCCGTAGAAGCCGTCCTTGTTGTCGTAGGACTCCTGAGATTCAGGATGCTGGCTTTGGTCGTGGATGCCGAGACCATGTGCGTTCAAAGGAATGAATTGGGCGTCGGCTCGTAGATCCCTGCCGTTGCGTTTCTCGTGGTACTGCTGGCCGTACTCCTGCTTCTCGAATGGCGGTAGGGAGTTGTATTCATCATACGAGAAGTTGATGTAGGCGTCGAGGTCGCTGTTCTGGTCACTGCTGGCCGAGGTGCCCTTGACTGCCTCGGTAATCTTCGAGGACACGTTCAAGTAGCCGCCGGGCATTTGCACCTCGTGCGATACTGTGGATTGGTCGCCCAAGACGTCGCCAAAGTAGTCGTTGTTACCATTTGGAGGGAACATGAGCGGTGTCACGTTGTCCTTCAGCGTGCCGTGCACGCCGATAGCCGGCAGCTCGAAGAACGAGTCCTGCTCGCCAATCTTGTTGTGGTTGGAGTCGTAGCTCATGTCTGTGTGAGGCCCATAGTAGGACGTCAAGTGCAGCTCCAGCGCCGGGGCCGGGTTGTGCGAGTGGCTCAAGTTGTCAAGCTTCAAGCGAAACCCGGGGTTTCTCAGCCGCAGTTTGCCCTGTTTGGCGGGGGTATGGCTGGCGTCAGTGTGGCCCGTCTTGCCACTCAAGTGCTTGCTGTCTGGGAACAACGACGAAGTGTGGGGAGCAGCGAAATCGTCGGTGTTGGAGTACGAGAGTTTCGAGCGGTGCATGTGTTTTTTCGACCGCTCCAGCGGGTTGGGCTGTGAGTACTGGTCGTTGGCGTAGTACTGGGGAACGTCGGGAGTGTGGTCTTCAACGTGGGCAAGGTGGGAGTCTGGGCCCAGAACACCGCTGTCCGACTCACCGAAGCTGAAGTAGTCTTTGCTCGTGGAGCTGGAGGCAGGAGCCGAGGTGGCACCTTGCCATTGGGAGCTGTAGTAAGGGATGTGGTGGTGAGCAATCAGGCGAGCGTTAGGGTGAGAGGATTCCGGGAGTTGATTGTGGTGGTAAGGGGCGTGGATGGTGGAGGCGTCGTCGCCAAGTGTAGGAGTCCTCATACTAGCCTAAAAAAACGGAATTTCAAAACGGTTTCTGTGCCATGCAGAGAATGATATATCTGGAAGGTCTGGGTGGGCCAGATTGAGCTTGATGATACCACGGCGCATGTGCAGGCGGCGGTGCGGCGGAAGCGGAGCCTGGAGCATTTAGCAGATTCTTCTTTCGGGCGTACATGTCCAGCACGCATAAAATCCGGCTCAATTAATGAAATTAATTTTTGAGTTCGAGTCGATGGCTACGGGAGTTTACTAGTTGGGGCTTGGAAAGATGTTGTATCGACCTAACAATGAACCCATGTGGAACACTCTAAGGCCACTCAGTAGTAGCCACCAGGTAATAGTGGCAGTTAGCAATTAGCTGCTAAAGCTAGTATTAGAGAGACACATATACGAACACCGGTGCTGGAGCCACGCATGGAGGCCATCTCGGTTAAAAAAAGAAACCAAATTCCACAGACACCGTTTTACGATAAAAGGGGCATCAGGCCATAATGCCGCAGCCCGCATCCTGGGGCTCCAAGCGCACGCACTTATAACGGTGCGACCGTACAAGCAGCTGCCTCACACACGGGTTTTTTCGGTGGAAAATGGCCAACTGACCACCAAGCTATGGAAGCTTTGATCCCCGGAAAATCCAGTTTTGCAAAAAAAAAACACTTTCCAGAATCGCTTGCTAATCGGTCCGTGCAGGTTGGGGCGTTTTTCCCCGCGGGCTACGCCATTCCCCACCCTGCCGGTGCAGCAAAATCTGGCCAAGTGATGATCAAATCGCGGACAGCGCCGAATCGCGTAATGGCCAGTGCAGAAAAAAAAACGGGATAAGCGGGGAAGACACTCACCGTCGCCAGCAAAAACGCCAAAGACACCCAAACGGGCAAAGAAGCATAGCCGACGCCTGGAACGTTCGTAGAAGTGCGGAACCTTCTTTGCTTAGGCGGCCCAGCCTGAGTTTGTAACAGGGCTTATCAACGCCGCGGGCTGCTCTCATTGCACGTGACCGGAAAAATGCTCCGGCCCAAACGGCGTCTCCGCGGTCGCTCTGACCTGCTCATTTCACATCGCCACTTTCACACTATCTCGATCTCGATCTCACCTATCACACTACGCCTAGAACCACACTTAGTCAGTTGACAATTTCACATCCACAAGCTCATTTCACGCCCGTTTTAAAGTTTATCGGCAAATAACCCTAAATCGAGATTTCACACACAATAATTCTTATCAACATTGAAATTTCACACTCTAAATTTCATTACCGTTCTTATTAAGGCTATCCCATCTCTTCCTATCCCATCTCTTCATCTTTCGCATCTCCCTACCAATGCTCACTTCCAACTCATACACCCCATTTTTGAAAATGGGCGTTCGAATGTGAAACCAGTCTAAATTGGAAACCAGTCGTATGTGATTCTTCTTTTTTTGTTGCTTCTTTCGTCAATTTCCTCTTTCGTCCTTTTTCTTTCCCAATTGTCTACACTGTTCCTCGCTACTGTGAGAATTGGTCCTGCAGGCGCCGCCCGCAATCTACCATTCCTAGATCTAGTACTACTCTACATCTACATCATCACCATGTCTTCGTGTATGATCTTCGGAGCCACCGGCTTGTGTGGCAAGGAAATCTTGGCCCGTGCCGAAACCAACGCCTTCTTTCAATCCGTCATCCCCGTCACTCGGAAACCAATCGACTCCGACTCCCCCAAGGTCAAGAGCGTGGTGGAGAAGAACACCGACCTCTACAAAGATATCATCGCCCAAGAAAAACCATCCACCGTGTTCACCAGCTTGGCCACCACCAGAGCCCACGCCGGCTCTGCTGAGGCTTTTGTCGCCGTTGACTACGGCATCAACATCGATCTCGCCAAGGCTGCCAAGGCTGCTGGCGCTGACACGTTTGTGTTGGTTTCTTCTGCTGGCGCTTCGGCCAAGTCTCCATTCCTTTACCTTAAGACCAAAGGTCGTCTCGAGGACGATTTGATTGCGCTCAAGTTCCGCAGAACCATCATCTTGCGCCCCGGTCCATTGTTGGGTGCCAGAGACGAGTCCAAGGGCTTCCTCAACGACTTGTCGTCGTCTGTGTTCAAGAAATTCCACAACACGTGGTTGGGCAACTCGTTTGTGTTCCCAATCTACGGCTCAGAAATCGGCCAGATCGCCGTTGATCTTGCCCTGAAGCCATTGACTGACAGCACCGAGCCTGAGGTCAACATCGTGGGAGGAAAGGACCTCATGAAGCTTCTTCCAAAGAAGGACGCTTAATCACATTTTATATTTTCGGAATTGACTGGAGTTTTGTAAGCCGTGTGTTCTGTATGATTTTGCTAGTGATTTCAATATTCATATGATTTCAATGTTCTTGCGATTGCAGTTGCTTTGCAGCTGCTTTGTGATCGTCTCGTGATTATCTTGCGACTGCTTTCGATTATTTCGTAGTTATTTCGGATTGCCTTGATGTCTTGCGATTGTGGTGTAATGGACTGGAATGTCTTGTAGTGTGAAGGATTGTCTTTCACGATCTTGCGAGATCATGTTTATTCTCTCAATCACTCGTGACTCTGAGGTTCTTTTCAAAAAAAAAACATTTTCTAGTGAATTTTAGTGACGTTGGTATAATGTCGGTACTCGGTACTTTAAGTTGGGACTCAGTACTCAAAATGGGCACTTCCCTACTTCTCCACACTTTCTGGCTGCGGGAACTTCCGATGGAATTCCGTTACTTCGATCTGTTGCGCTTGCGTTATTTCTATACAGCCTGTCACTTTTACACTTTTCGTCGTACTCATTTGCGCTTGCCTAAACGCATTAAACTTTTAATTATGTTCTATTAGAATGACGTTTTCCGGGACTCCAATCCATCTGGCAGGAGCAACGGGCACTGGTCCTCTTTCTTATCCGTCAAAACATGCTTGTCGATCCAGTCCGATGCCCAAAACCTTTTTCCACACAAACACGTGCCCTTGTGGTCCAACTTGTCCAGCAAGTTGTGGTTCCGCTTGACGGAGCGGTCGTCAAAAATGTAGTGCTTGTTGAGGAGGTGTTTTTTGAAGTCGTACCTCCGGTTGAACTGGCCGGTTTTGTGGTCACACCGGTGCCGGGGAAACGGACATGCAAATCTTTTAACTGCTTGGTGGATACGCCAGTGACGCGACATGTCCTTGGTGTTGGTTTTCTTGCAAATGGGGCACCCCTTGTTTTCGAAGCGGGCCTCCACGATGGGGGCGACAATGTCGCTATTAGAGTTTATCATGGTGGTCAAGTCGGGATATTGTCCGTAGGGCCCTGGAGGGATGGACAACTCCTGCTTTGGGCTGTTTTCTGAGTGCCCAGCATTTTGCACCTGGTGCAGCTGCTCGGGTTCAGATTCCAAATCCACGTTTGCGGGCGGGGGCATCTGATAATTATGGAGAGGCAGGCCTTGGCTCACGTCCGGTGGAGAATGTAAATCCCTTTGAGGGCTCCTTTGTTGTAAATCGAGCATGCTGTGCGAGTTGAAGCTCTGACTCACCAGGAACGTCTCCATTGAACTGCTTTGCTCGCTGTACTGGCTTGGGCCCGTGCTGGCGGCCGGCAAGCTAGGATTCTCATCCATGGCATAATAACCGAAATTTGGTCCTTGGACCGGCTCGTCCTCTGCGGGGTCATAAAATCTGGCAAGTGGGTTTTCGTAGTTGAACTGTGCAACCCCTAACGTGGGGTCCAAGTTCAACGACTGAGGGTTATCGATGAAGCCCGGGTACTCGAACGGATTTTCAGGCAACGATCTGTTTGTGGGGCTGCCTTCGAACTCGTCCGAATACATCTTCTTTGGGGCCATCATTAGCATATGTTGTCTGGTGGTAGACTCCTGTATTCAGCTGTGCAAATCGTGGCACAAGCGTTGATGTGCAAAGTCTTCGAAACGGGCTGAAAATTAGGCGAAGGCACACTTACTTATAAATCAGCGCCAGCCCAGACTTACATGGCAAAGTGCCGGGTTCGACTACTTAATGCGTGATTAGGTTTCCCTGGACGCACGGTCCGGTGCTGCATCGCGTGCAGAATCCTGGGTTTGTCGAGGCCACCGCAGCATTCGCTGCAGGGAACGATGGGGGTGCAATCTGTCCGAGAAATGACCCACACCTGGACGAAAAGGGGTTTTTTCGTGGGTCTTTTTAACAAAGAATCAGGAAACAAAAGGACGAAATACGAGTTATCACCGGCTTTCCAAGAAATTCCGAGAATCGCTCCGTTGCCCCGAGGCATTTTATCTCCGTAGCCCAAGTCTAAATGTCTCGCAAAAGTTCGAGGCAGAAGCCGCTGTGCCTCCACTTCGATGCGCAAAGTCCTGTGTTCAAGTTCCCCTCATGCATCGAACGCCCACTTACACTGCTTCGATAGTTGCTTATGAGCCAGTCGCCGTTTGTTCCACGCAGTTCAACGGACGACTTGCTTCACTGTAACCTTACTTTTATGCAAGGCATCCACGGCACAAACGCAGCCCGGGTTCGCTGCAGCACCCCAACAAATGAGATCGTGACACCAGCACCAAAGCCCGGCAAGCCCGCCGGAATAATTACGCTTGCCCGCCTCCGGAATGCGAATCTAGGCACCGGCCTTAGCTTTACGAGTCCAGCTTTTTGTTCCCGCTTCCACCACTGAAATGCAGCCTGTTTCTGCTAAGCGATTTTCTTATCACCATCCGCAAGTGAAACGTCATCGCTGTATTCCAAATCTGAAATTAAGGTATGGAAGCTTTCCGTGGTCTAACGATGACGTGCTAATTCGGGCGTCGGCTGTGACCTCACGAAGGCTTGGGCCCTGCAGCGCGCAAAATCGGAAAGTCCCACTGCCGCTTCAATCAGCCCACGCACAAACGGTGCGCGCCTGACGCCCTGAGTGCTAAAATTTAACGAGGCGAATAGCCATGGCTACAAAGCAACTAGCTTGAGGTACCGCGCCCAGCGGGAAAACTTAACGCCGGTGGCGATTTTGCTGCTTTCCGACCCCATTGTTGAGCCTTGTTTAGACTATTGTTGATATGCGGTCTGTTTATCTCGTGCGGCATTTGATGACGACTGCGGCATCCGAGCCCCCGCTGCACGGGCGTTTCCGTACTGATGAGGTAAAGTCAAAGCACCTGTATGTGCTGCGCCTTGGGTGACAGGAGAGGTGCGAATGATGATCACTGGTGGGGGCAGTGGTGGGGGCCGCGGGTCCCTGAGACCAGCTGGTCGGTCACGTGCGTCTCACGAGTATTCGCACCAGACCCCAGCCCCAGCCCTAGCCGGGTAAGACCCGCAGGCCCTGCACCGAGCCTGGTGAAAAGTGAGCATCTCAAATTTTTTTTCTTCAACACATACCACACTAAAATGGGTGCCTACAAATACTTGGAAGAGTTGCAAAGAAAGAAGCAATCTGACGTTGCCAGATTCTTGTTGAGAGTCAGATGTTGGGAGTACAGACAAAAGACTGTCATCCACAGAGTCACCAGACCTTCTAGACCTGAGAAGGCCAGAAAGTTGGGTTACAAGTCCAAGCAAGGCTTTGTTGTGTTCAGAATCAGAGTCAGAAGAGGTGGCAGAAAGAGACCTGTGCCAAAGGGTGCTACTTACGGTAAGCCAACCAACCAGGGTGTCAACCAGTTGAAGTACCAAAAGTCCTTGAGAGTCACCGCCGAGGAGAGAGTTGGCAGAAGAGCCGCCAACTTGAGAGTGTTGAACTCCTACTGGGTCAACCAGGACTCCACCTACAAGTACTACGAAGTCATCTTGGTGGACCCATCCCACGTTGCCATCAGAAGAGACCCAAGATACAACTGGATCGTCAACCCTGTGCACAAGCACAGAGAGAACAGAGGTCTTACCTCTGCCGGCAAGAAGTCCAGAGGTATCAACAAGGGTCACTTGTACAACAACACCAAGGCTGGCCGTCGTCACACCTGGAAGAGACAAAACACCTTGTCTTTGTGGAGATACAGACACTAAGCGCATGCTTAGCGTTATTCTCCAGGGTATTAGGTTCATTTGTGTATTGAAATAATGTGCTTAGTATGAAAATTTTGTAGGAGTGCACATTGCATCGATCTGATTCCGGTTTGAATTTAACCATTAAAAACACATAACCACCATGGATTTTGACAATTTCTTTGACAGCTGCCGTTTTTCGATTTTGTCCATTAAGTCGATTTATCTCACCCGTTCGCCCGCTGCCCGAGTCATTGCAATTACTGACTCCATCCGTAATTATTATCTCCCCCCGCACCCCCGTGCCTCCCACCCAACGATATGGAAAAAACTCCGTAGTAAAATCCCTACCTAGAACACATCACTAATGTCCTACGAGAAAACCGCTATCTTATCCGTGTACAACAAAACCGGATTGTTGGACTTGGCCAAGGGCTTGTCTGAGGCTAATGTCAGAATCTTGGCCTCTGGCGGTACCGCCAAGATGGTCCGTGAGGCTGGCTTCAGCGTTGAAGATGTCTCCTCCATCACCCACGCCCCCGAGATGTTGGGCGGCAGAGTCAAGACCTTGCACCCTGCTGTGCACGGTGGTATCTTGGCCAGAAACATCGCCACTGACGAGGCCGACTTGACTGCTCAGGGTATCGACAAGGTTGACTTTGTGGTCTGTAACTTGTACCCATTCAAGGAGACTGTGTCTAAGGCTGCTGTCACCATCAGCGAGGCCGTTGAGGAGATCGACATCGGTGGTGTCACCTTGTTGAGAGCCGCTGCCAAGAACCACGCCAGAGTGACTATCTTGTCTGACCCTCAAGACTACGCATGCTTCTTGCAAGAGTTGAAGGCCGGCGAGATCTCCGCTGACACCAGAAACAGATTGGCCTTGAAGGCTTTCGAGCACACTGCCGACTACGATGTCGCCATCTCCGACTTCTTCAGAAAGCAGTACTCTGAGAACGTGTCCCAAATGCCATTGAGATACGGTGCCAACCCCCACCAAAAGCCAGCCCAGGCCTTCGTTTCCCAGGGCGACTTGCCTTTCAAGGTCTTGGGTGGCTCTCCAGGCTACATCAACTTGTTGGACGCCTTGAACTCGTGGCCTTTGGTCAAGGAGTTGTCTGCCTCCTTGAACTTGCCTGCTGCTGCTTCGTTCAAGCACGTCTCGCCCGCTGGTGTCGCTGTGGGCTTGCCATTGTCCGACGTTGAGAAGAAGATCTACTTCGTCGAGGACATCGAGAACTTGTCTCCATTGGCCAACGCCTACGCCAGAGCCAGAGGTGCCGACAGAATGTCTTCTTTCGGTGACTGGATCGCTTTGTCTAACATCGTCGACCTCCCAACTGCTCAGATCATCTCCAAGGAGGTCTCTGACGGTGTGATTGCCCCAGGCTACTCCGACGAGGCCTTGGAGATCTTGAAGAAGAAGAAGGGCGGCAAGTACTGCATTTTGAAGATTGACCCCAACTTCACCCCTGACAACCTAGAATCCAGACAGGTTTACGGCATCACTTTGCAACAAAAGAGAAACGATGCCATCATCAAGGGCTCTTCGTTCAAGGAGATCGTCTCCAAGAACAAGTCCTTGACCGAGCAAGGTACCGTCGACTTGACCGTGGCCACCATTGCCTTGAAGTACACCCAGTCCAACTCTGTGTGTTACGCCAAGAACGGTATGGTTATCGGTTTGGGTGCTGGCCAGCAGTCCAGAATCCACTGCACCAGATTGGCCGGTGACAAGGCCGACAACTGGTGGTTGAGACAACACCCAAGAGTGTTGGGCTTCAAGTGGGCCAAGGGTGTCAAGAGACCAGAGAAGTCTAACGCCATTGACTTGTACGTCTCTGGCCAGATTCCAAAGTCTGAGCCCGAGAAGTCCGAGTACGAGAGCAAGTTCTCTGAGCTTCCCGAGCCATTGACCGAGGAGGAGAGAGCCGACTGGTTGAGCAAGTTGTCCGACGTGGCCTTGTCCTCGGACGCCTTCTTCCCCTTCCCAGACAATGTCTACAGAGCTGCTAGATCCGGTGTCAAGTTTGTGGCTGCCCCATCTGGCTCCGTCATGGACAAGGCTGTGTTCGCTGCCGCTGACTCCCACGACATGGTCTACGTGGAGAACCCAATCCGTTTGTTCCACCACTAAACCCATTTCTATTGCCTAAATTTACACATTCTTCGAGTTAATTGTAGATCCAAAGAGTAGATTGGGTGCAACTCCAGCGCACCCCAGTACCTCCGGTGCTTTTCACCAAAACGTGTCCACCGCGAACTGAACCACCGAGGAAACCAGACACTGTCAAGTTCTACAGCATTCCGAAATGGCGTCAGAGTATAAATACGACGAAGGCTCGGAAACGTGGCCCTACTTCGTGTTGGCCGTCCTTGTTTTCATTCTTGTTCCGGTGACCTACAAGTGGGCCTCGGGCATTTTGGCCAAGAGCTCCACCAAGCAGACCACAGGCGCCATCACCGAGGACCACAAGTCCTTGGGTTTGCCCCACTCGGCACAAATCAGCAAGCTTCAGCTGAACGTCAAGGCGGCCAGAATCTTCAACAAGAACCTCGCCTTCATTGTTGCCGGTTGGGCCCTCGTTGTCTACATCTGGATTACGTATGCCCATGTGGTGAGCTTGGAGGCATTCTTCGACCCCCACACCATCTTGGACATTCCCTACACGGCGACCGAGCGGGAGATCAAGTCTCGCTACAGAAAGTTGACTTTGAAGTTCCACCCGGACAAAATCGGCAAGGACTTGGGTGAGGAGGCCAAGAAGGAGATGGAGGCCGCCTTCATCCGCATCAACACCGCCTACAAGGCGTTGACCGACGAGGTCACCAAGAACAACTTGAGGCTCTACGGCCACCCAGACGGCCAGCAAGAGGTTACTCACGGTATCGCCATCCCTAAGTTCTTGGTCGAGGGCAAGTACTCGTCCATCATGATTGTTGTCTACTTCATTCTCATTGGTGTTGTGTTGCCCCTCGTCGTGGGAACTTGGTGGAGCAACGTGAAGGCCGTCACCAAGAAGGGCTTGTATGTGGAGACTGCCAGCTCGTTCGTGCGCCGTTTGGCTGACAAGAACCCAGGCAAAGTGTTCACCCCATTCGATATCTTGGACTGGGTTCTCCAGGCCGACGAAATCAGCACCATCGCTGGTGACTTGTCGACTGAAGAAGTTAAGAAGTTAGTGTTGCAGTACATCAACCGTGAGTTCCCTGACAATGACGCCGTTCAGTTAAAGGTTGTTGCCAAGCTTCCAGAATTGATCAAGGGATTTATCGACATTGCCACTGCTTTCCGTGTCCCTGACGTTCTCGCTCCCGCTTACGAGTTGCAAAAGGCCATCGTCCAGGCCTCGTCCCCTGTCGGAAAACACAAGGAGTTGTTGCAATTGCCTTACGTGGACAAGAAGGTCGTCGAGGCTCAAGCAGTCAAGAAGATTGGTAAATTGCTCACGTTGTCTAAAGAAGACGCTGGCAAGGTCTTGGGTATCGATGATTCCAAGAAGTTGGATGTTGCTTTGGCCGTGGCCAAGAAAATTCCATTCATCAGAGTCTTGGACGCACTGTTCAGAGTTCCCGGCGAGTCCATTGTGCCTCCAAACTCCAGCGTCCACTTGGTCATCAAGTTTTTGATCAAATCGCATGCGTTGAAGCTGTGTCCCAAGATCGATGACGAAAGACTCGTCACAGAAGAATCGTTCGAAGACTTGAAGGATCCTTTAAGATCTAACGAAGATGCTCCATACTTGCCACCAGCATATGCCCCCTACTTCCCCGCCAAAGTCTCCCACGTCTGGGAAGGTTACGTGCTTAACCAGAACGACAACAAGCTCATGGATGGATGGGAGGCCGCCCCTCTAGAGCGTGTTGACTTGTCCAACTTGGAACTCACCCAAAAGCAATGGGAAGCAGGAACGGAGGGCGAGATCGTCATCAGCACATTCAAGATCAAGATGCCTGTGCCTGCACCTCCCAACGTTGGATCCTTCCAGTTCAGACTTCTCTTGAAAAATAATGCATACTTCGGAACCGATGTTGACATCCCATTGTTTTTGACGGTGGAGAACCCTCCAGTGGACACCGAGGCCATCAAGAGAGCCTCTGCCAAACAGGAGCAAGACTCCGATGAGGACTCCGATAGCGATATCTCGGATCCAGAAGAGGATAGTCTTGCTGGTGCTCTCGCTGCCATGAGAGGACAAAACGTCAAGAAGGCCAAGGCTACGGAGGAGACTGATGACGAGTCAGATGCCGGCAGTGTGTTCACGGACATCAACACCGACACCGAAGACGAGGCGGATGAGAAGTGAATTAGGTCGTAATAGATTAACATTTACGTATGGTAGTTCTAAGTAGTATTTTTCAGACGGTCAAGGTCAAGATCGCAGCATCTGGGTTTGTCAAGCCCTGTTGCTTATAGTAGTCCTTAACGGTTTCGCTGGATTTCGTGAAGCCTTTCTTCAAGTACCAGGCAATTGCTGCCTCGTTTTCAACATGCACGTGGAGTACAATTTCGTGGACGAATCTCTCCTTTGTCTCTGTTATAAGCCATTCAAGTAGCTTAGATGCGATACCTTGGCCACGGTATGCCTCCAACACAGCCAACGACTCAATGTAGAGAGCGTTTGGGGTAATTTTGGAGTTTCCGTTGGAGTGAGCGGCCTCGAAGTCTGCGACTTTGTGGGACGTGTGGATGAGTTTACCCTTGATAGCACCCACTGGTAACTCACTGTAGAATGCAAGCTTGACCACCTGGCCGCTGTTGAGAGAGTCCTTGTACCATGATTCTGGGTATGTAGTGGGCAAGCTCACCTCATTGATCTTTTTGAAGGTGCCCAAGTTGTTGACGGTCAAGTCGTCCAAGGTAATGATACTTCTTCCCATGTTGGTCTTGTGCGGTGATTTTCAGTGCGCTACCTGTCAATTTGTCAAATTATGGAGAACCTCTCGAGTGACGATTGCAAACACTTTTGATCTGCATTAGCAATTTCTAACAGTCAACTCCCACGTCGACATGATTTAAATTGGGGCCATTGTGACTACAGTTAGACTGTGGCTTCGATGGGTGTGGCAATAGAAAAAGAGCTCAGTTACGAGTTGCAAAACTCAGCTTTGTCGAAAATAAAGACGTGAGGTTAATTCGCTGATCCAGAGGCATCAATCTATAGCTACGGATCAGTAGGTATTATCATATGGCTTCGATCGATAGAGTTGTACCTTCACGTGATAGTGGTTCTACTCCGCGCAGTATGACCATTTCAAGCTACTCCACTGGTCAAGTGAACCACACCTTCTACAGCAACCACAGCAAACCGTAATGTTCGTGGCTATCATTGTGTGTTTGATTATTGCATACTTTGTCAGATCTGTTATCCAAGACTTCAGAACAAACCCATTGACCCTCTCGCAAAGCATGGAGCCTCCGGTGCAGACCAAATTCGTGCTGGAGACATTGGCTAAGTTCAACGGTGTTGACGACCCCAAAGTGTACTTGGGTATTCAAGGCACCGTCTTTGACGTTTCCCAAGGTAAACAATTCTACGGCCCAGGCGGCCCCTACGAGAATTTCGCTGGCCGTGATGCCTCTAGAGGATTGGCTCTTAACTCGTTTGATCCGGCTGTGTTGACGCCTCTCGACAAGCCTCTTGACACCTTGAGTGACTTGGGAAAGGAGGAGCAGGAATCGTTGGAGAACTGGAAGAACCACTTCGAGGCAAAGTACAAGATTGTGGGCACTTTGCACAATCCGGGGGAGATCTGAGTCTGAAGAAACGCTTACTATGAAAGCTTCTATAAACGATTTATGTATGATTATGCTCGATGTGCTTTTGAAAGATTGTAAATGTTTAAGAGAATCATTTTATTGTAATTGCATTTATAATCTCTCATACTTCTGCTGGCTCGCGTCTTAAAGTGCATTGCCTGAGATTGACCATATGTGCAAAATAAATGCAAATCCTAGGCAAAAGGAACTGAAAAAAAAACCTTGAGAAGGTGTCGGATATTTAGGATCTGATGTATTTATATCTTATTTAAATTTAGCCTTTTTAGATATTCGGTGCCCGCAACTCGATCAACCAGCCTAAGTCGTACAGGAAGCTCGAAAAAAAGCGAGAAAATACCATCAACGCATTGCTACACCATGAGCTTCAGAGGTAGAGGCAGAGGCGGATTCGGCTACAACAACACCAACAACCGCAATAATGCGGGTAATTTCGGCGCCAGTGCCAATGGCGTGGAGGTGGAGATATTTGGCTGGAATGGTTCGACACCCGGTGAGTGCATAGCGTTTATTGCCAGAAAGTGCAAGATCACCGTCTCCGACTACTCCATCAACAATGCCAATGGCGCATTGAAGGGAACTGTGCGCTCTGACCAAGAAGCTAACGATTTGCTTCAATGGTCCGGGGTCCGTTTCGCAGGCAACCCGTTGAGGATCAACAAATCCGGCCTGTCCACGCTTGGCCTTGCCTCCAATCCCTCCGACGGACTGAGCACCATTCAAACATTGACCATGTTCATCAAATCGCGATACAATGCCGACATGAAGCTTTTAAACCTTGGCTCGGTGCAACAGGATCCCACGCTACTGTCTAAGGGCTTCTTCGGCACAAACTCTACAACCTCCAAATTTTTCCCTGCGCTCATGAAAATTGCCGGTGACTTGAAGTTGGATGTCACCAGTGTCGACTTGTCGAGCAACGGTTTGACAGATCTCTCCAACATCTCGACGTTGTCGCAGGCATTCCCCAACTTGAAGAACCTCTCCTTGCAGAACAACAAAATCTCGCGGATCAGAGCCTTCGAGTTGTGGAAAAAGAAGTTCGTTTTCTTGAGAGAACTCATAACCCTGGAAAACCCAGTGGTGAACACCAACAATCAAAATGATATCAACAACTTCAAGGCCGAGATGCTCAAAGTGTTTCCCCGCTTGGTCGTGTTGAATGGAGAGGTCCTCCGGAACGAACAGACCCTTAACAACACTATGAAGTTTGCATTTGACCTGCCACAACCCATGTTCTTCCAAGACAGCGATGTGCAAGGACTCTCCACTAATTTCATCACCAATTATATGAACTTGTGGGACACCGACCGTGCGGGTCTTATGGTCTTGTACCAGAACGAATCTCAATTTTCCATTCAGGCTGACTCCACTATGCCGCACAGTGTTGATAACAAGCCAGCGCCAGATCTCAGCTACTACATGCCAATTTCCAGAAATCTTACGAGAGTTTCTTCGGCTAAAGTGAGGGCGTCAAGGGTCGCCATGGGCCAAGAGCAGATCTTCAAGATGTTCTCACAATTGCCTAAGACCCGCCATGAGCTCATGGCAAAGCCAGAGAATTACAGCATGGAGAGCTACAGAGTGCAGCCACTTGGTGCTATCAGCATTACTATCCACGGAAAGTTCGAGGAGACGGCTGCGCCGGACAATGTCGATCACGTTCAGAACTCTGGTACCGGAAGAAACAAGTACTCTTACAGCAAAAAGCCCAGAATCAACTTGGGCGTCAAGAGCTTTGACCGGACATTCATCGTCATTCCCGGCCCCAACAGCAGCATGATTGTGGCAAGCGACCTTCTCTGCATTCGCGCAGAGACAGATTCTGACGTCTTTACGTCTGCAAAGCCTGTGGCCTCCAATGTGCCATCGGCTGCACCTACTCCGGGCACTTCGCCCATGCCAATGCCACCACAACCAGCACAGGCTCAAGCTTCGCCCGGTCCCACGGCAGCCGACTTGCCACCAGAAGTCAAGTCTACGCTCAATCCCGCGCAGCAGGAGCTTCTCGTCAAGGTCTTGCTCGAGACAAAACTCAACATCCAGTACGGGTACATGCTTTGCCAACAGAGCAACTGGAACTACCAAGAGTGTATCTTGAACTTTAAAAACTCTGCATCTTCATTGCCTCCCGACGCCTTCACCCAGTGAGTTGGTGGTGAACAAAAAAAATAATAGACAATTTGTTAATATACGAAATTCATCGATCAATGTCCCGTAGAACATCAGCCGCGCAGTCTTCTCAGACTTGCATCAGTGCGTTACCACAGACAATGACACAGTCGTTGAACATCGCCATGGTGACAGACTTCTTCTTCCCTCAATTGGGGGGAGTAGAGTTCCACGTGTTTCACCTATCGCAAAAGCTCATCGACTTGGGCCACTCCGTGGTCATCATCACCCACGAGTACGGAAACCGAAATGGAGTCCGCATGCTAACCAACGGCCTACGAGTGTACTACGTGCCACTAGCTCAGATTTATCGAAGTTCCACCTTTCCAACACTCTACCTGTCTTTTCCTGCTCTCCGAAACATTTTCATACGAGAGCAGATCGATATCGTGCATGGCCATGGGTCGCTATCCAGTTTAGCTACCGAGGGCCTCCTTCACGGGCGAACCATGGGGCTTAAAACCGTGTTCACGGATCATTCCCTTTTCGGTTTTGCCGACATCAACTACATCATGGGCAACAAGATCCTCAAATTCACATTGACCGACGTTAGCCACGTCATATGTGTCTCTCACACATGCAAAGAAAACACCGTGCTTCGGGCCTCATTAAATCCTTTGGACGTATCTGTGATCCCCAATGCTCTCGTGTCCGATGATTTCCGTCCACGTTCAAGCGGGCTTGAACCTCCGGCCAGAATTACAATAGTGACCATCTCGAGGCTTTTCCCGAACAAGGGTGCTGATTTGCTCACAGCGGTGATACCTCGAATTTGCGAAGCTAGACCTAATGTTGATTTTCTTATCGCAGGAGACGGGCCCAAATTTTTGGATTTGGAGCAGATGAGAGAGAAGTTCTTCCTACAAGAACGAGTGTCTCTTTTGGGGTCCATTAAGCATGAGGAGGTCAGGAATATCATGACCAAAGGCGAAATATACTTTCATCCTTCGTTGACCGAAGCCTTCGGTACAGTCATTGTGGAAGCGGCATCTTGCGGCTTGTACGTTGTTACGACTAAAGTTGGGGGTATACCCGAAGTTCTTCCTCATCACATGATGAGTTTTGCGGAACCTGAAGAAGATTCGCTAGTGAACTCGCTATTACAAGCCATTGACCGTTTTCAATCGGGCGAAATTGACACTTCGACGTTCCATGATGAAGTCGCCAGCATGTACAGCTGGAAAGACATTGCTAAACGTACCGAGAATGTCTACAACTCACTTGCTTACAAAACCATCAACCAGCCCTTGATCACGAGAATGAGTAAATACTACTGCTGCGGTGTGATAGCGGGCAAGTTGTACGTCTTGTGCATGATAACCGACATCTTCATTTTAATGGTTCTCGACTTCTTCTGGCCTGCTGAACATATCGATCTAGCCACGAAATGGCCAATGAAAAACTCACGGAAAATAGAGGACGAAGACTAATGCATGCTATAATTTTGACCTAGATACGGAAGATACCAAACCTGTGGCGTTCCTTCTTTCTCATGATGGTTTCCAGTAATACTGTTGCCTCCAGCCTCTTGCGACGAGCCATTACAGTAAACTTCAGGTCGGATGACTTTGGACGACTCTTTTTCGTGATGGGTAAGGATAACCACAGGGTATCTGATAGAGGCTCAGATTCCGTGGACAATTTCGTTTGCAACAAGTTTCGTAAAAGCACAATCTCGTCGAAGAGTGCCATCTCCTTTGAGTAACCTTCCCCTTGGAGGCTTTCAATGGCTTCTATCTGCGAAGGGTTCGTATTCTGGTCGTTTTCTTCAATTGAGCGAATTCGTCTTTCGAGATCCTCGTTGGATGCCGTCAACTCATCGAATTTTTGTTTGAGCGACTGGTGCTCAGACCGAGATTCTTTCAAAAGAGCATCGACCGCCTCCAACTCAGCCTGCTTGCCCGAAGTAGTCAAATTGAGATTGTGCTCCAATAGCTCAATCTGTAAATGCAATTCTTCAATCGCTTTGTCCTTGTCAGAAATGCTGGCGTCCGATCTGACAGGTTCGTCAAGTGATCTTTGCTTGTTAAAAAGAGAATAAATCGAGTTTTGTTGCGACTGAGATATTGGCGGACGAAGATCCAATAAGTCACAGCCCTCTTTGTATTCAGAATAGATCAGGTTCAAGTCAATCGAAGCCTTGTTAAGCTCTTCGGACAAATTTGTGGCTCTTGAGATTTCGATTTCATGGAAGAGCCCTAATAGAGTAGGTACAAGTCGAGTGACTCGAAAGCTGTTGAGTTCATAAACATCTTGTAACTCAACTGAGGAAGGTTGCAAGAAGTCTCCGAAGTCTTGCACCTTGGACTCAACGTCAGCGCAGAGAGAAGTTAGACGCTTTATTTGTGAGCTGATATCGCTGTCAACGACGTCAACATTAGCGTGGTTTTCAAGCAAGTTTAGCAACTTGCAGACTTGTGTAATTTCAGTGACGAGCTCTGAGCCACGGTAGCGAGCTTGAGACGCTTTCGATACCTCAACTATCGGGGTTTTCAAGATTTCGACCACAAACTGCTCGGCTTTTTTCGTGTCAAAGGTGCCTTCCGGACCTAGATGCGCAACTTGGCTTTCGAAATGCCTTTCGAGATTTGACAATGCCTCAGCAATAGAGTTGAGATCCGTATGAATCTCCTTTGAACTCTCAATTACGGATGTCAAGAGTGAGAGCACGTTTGAGAGCCTCGAAAGATCGTAAACAGAAACGATGGCTGATTCGCTAGTCTCACCGGAGTTCAAGTGGGCTTCAATGACCGAACACATCGTTTCCAATTTCTTGAGCATTACGAGGAGCATGATTCTCTCCAGATATGTCTCAGGGATCAGCTTTGCAAGAATGGCTTCCAACTTGGACAAGTTCTGCTCAAGAGTTGACTTGGCGGTAGCATTGGCCGCAAACTCTGTTTTCAATTTTTTCAATTCTAGCGTGACGAGCTCCAACTCGTTGTCACGGAGAAAGCTCTGACGCTTGCTTGACGAGTCTTTGAGCCTTTTCACTTCGTCAGAAAGAGCTAAATTTGTGGCCTTGAGCTTGGAAAGCTGCTCCCGCTTCTGGTTCATCTCTGTATCAAGTTTGGCTATTGTGGAGTTGAGCTGCTCTTGCGTTTTCTGATGGTCAGCCTCGAGACTACGGTCGAGCTCATACAATTCGGTGAGATCTTGCACTGTGGCATTGAGCTCGCTGACTTTAGACTGCAAGCGGTCATTGTCAGTAGTGAGGCGCTCGATGATTTGCTCCAGCTCTGCAGTGGACTCAAGCTGCTCTTGCAATTGCTCAATAACCTGTTCGGAATGGGCCAATTTGACCAGGAGCGTTTCATATGAGGTCTTCAAATCGGAAGACAAGGCCAATTGATCTCTGAGCGACTGTAGTTCCTTGTTGAATTCGTAGTTTCGATCCTGCGAGACTTGTCGAAGTGAAGAGAGGGCCATTTCAAGTTTTTTGTTGTGCAAAAGAAGAATCTCGAAGTCCTCCTTGGAGATATCATCGAAAGTGCTTTGAGCTTGGATCGCCTCCTCCAATTCACGGTGAATTTCCAATTCTTCAGCAAGGATTGTGCGCTCTGCGTCAAGCTCATTGTAACTGAGCTGGAGGGCGTTCAAGCTCTCCACCAAAGTTGTATTTTTCGAGCGGAAATACTCCAACTCCACGGTCGAGCTTTCTAGAGCCACTTCCAATTCATCATGCCGGCCCTGCGTGTTGGTCAAGGTGGTCTCCAATGCTTCAATTGTATCCTTGCACCGCTTGATTTCTTCAACAGCACTTTTCAACTTCACCTGAAGCTTGCCAACCACCGATTTGACGTCAGAGGGAGCTGGCGTTCCAGAAGTGGAAGTCTCAATCAACGAGGGACGAACGAATATACCGTGGTTGCCCTGTTGGCGACATTGGAAGTACTCAACACCTTGCACAGAACCATCGTGTCTGCCTTTCGGTGCATCAAGTTCCACGCCAACCCAATCACCCAGAGCGAAACTCGTGGTTCCGAAGAAGCGAACCGTTCCAGGATCGCCTCTAACCACCACTTTCTGCCCTATTTTGATGTTCAGCATGGATCACGATGTGTGTGATTTAGTCTGATGCGCATCACACACCGATGCGAGTAAGTACTCGAATATCTCAGGCAATCGTATTTTGAAATTGAGATAACAAAACTTGACGACGAGCAGAGATACGTTTGCTCGAAACTCCATTCAAAAAATAAAGCTACATTATCTATAGTTACGCTTACTGTTGACGACCAGACGTGTTGCACTTATTGCACGCGCGCATCAATAACAACAACCTCATTCCACTTGACAGTTAAACACAACGACTCATAGAAATGTCGGCGGGAGCAGGATCTGGCTTGCTGAAAAAGGGTCTTGGGAACTTAAAGGCGGAGCTCCTCCATGAGCAAAAGGAGGAGATCAAGGAAGCTTTCAGATTGTTCGATATGGACGAGGACGGGTACCTCGACTATCATGAATTGAAAGTGGCCTTCCGTGCTTTGGGTTTCGATTTGCCCAAACGAGAGGTGTTGGACATCATTCACGAATATGACACGGAGGACAAAAACCTTATCACCTACGACAACTTCTATCGTGCTGGTATGTATTCTTGAGGAAGTGCTATGGACAGTACTAACAGACAGTGGGAGAGAAGATAATAAACAGAGATCCATTGGAAGAGATCAGGAGGGCATTCACGCTTTTCGACGACGATAAGACCGGCAAGATCAGCTTCCGGAACTTGAAGCGGGTTGCAAAAGAGTTGGGCGAGAACTTGTCCGACGAAGAAATACGAGCCATGATCGACGAGTTCGACTTGGACGAGGATGGAGAAAGTATGTATCACGGGAAGTTTACGAGCTTTTGGAAGCAGATCAAAGTTGTTTCCAAAGCTGTTGCAAGGCTTGACCTCAAACCATTCGACCAGATCGAGCAAGCCAATGGCGCTCTCTGGTCATCGACACAACACAGAATACTAACCAGCAGTCAACGAACAAGAGTTCATAAACATTTGCACGGGATAGCCATCCTACCTAGTAATATACGCCTGTTATGCCTCTACCATAGTACCACTGGTCACGTGCCTCACCAAAAATTTTCTCGCTAGTCTGAAAAAATCCTCCACTGTTCACCAACAACGTCAACATGTCGTGGAACACCGCCAAAAAGAGATTCCAGAGAGACTTGGACAAGTACCCGGCCGAGCTCCGCAAGGTGCTCTTGAAAAAGTCCGAGCGGTTCAACTTGCCCACCCTCGACTCCACCAGATACATCCCAATGAAGGAAAGAAAGACCCAGATGGAGCACGTCGGCATCACCACCGGAGACATGGTCTACGTTGCCGCCGGTAAGCACAAGGGCAAAGTCACATCTGTGCTCCAGTACAGCTCGGCATCGGACACCTTCCTTTTGACCGATGTCCTTTCAAAGAAGATCATCCCCAAGCCTATGTGGGTTCCCAACCAATCGAGCCATCTAATGGACTACCCCGACTCGATCCCACGCGAGCACGTGAGATTGGCTGCCAAGGACAAGGACGAACAGGGCAACATCTCCTACGTCGTGGCCGAGGAGGTTGTCATGAAGGACAAGTACTACGACAACAACTACAAGAAGTGGTTGCCCCGCAGATTCGTGAAGCATCACGACTCCATCGAGATCCCATGGCCCAGACCACCTACACAGCCCGAGGACGACGCCTTGTCGACCCCGGAGTCGGCAGCTTTCGCCAAAACGTACGAGCTCCAGACCATAGCGAAGTCTCCACTTCCGCAAGGCGTGTTGGCCGAGCTCAGAAACCCATACTCGTCGTACAAGAAGAAGGCACTTACCGAATCGCAAGCAAGAAGACTCAACGCTCCAGAAATGCCATTGTCCACGGAGCAAAAGATCTACTTGGCCAAGAAGGCCCAGACACCAAAGAAGACCCCCGAGCCATTGTCGGACGAAGTCAAGGACTTCATCGGGTCCAGAATTGCCGAGCACTTGTCCAAGATCGACAACCCCTTCCTCTTGGCGCACTTGGACGCCTTGTCGAAGTCTGCTCTTCCTGAAAACACCGAAAAAGTGGACCAGCCCCAGTCCTGATAGCATCACCCTGTACATACATTTCATAAAGATCATACGTCACTAGATTGTATTCTATATGCCTACAACTTCTCGTAATCCAATTTACCCTCCAACTTCTTGACATCGGCCACCTTTCTCACTGCCTTCATCAAATCATTCTGGACAATGTAGTCTCTCTCGTCACGAATAGCGAAGAATCCGGCTTCGGTGACAACATTTCTGATATCGGCACCGTTGAATCCATCACTCATCTTCACGGCGGCCTCGAAGTCAAACTCACCCTGCTTGGAAACCTTGGCCGTGTGGATCTTGAAGATTTCCAAACGGCCGGCTTCGTTGGGCAAACTGATCTCGATCTTTCTGTCTAGTCTTCCAGCTCTCAACAAGGCGGGGTCAAGTGTGTCGGGTCTGTTGGTGGCCATGATCACCTTCGTCTGGCCCAAGGTGTCGAAACCGTCCATCTGGTTCAACAACTCCATCAATGTTCTTTGGATTTCACGATCGGCGGAGGTACCTTCACTAAATCTTCTGCCACCGATGGCATCGATTTCGTCCATGAAGATGATACATGGCTCGTGCTCCTTGGCATAAGAGAACATTTCTCTGATCAAACGGGCAGACTCTCCAATGTACTTGTCGACAATGGCCGATGCAGGCGAGAAGATGAAGTTGGCACCGATGGTGGCGGCAACAGCCTTAGCCAACAAGGTCTTACCCGTACCAGGGGGCCCGTACAACAAGACACCCTTGGGAGGCTTGATACCGACACGGGTGAAGAGCTCTGGATTCTTCAACGGCAACTCAATCACCTCCCGCAACTCTCTGATCTGCTCGGTCAAGCCACCGATACCGTTGAACGAGATCTCGCCCGGCTCGAAGGTGGTCATG
Organism: Metschnikowia lopburiensis (nom. inval.); assembly: GCA_030563105.1. Lineage (NCBI taxonomy): Eukaryota > Fungi > Ascomycota > Pichiomycetes > Serinales > Metschnikowiaceae > Metschnikowia > Metschnikowia lopburiensis (nom. inval.). Next base: position 819,754 of record JAKUBC010000001.1, read on the forward strand.
TTGTACACCAATGGGTCCACCTCTCTGGGCAATATACGCATGATAGTCAATGTGGTCATGTCCAAGGACACACGGACACCGTTCTTGATGTTTTCTTTCTTGATTGTGTTTCGGCAGCCGACAATGTATCTGGGGCCACTGGAAGCCTTGACGATATACGTCTCGTCGGTCAATTGCTTCAACACCTCGCCCACAATCTGGCCCACGGACTGCAACGCCTTGATGTCGTTCTCAGTCTTGTCGTAAGTCTTCTCCATGTCACGGATGCTCAATCTCATTTCTTTAAGACGGGCGTCCCACTTTCTGTGCTCCACCAACTTGTCCTTGAACTTGGACAAGGCCTTCGCCCGTTCCTGTTCCTCGGGGGTTTGTGTGGGTTGTTGGTTTTGCTCGGGTTGCTCGCCGCCATTGTCGTTTTGCAAAGCCTCCAAAAGAGGGTCGTTTTCCTCGCTCATCGTGGGATTGTTGGAATTGATTCTGTTGCCACTTGTGGTTAGTTGTGGAAGCAGGCGTGTGGCGATCAGAACTGGGTGCGGGACCAGGTGGAGTGAAGAAGTAAGCCTATATTAAAGTCGATAAAGACGATCTGTGAAGAGAAAAAAGAAAGAAATGATTCTTTTTTAAATCCAAGATCGAAATTGAATTATTCTTTTATATGTTTTTCATCCTATTCTTCGGTGTTTGCATCTGATCATGTGACCACACTCATAAGAAAAAAGTCGCTCTGCTATCAGCACCACCATCATGGAGTTTCACGCTTTCGTCGTCTGTGGGCCGGGAAAACACTTGACCCCGTTCTCCAAACAGCGGAGCACCGGCACGCCGAAGGCTCTTTTGCCTTTGGCTCAAAGACACATGTTCGAGTACGTCTTGGACTGGTGTGAGAAGGCCTTCTTCGCTCGGGTTACCATGCTCTGTGACCCAGAGTCCAGCGAAAGCATCCGGGCTGCGGTGGACAAGTACAAGTCGCAAAAGAAGAACGAGGCTCTGTCTGACAGTGTGTTGGATTCTGCCAACAACCCCTTTGCCTTCGTTGAGTCCATTGACGTGATGGAGTACAGCGGCTCATCTAACGGTGAGGTGCTTCAGTTCTTGGGCGAAAACAACCTCGTCAAGCCCCAAAACCATTTTGTGTTATTGCCCTGTGACTTTGTCACCAACTTGCCGCCACAGGTCTTGATTGAGGCCTACAGATGCAGACAGGACACCGACATGGGCATGCTGGTGTACTACAAGAACCAGATGGACATTGAAGACAAGAAAAACAAGATCTTCCCGCGCAACTACTCGGTGTACACCGACGTGCCCAGCGGCCAGTTGCAGTTGCTAGACTACTACTCGATGGAGGACGTCGAGTTCCACAAAAGCTTCAAGCTCAGAGCCCGCTTGTTGTGGAGCCATCCCAAGGCCACCGTCAGCACAAAGCTTTTGAACAGTTCCATCTTTTTTGGCGATTCGAAACTCATCTACGACGCGTTCACCTTGTACGACGAAAAGTTCACCGAGTCGTACTTTGCCTCGCGGCCATTGGTCAAAATCATCCGTGACTTGGCCCGTATGTCGTGGCAGAGCTCTCGTGTCAAACTGACGGTGGGCGTATTCGTCATTCCACACCAGGCCAACTTCTTCAGATCCAACTCCTTGCCCGTGTACATGGAGGCTAATAGACATTTCTTGAAGTTGCAGGCTCGTGAAAACGCTGGAGGCAAGTCGGCTCCAAAGGACAAGACGGCCGCCAATGTCGGTGCCGACTCCATGGTTGGCGAAACTACCACTTTGGGCGAGCGGACCAACGTCAAGCGTTCCGTGGTGGGCGCCAACTGTGTCATTGGCAAGCGTGCAAAGATCACCGGATGCATAATCCTCGATAACGTTGTCTTGGAGGATGACGTGCAGTTGGAAAACACGATTGTGGGCCACGACGTCACCATAGAGAGCAAGTCCAAATTAACGAATTGTTACGTGGAGTCCACGCACAGAGTCACCAAGGGCACCCAATCCAAGGGAGACACTCTTTTGTGCTTGACTTTGGAGGGATTGGTCGAGTCTGCCGTGGAGACGTCGAGCTCGGAGGAAGAGGACTCGGACGAAAGCTACGACGATTACGAGGACGAATACGGAGACAACTCGGATGGGTTGTTTGCCTATTAGGTATAAATCAATGCATTATGTAATGAGTGTAGATGCGAGGGAACGAGCGAAGCTGGTTGATGCTGGAAGGGTCGATCTAAGGGTAGATGAGCTGTGATTGAGCTTCAAAATGACTTTGAAACGGAGGTGGACTCCAGAGCTGATGTGGTGTGGTGAGATGAGTGATTATAGAAAGGGCAGGAACGCTAGTCTGAGTCGCTCGAGGAATCTCTCTTCCTCCGTTTGAACGAGTCATATGCTGCTCTGACCTTCCTCTTTTTCTGGCCCAAGTCTTCACTGTGCTCACTCATGTCGCTTTCACAGCCGGATGAAGCTCCGCTGAACTCATTTTCCCCCATCACGGACTTCTTGTGCTGCTGGTCGGGGCGAAGCTTGGACCACTTGTACTGTACCGATTTAGGTGGGAAACTGGGACGGAAGGAAATGGAGGATGCAAGGTCGTGGGGAAAGGAGAAGTCGTGGTCCGAGGGTAAGGGTCCAGACTCTGGTTCCACAGCGTGGAGGGCGGGAGACGCCGTTTGGGAAGACTCCTTGTTGTCCTTGTTGTGATAAAAGTTCGTGAGTTCAGCACGTTTCGTAAGCACCCAGTTCTCGATGTCTTCTTCCCGGGAGATGACCCCTAGAAGCTCGTCTAAGCAGTCCAAATAGCCCTTGTGCATCAGAAGCACAGTAGAGTTGGAACCCAAGCGGTAGAGGGATGCGACAGCCTTAGCCGAGTCAGCAAATTCTTTTTTCACGGTTTTCTGGTCGACTTTCTCCGCGTTTTTCTGGGAGCATGTGTTGTAAAGCGTGGCCACGGACTTGGCGGCATTTTTGAACTCACCGGTGAGATCTTTGTTGATGTCCAAAAGTGAGACCTGCTCTAGGGACTTTGTAGGTGGGAGGTTGTTGGAAAGATTTGACAAATCCATTTTGTGAGTCAAATCTTTCGAATCTAGATTATGGGCTGTGTTCTTGTGGGAAAAGGATATGGTATGCGAAGCTTTGATGTGCGCAACGGTAGTGTGCTGAAGGGGCCGGAAGTGGTCTTGTCACGCGCACCAGCCCTCGGAAAACACCTGGCAACATTGATAACCCTACTTTACGATGGTCAAATCGACGTTGATCTACCGTTACGATGGTATGTTGATTGCGTATTTAGGAGAGATTGACGTGTGATGTGGGCGATCTGGTATCCGCCTTTTCACTGTCAGCTCCTCTCTCTGTGTGAAGCCATACTAACAAGCAGCGCTCCCGCTATGTGGGTCCGTCGACAACGCCGTTGACCAAGAATTGAACGAGCAGAAGAAGAAGTGCAAGATCATCATTAGCAGAGTGACGCCTAATTCGGAGCCGCAGGCCACGATCGAGTCCGGCCGCTTCAACATCCACTACCTCATCCAAAACAACATCATCTACCTCACAATTTGTGACAAGTCATACCCAAGAAACTTGGCCTTCTCGTACTTGAGCGAAGTGCAGCACGAGTTTGATCACATCCACGGCCGTGAGGCCTTGAGCAACTCCGCCCGGCCGTTCGGGTTCAGCTCTTTCGACAACTTCTTGAGCAAAACCAAGAAGATCTATCAGGACCAGAGAGCACAGTCGAACCTCGACCGCTTGAACAACGACTTGGCCGACGTAAAGAAAGTCATGACGAAAAACATCGAGGATTTGCTCTACAGAGGAGACTCATTGGACAAGATGAGCGACTTGTCGTCCAGCTTGCGGAACGACTCGATCAAATACCGCAAGAAGGCCCAGCAGATCAACTTCGAGGCCATGCTTAGACAGTATATCCCCGTTGTTGGTGCTGGGTTGTTTGTAGTTTTCATCATTTGGTACATGTTCCTCCGCTGAGGAGCATAGTACGCTGGGACCATGATATTCTGGGCTCATAATACGTTGAATAAAGAGCATTAGTCGATTCTGTGAAAGAACTTGATACGTAGAGCCGCTAACAAGCTTACCAATTGTTTTGTCATATCATCGAATCATTATCGATATGACTACTCAAGATGCCAGTATAGATATCAGTGCGCACCCCAACTTTGGTACACACTATGGATCGATCACCAGAACACGGTGACGTCCTGCCGAGAAAGTACACTCCCTCGTTTATTTCCAATCCCAATCCTCAGCCGTTCAATGCTTTGACCGCAGATGCAACTACCGCAGTGAGCTTGGCCAATGCCAATCAGTCCACCGGTGTCAACCATGCAACCACCTCTGAATTGGCCCCCACACTGACCATCACCTCGTTGGCTGGCAGTTTGAGCGCCTATCTGGGCAGCGAGGCGAGCTCCATGAACGAGGATACTGCCCATACCGACGACTACGACAGTCATCTTGTTGGGCTACTCAACGATCTAATGGGTGGTCTTTCATCCAACTTGGGCGCCGACAAGAAACTACGAGTGTTCTCGCAAGACGAAGAGTTCGGGGAACAATTTCTTCGCCAGCGTATTCTCCCGCAGAAGCTGAGCCAGAATTTTGCCGACAAACTCAAACACTTCTTTGTGTTGTCCTCAGCCGGAAAGCCTATCTACTCACTCAATGGCGACGACGACGTGCTCTTAGGGTACATGGGTCTCATAACCACCATTATGGCAAGCTTCAGTGAGGGCCTTGGCAAGGATATCCAGTGTGTGTCACTGCAAAACTTCAAGTTGGTCGTGGTGAACAAAGCTCCCTTGGCATTGGTCGCCATTACCAAGATCCCGTACGAAATACTGGTACCTGATACGCTGCTTTTGGAAAATCAGCTCAATTCCATCTACAACTACATTCTTGCCGTGATTTCACAGGCCGTGATCACGAAGAACTTTCTGCGCGGGTTGAACTACGATCTACGGAGAATCTTGAGCACCCAAGACTTTCACACCTTAGATACGTTAGCCATGAAATTGACTTATGGCTTTCATCTCGACAATGACGACAAATACGAGACGGATCTTCCCTTCTACGTGAGCGCTCTTTTGAGTAACACCATCCAGTGTGCCCGTATCAGCGATACCTCCAGACGAAAGATCAACGACGTGCTTCTCGCAGCAAAGCGGTTGAAAATCAATGCCAAAGAAGAAGCCTCGCTTGCTTCAAATCTCATGAAGCTTTCGGTGAAGGAGGAGCCGAAATACTTAGCATCGGACCTCCTTTTCGCATTTGTCACTTTAGGCAACAAAATTGTCAGCCAGCTTCTGCCCAAAAGCCACAAGTTGACAAACGAAGACATAGTGACGTTGCTCTTTACCGTGCAACTCACCGCTAACTCACTCTCACAAGATAGCGCTGCCGACTTATGGGTTCCTCTCTGCATGCCTCACTTCAATAGCACAGGCTTCCTCTACTGCTACGTCAGGAAGTTCTGCTACAACAAGTGCAAGCTCCCACTCACCATTATCCTCATGAGCGGCAACAAGAACTCATTTTTTGACATGAAGCGCGTTGCCGCGTACGTGATTTCACAGCTCATCACCAGCAAGACGTTATCTCGAAGATTTGAGAGCGAGCTCCAGCTCTCCTCAAGCACAAAATCAATCTTGAGCGAGTTGCAAGTAAGCTCCATCAAACACTTCATCTACAAGAGGAAAGACTATAATCAAATTTTCATGGATGAGTTTGCAATACCGGCTGAGCCCAAGGGTGTCAACCACCTCAATGCTTTGAGCCATCTTATTTATCTATACACCATCTTGATACGATCCAACTCCAAGTCCCACGGAGCAGACGCGGCTAACCCAAGACGATTGACCTACTCAAGGTGGCAACAGAAGGACGAGTTGATCTCGGGCTTCTTCCTTACTGGTAAGGACTACGAATTCTACTGCTTGTGTGGCGGTGCCGTGTCTTCACGGGAGATCATCAATGACAGCTTGAAAGTGATCCAGTGGTGTGACCGCAACAAGAAGCGACTCTTCGTGAGGGACGGCGTTGAGTTTTAGTCATTATCTATTTCATGATGGCAGTCTCGGCGGCCTTGAACACCGCGCTGAGCTTGTCAACATACTGCTTGTGGATCTTCTCGTAAGAGTTCCACAACTCTGTCTCTGCATCCGACATCTTCTTCTTTTTCGCAACCTGAGACTTGACTTCTGCTCTGATGGCCGAAAGGGTGCTGCTGTTCTTTGCAGAACCACCTGGTCCGTTCTTGAATTTCTCGAAAACGGTCTTGAGCTGTTTGACTGTCTCCTTTTTGGATTCGGTTGTGACTGGAGGCAATGGCACTTTAAGCATTTGCTTGTTCGATGGATCTTGAATAGGATTCAAGTTCAAGTCAGATGCTAAAACTGCGTTCACCACATGCTTGACGTTCGCTGGATCGAACACCGTCATCATGAAGTTTCTACCTTTGATGGCAGTCTGGGCAACGGCAGTATATGGGAGATCACCATCTGGCGTTTCCACCGTAAGATGGTCGAAGATCTGTGGGTTGGACTTGCCGAGCTTTGAGTCGTTGGCCTGTTTGGCGAATTTATCGATGACAGCTTGCAATTTGACGGCCACTTTGTCGAAATCAATCTCTGGAAGCTCCGAGCCAGTGTCCACTGCTTGTTCTTTGTCGGCCTTCTTGCCCTTCTTTTTTAGCAAGACAACGGACAGAGTGAAGGTTCTGGAGGGAATGGCAGACCTAGGAATCACGTATGCGGAGCGAACCCCTAACTGTGGCCTTGGAAGCAACGAACGGAACATGTCGAAGTGACAAAATTTTAGTGCTAGTTCACGCACTGACTTCGCGGATGTGGGGTGCACAAGATGCAAAATCCACAGCGCACTCTACAGATAAAATACTACCGGCTGCCAAATGTTTATGACTTATATGTAATTACGCCTTTTTCTCCAATGCCTCAAATCTTTCAAGGAGCAGCAAGCACGCATTGGCCTCTTTCCCGATTTCTCCTCCGTCTCTGGTCAAATTGACAAGGTTCTTCTTCATGGGCACCAAGAAAATGTCGTGTGTAATTTTTCTCCGTGTTTCCTGGTCCTCGGTGGAAGCGCTGTCGGCATCAGACAAGGAAAATGACCCTTCGTAGGTGTTGGAGTTTGCAAGATTCGACGGGAGCTCGTCGATGAAAAGCTTGATCTGTGCGTATGTCTGTGGGTTCGATGGCATCATGAAAGCCGGAGTCTGCGGGTGGGGAACAATGCATTTGGACCAGTCGATGGCCAACGGATCGGCAACGTTTTCGTCCTCGAAAAGCGCCGCCAAAAGAAATTTGTGGAGCGTGGCAAGGTGATTGGCACGGACCTTTTTGCTGACTCCGCCAAGCGAATCTGAGGTGTTCACCGCAAGCGATACGGCTTTTTTGTCGTCGGAAAGCGTCCACGACATGAGAGAGAAGTAGCTTCGAAGCACACCGACGAAATGAGCCTTCACCAAAGCCCGGGGAGACTTGGTGAGAAGCACATTGAGCACCTTGGTGGATGTACCTCTCACCTCAGGCTTAATATGAGACATGGCCGAGTGAACAAACAACACGATGGACCGCATGTGGAGTTCGAGGAAGCCTGACTGCTTTTCGGCGCATGCGGCAAGAAGAGACACAAACGCCTCCCGGACGGAGTTGGACTGGTCGGTGATGAGCGAAAGCGTCATGGTGAGAATCTGCTTGTAAAGCGAGGTGTTGGAGGGCAAGTGACTCTCGATGTAATTGAGCACCTCCTTTCGCGTGGTGGCCAGGTGGTGTCTCGTGAGCAGTAGGTGGTGGGTGAGGTCGACGTCTTCGGAGCTGTTGGCGGTCTGCTTCTTGGCGATGGTCTGGTTAGGAAGCGAGATGGACTTGGCCGTGAAAGAAGTGTCGGTGTAGTTGTCGGGCTTGGCGGCGGTCTTGCCGACCTTGAGTTTCCGTTTCTGGAAATCTTTTTTCTTCTCAAGTCTTTTTCTTTTGGAGCCCATGACTGGTGATGTGAAGATGTGAAGATGTGAGATGTAGGAAAAATGCTGCGCGATGCGCATGTTGTCAGATCAGCTCGCACTAGTGACACCAACAACGAGTAATTGATCACCAACACTCCACAATATGAATTTCGACGAGCTAGGGAGCGGGCTTGGGTCACTCTCACTTGGCGAATCAAAAGCGATATACCTGAATCCACATGCCACTTGTTCAAATACCATGGATACAGATGACATGGATATCGACACCGATAGCATACATTCAGCAACAGAACAGGAGCCGGTGGTGAAAGAAGAGGAGGAGTACGACGAGGGCAACTCTCTCATCAAGGATATTTTCAGTCCGACGTCTCTTGGTGTCCGGTACGCCTTGAAGCCCATGAAGTTGCTCATGCCACCACCCTCTGAGCCTGAACATGACTATGAGTTCGACACCAGTCAACTGCACAAGGTTGCAGGAGAGCTCTCTCTCAGGCAACGGAAGGAACCTGAACCACTCAATGCTGGATCAAGACCCTTCAGTGCTGAGCCAAGATCATTTGGTTCAAGTGGGTTTGCCAGCGGAATCTCAGCCAACAAAGAGCCGTTTGGATTCATGGGAGCTCCCCTTTCCTACTCAGGCTTTTCACCACAAGTGCATCACCACCATTACTACGCCGACGAACTGAGATATCAAAACCAGAATGCTCAGCTTCAGAGCCCATATCAGGCCCGCCATGACCAGGTCTCTCAATTGCAACCGCACCAACTGAGCCAACTACAACAGAGTCAATTGCAACATGACCAGCATTACCAACAACAGAACCAGCTACAGCATCGAATGCAGCTGAGCACGATTCACCAGAATCAGTACCAGAACCAACACCAGCTCCAGCCATACCATGAACTCCACAGCCAGAAACAGTCCACGCGAGAATTCCTACCTTTGCCCTGGGACCCACGCGCCGTGCCCGCCGACCGACTTCCATATGTTCTCTCTTCATATCTTCAACTCTTGGTGAATATCATTCTCTCCGGCTACGCAGTGCACATCATCATAGTCATGGTGCAAACGGTGCGGCAGGACGTGGCCCACAAAATGGACTTGGAGGCCAAACGGATTGCAGTGCAAATCGCCCTGTGTGAGCGGGCCTACATCGATAACCACTGCCGGCCAGATACCATGGTGCCAGCTCTAGAGGAGATGTGCGCATCGCTCGAGCGGTGTATGGCCCAGGATCCACTCAAAGGTGGAAATTGGGCCCTGGTCAGCGCACAGACCATCGGGCTCTTGGTGAACTCGTTGGTGGAACCGCTCAGCTTCAAGTTTTTGGCGGTGGCCACGTTTGCCATCGTTGTCATCTTCGCCTGTAATTTTGCCTTTGGCTACGTCCGGGCCAAGGCTTACTATGGCTGGGCCCAGTGTGGCACCCAGAACCGGCATTAGCTGACATCGATGGCCGCGGCTGCAAGTCCCAGTGTGGCCATATCTCCGGGCCCGAAACCCGATGCGCGCTGGGCCTCGGTTGATACTGGGTCATCACAGAGAAGCGAAACAGGATTACCCTAGGCTTAAGGAAAAATCTAAAAGCAATAATTTACCCCATCCTGCTGTCACAAGCCCCTGACCAGCGAATGGCTATCATCTGACTTTGCGCTGAGGGGTAAGTGCCCCATTCCAGCGATTGGCACTGCGAAGCGGTAGTGCCGGCATTTCGTGGCTAAAGTTGCCGGGGTCATCACAGGCTAAAGGGCTAAATCCGGGCCGTCACTGCAAACGACATTCTTTGTGAAAATACCCGGCCTGCACCCGGCACACCTCACCCGCGGCTCAAAAAAAGTACATATATATTTGGAACCGCTCAAGTTGCCCCAGCGCCTACTCGTATCTTACTTTAATCGTCACTTCTAAATTTAACTTGTTCCGCAATGGGTATTCTAGGAACGTCCAAGGCAGAAGAAGACGCCTTAAGAGCTGCTGCCCTGTCGAATGTGGCCGGAGACAGACAGTCTCGGGTGTCCACCAACGCATCGAGCTCGTCCGTGTACGAAACCGCTTCGGAATTTGAAACCGCCTCGGAATTCGACAACGACTCCGAGTCCCAACTCCATGCTGCCGCTGTCATCCAGGACGACAACGAGAGCATCTCCACAATCCAGGATCCTCACCCCGTCAGCGCTGCCCCAGCCGCCAACTCTGCTGCAGTCGTCAACCCAACCAGATTGGACCCGAAGACCAACGAGGCGATTCCAGCTCTGGCAGCCCAAATTACTAGCGCTGCGCCAAAGCGTGCTTCACAGCGAGACTCTTTGCCCAACCCTGATGTCTCCCACAGCAACACTTACGATGAGGACTACGACGAAGAAGATGACTGGGTGAGAGAGTTCCAGAGCGAAGGCTTGGACCCATCCAACATGTCCGAAAACGACTTGAACAGAGTCGCTAGTATGGGCAGCATGGCCCGCAGATCTCATCATCTGATCAAGAGCGAGGGTAAGGGCCCAATTCACGTCAAAGATTTAGACTACGACGGCCCAGACGACCCTGCCAACCCCATGTTGTGGCCGGCTTGGAAAAAGTGGTTTATCACTTTCACAATTGCTAACACCTGTATGTGCATTTCCTTGGGTTCCTCCCTTTTCGTTGCCGGTGTCCCCGAAATCATGGAGGTCTTCGGCATTTCGCAGACTTTGGCTTTGTCTGGTCTCACCTTCTACGTGTTCGGCTTGGCCCTTGGTCCCTGCATTGCCGGTCCGCTTTCTGAAATGCTCGGCCGTCAATGGATTTATGCCATCACTTTCCCAATCTCTATGCTCTTCACGATGGGCGTCGGATTGGCAAACAACACTCGTACCATCCTCGTTTTGAGATTTTTTGCTGGCTTCGTCGCCTCTCCACCTTTGGCTATCGCTGGTGGTTCCATCTCCGACATCTGGGCAGGCTCGCCAGAGCACATGTCCACTGCAATGGCCTTGTTCTGTCTCAGTCCATTCTTGGGTCCGATCATTGGCCCAATCGTGGGAGGTTTTGCAGCTGAGCACAAAGGCTGGAAATGGACGATGTGGGTCTCCCTCATGTTTTCCGGTTTCATGTTGCCTTTTATTCTTGCATTGCCCGAGACGTTCAAGCCTGCCATCCTCGTCAAAAGAGCGAAGAAGAGAGGTGTCAAGGTCATTTTCCCCAAATTCAGTGTCAAGGAGCTCGTTATGGCAAATTTGATCAGACCATTGGAGATGTTGGTGGTTGAGCCTATCGTCTGCTTGACATCCATCTACACTGCGTTTGTGTTTGCAGTTTTGTTCGGCTTTTTTGAGGCCTTCCCCATTATTTTCAGAGGTGTCTACCGTATGGACTTGGGTGTCTCTGGCTTGCCATTCATTGGTGTTGGTATTGGTTTGATCGGTGCCGTCTTTGCCTTCATCGTATTGGACAAGAAAATGTACTTTCCTAAGAATGCTGACGGGCTGAGAGGTAAGCGCGATGAAAACGGCAATCTCATTTGGGACGCCCCAGAGACAAGATTGTTTATCGTGAAGATCGGTGCCGTTGCATTGCCTGTGGCTTTATTCTGGCTTGCCTGGACCTCGAGAAAGTCAATCCACTGGATTGTTCCAACGCTCTCCGGTATCTTCTTTGGCTTCGGATTGATGTGGGTTTTCTTCGGAATTGTTCTTTACTATTCCTTCGCCTTCCCCCCAATGTATGTTGCATCAGCCTTGGCTGCCAACAACTTGCTTCGTTACGTTTTGGCTAGTGTCTTCCCATTGTTCACTGTCCAAATGTACGAGAAGCTTCATATCGACTGGGCAACATCTCTTCTTGCGTTCATCTCATTGGCTATGGTGCCAATCCCATTCGCTTTCAGCAAATGGGGTGCTCAATTGAGACTGAAGTCCAAGTATGGATATGGCGCTTTGTTCAAGAAGATGGCTGAGCAAAAGAAGGCTGCCGCAGCAGCTCAAGAAGAAAAGCCTACAACAGAGAATGACGAGAACCTCGCCACGAGTAACACCAACACTGCCAACACATCCTCAAGCTTGCAAAATGATGAGATCAATCAAAAGGTTTGAGCTCTCATTCTCAATTTTCCGAATTTCATTAAGTTTGCACTAATTTTACCCAGCATACGACATAATACACGAATCTAATAGAAAGATGATGTAGGCTATGCAAAAATATGTACTTTGAGCTAGGTTTCTAGTGATTTCCCAACTCCGTGAATGTGTCCTCGAGGATACTTCTCAATTTGAATAAGTTAATAATGCGGAGCTTTTCGTTCTTCAAATGTGCGTTGTCACTAGCCTGTCCGCACGGAATTTGGGCAGCAGGGGCATTGAACGCTTTTTCGAGGAATCGAATGGAGGGAATGGACCCGCCCTCTCTAATGAACAAGGGCTCTGGAACAGCAGATCCCCAATTTTCCTTGATTTTTTGGTAAAGAATCTTGTACACGAGATTGTTGGGATCGCCGAGCCAAGGTTCTGCCTCATGGAAGATGTCGATGCTAATCTTGTTATCAGTTTTCAAAGCTGCGAAATTTTCCTCCAAGAATTTGACGAGCAGCTCTTTGATGGTTGAAAGCTCCTGGTTGGGGACAACTCTCAAAGAAATAGAGGCTTTTGCAGTCTGAGAAATGACGGTGTTATTTTTCGGCCCAGACACATCGATACGATGAATTGTGAGCGACGGGTTACTCCACTTCTTGAACAAAGAGTCGAGATCGGCTTCTTCGATATCGTGTTCTCTGGCATACGCTCTGATCTTTTCGTAGTGCTGCATCTCGTCTTCTCCGGCAGGCCTGAAATCATCGTAAAAGCCAGGAATGGAGATTTTATTCGTTTCAATGCATGTGAGCAGACTCAAGGTCTGTATCAAATCCATGGTGGGTTCTCTAGAAACGCCTCCATCCACACCAGAGTGTCTGTCTGGTTTTTCCGATTCGACGGAAACAGAAGCGTGAACAACGCCTCTCAAACCGTAGTTCAAACATGGAACATTGTCATCTATCCAGTACGAGTTGGAAAGCATGACCCAGTCGATCTCCCCAATCAAGCCTTTGTTGGCGTTCACGACATCTTGGAATCCAATCGAGCCACACTCTTCCTCGCCTTCAATCAAGAAGACCACGTCGGTGGAAAGCTCGTTCTTTCTGCTCAACTCCGCAACTGCGTACATTGCTGCCAAAATTGGACCCTTGTTGTCTGAAACACCACGACCGTATAGACAGCCATCTTTTGCGATCAACTTGAACGGGTCTGTGTCCCAGTAATCTTTCTTCATGATTGCATCAACAACGTCGTAGTGACCGTACCACAAAACTCTCACAGGCTTGGTGTTTTCGAGACCAGGCTTGTTGCGTGCAAATCTAGCATAAACGATTGGATTGCAGTTGGGGACGGGAAGCAACTTCGTTTCATCGGCGCCCAGGTTCAAGAACAACTTGCTGAAGTACCTAGCGCACTGCCTTGAGTCCTCCAAATACAAGCTAGGGTATTTTGAAATCGTTTTGTAGGAAATGAGCTTCTTGAGCGAAGCCAAGAGGTGCTCGTTTGTTCCTTCGATTGCCAGTAAACGGGCACTGTCAGCAGCCGAGCTCATTTCGCTTGAGCTCTCACCAACATTGGTGATGTTCCAGAGGCACAAGGACTCGAGGCCACCGGAAATTAAGAATGTCGAACCGAGATGCTCGAAGATCAGAACTGCAAAGACTGGATTGTATTCAACGTCGACAATCTCGTCATTGAACTGCAGGGCGAGATCCAAATCGACCAGGAATCCCAGAGAGTTTAGCTTCTCAGAAGGAGCCAGTCCGTCATGCGGTTCTTTTTGCAATTTGAACTTACACAATCCTCCATTGTTGGTAGCTTTGTAAACGCAACCATTGAAGATTGTAAGTGAAAGAATTTCACTGTCCTTTTCCGGGTCAGAGACAAAGTTGAATGATCTGGTCAACTGGCAAGTAGTAAGATCCCATGCTTTGATGGTGGAGTTTGCCAATCCCACATAGATGGACGACTTGGATATGTACATTGACAAGATCGACTCATCATTTTCGAGGCTGAAACTCTCCTCAATATGGATGGAATCATCAGTAGAGCCTTTTGAAATGCCCCAAAGCTTGATCTTACCATCTCCTCCACAGGTGACCAAAAATTGGTCGTGTAGAGACTTGTACAAATCACAGAACTCAGGAGCGTTCTTTTTGGTGACAAACTCCATGCAGTAGACGTAGCCGTTATGGGCGAACTTGATATGGTTTTCATTTTTGATCTCGATTAAAGCAGGGAAATCAGAATCGTTCCCATCGGAGTTTCGAAGAAGCTCGTGCTCACTTTGCAACCGATTGATGGAGCCGCCAGGGCCTTTCGAGTCGAAGAAACGATCAAACCTCAAGTGAGGCAACCTGTTAGCGGAGGAGGTGGATGATGAAGCTCTTGACAGCAAATCGAGTTTGCACCACATGACAGATGCGTTCTGGGCTCCGATGAACAAAGTGGACAATGAAGGAGACCAAGAAATAGAGAAAATATCGCCGATATCAATGCACGAGTAAGCAATGAGCTCACACTTGATGTCGAAGGTGGTGGAAGCTCTGTCATTGAAGGGAGACAAATCCCACACCTTGACCAAAGAGTCAGAGCCTGCACTGAAGAGAAAGTTCTCCTCCGGATCAATTGTAAGGCACAACACGGAAGATGCAAGCGAGTCGTGTCCGCAGGTGATGATGTGTTTCAAGGCAAAAGTGCCCACGTCGAAAATCAAGATCTTGGAGTCCTGTGTACCACAGAGAATCAAGCCTCTGTTGGGAGCTGCAACCACACTGAGAATGGAGTGGGTGTGGGACCATTTGTGCACCATTGGGAGAACCTCCAGCGGCATAGGCAGCGGGGCACTCGTCGGCGGCGAGGATCGGTCCATGAGGACAGACCGGGGATCTAGCGGATGTCTGGCATTGTCGTTTGGCAGCTGGGGCCTATGCGGTGTGTGGGAAGGCGTGGTGTTTGTGGTTCTGCTGATAGGAAAGACAGCACGCGAAGGGATCAGCACGTACTCACCCTCGTGGATGTTGCGATTCAGAAAACCGCCCATGTCTGGAAGTGGTGGAGACGTGGAGCTTGTAACTGTGTACGGAGAAGCGACTGGTGATAAGAGGTCACGTGAGCTGACATTCCCACTGGTGCCAAGCACACGTGAGTGTTCACGATTGGAAAGAGAACGGCTTACGGGCCCATGTTGGTGAATTCTTACAAAGTCGAAAAAATAATGGAAAATAAAAAAGTTTAAAAAAGGGGAGGTTCTGAGAATTCAAGAGAGAATTCAAGAGCAAATTCATTACGACCAAAAAAAAAAAAAAAAAAACTCGATTGAGAGGAAAGGGGATTTATGCACAGAGAGCTGTCTGAAATTGTTCGGTCAACGGCTTTGTGTGTTTCCCGGTAAGGTCGTCCGAGGCGGCCTGAGGTAACGGTCAAGCAGGCCGCACAGGTCCGCCTGAGGCGCATGGGCGAGATGGTGAGATGAGACGAATATACCTTAAAACGTAAAATCAACTCAAGAAAAAACAGGCAAAATCGCCAATCACGGTTTGAGTCGGTAAATTCCGACCACAAGCTGCCACCGTGCTGTCCCCTGAATTCTTTACTCCCGTGATTTCTTTTTCCAGTCGTTTCTTTTCCTTGGCGCACGTGCCGCTCATATTGGACCCCACGTGGAGTGGCTCTATGCAAGGTCAATACCAAGAATTAAGCTGCACCCCAAGAGCTCATCGTTTTGTCACACGAGTGCTTACCGTTTTAAGTTGGACTTGCCAAGACGCATCTTTGACAGCTGGGGTAAGACTTTGACAGCATGAAATTTTCCCACTCGTTGAAATTCAACGCTGTGCCCGAATGGCAGGACTCTTACTTGAACTACCCGGCCTTGAAGAAAACCATCTATGTGCTTCAGCAGAACCAGTTGGAAAATCTGCAGCCCAATGATGGCTCGATTCAAGTCACTCACGCCAACATCTCGGACTTGGTGAGAATTGCCCGCAGAAACCAAGCCTTGTTGGATCGCCGGGATGCCAAGGCCGCTGCCGAAGCCTCCAACTCCTATTTGGAGGAGGACGACGACGAGGTGGAAAAATTCTACCCAGCCAAGTTGATCAACAAATTCAAAAACAGAAAAACCGTCAAGGTGGCCGAGAGCACCGATGACTTGGAAAAGGCTACCGATGTCGATGTCTACCTGGTGGATCTCGACCACTCCACCCTCGCCGAATCTTACCACATTGACGTTTGGGCAGCCGCAGCGCAGTCGGTTTCGTTGGACCCCAACGAGCCCTTGCCCACTTTCGCCAAAAGCTTGGTGGATGAGTTGACAAAAATCGACAAGTTCTTCAAGCCCAAGGAAGTCGAGATCTACAGACAATACGACAACCTCATCAAGGACTTGGACGCTAACAGACAACACATCGGCCCCGGTTACACCCATGCCTATGACGATGTGCACTCTCGCCTGTACGAGACCAACTCCCATCGCCAGTTCGACGTCAAGTCCACTTTGGAAAGAACCACCTCGAATGCCTCTGTGTTTGACACTGTGAACCATTTGGACGAGGATCTCGAGAAAGGTAACGACGAAGATGATGATGACGACGATGATGACGATGACGACCACCACTCGGCTGCAAACTCCGCGCTTTTGGGCAAAGATGACTTTGACATCAGAAAGCAAAAGCGTATCACTTTGAAGCAGAGATCCGTGCACGTCTTCATCTCCTTGAGCGAGTTGAAGTCGTTCATCGAATTGAACAAGATCGGTTTCACCAAGATCTGCAAAAAGTTCGACAAGACCTGTAACTACTCCATCAAGCAGGACTTCATCGAGAACTTCTTGCCCAAAAACTCCCGCACGTTCTTCCCCGAGACAGCTACCAGCATCGACTACAAGATCGATCACTTGGTCCAGGTATACGCCAGTCTCTCGGGCAGACACGGTGCCGAGGGCCAGGCCTTGGAAGCTATCCGTGACGAGTTGAAGTCGTACTTGAGAGACCACATCGTGTGGGAGAGAAACACCGTGTGGAAGGACTTGTTGTCGATGGAAAAGAGAAATTACAACTTGCACCTCGACGACTCCGCCGTCAGAAGCTCCAAGATGGGCGACGAGGCCTACTTGACCACCTTGATGCACATGCAAACCAAAAAGTACAAGCTTCCTTTCGGATGCAAGATCTTTGGCCACGACAGCGTCAAGCTCCCCACATTCCTTTTCACCACCCAGATGATCAAGCTTGCCCTTCTCATTACCTTGTTCATTGTCTTGATGACGGTGCCCACCATGAACGACAGAGAGCAGGCCCGGTGCTTGGCTGTGTTGGCCACCGCTGCCTTCTCATGGGCCACCGAGGCTTTGCCATTGTGGGTAACTTCCATGATGATTCCATTGCTTGTGGTGGCATGCCAGGTCTTGAAAGACACCGAAACCGGTCATGCTATGGACGCTAACGAGGCTGCGCTGTACATTTTGGCGCAAATGTGGTCCTCCACCATCATGATCTTGATGGGTGGTTTCACTTTGGCCGGTGCCTTGTCCAAGTATAACGTGGCCAAGGTTGTGTCGTCGTACATGTTGGCCGTGGCAGGTACCAAGCCCCGTAATGTGTTGTTGGCCATCATGTCAGTTGCCTTGTTCTTGTCCATGTGGATTTCCAACGTGGCCGCTCCAGTGCTTGCCTACTCGTTGATTCAACCAGTGTTGAGAACGTTGCCCACCGAGTCTCCATTTGCACAGGCTTTGGTGTTGGGTATTGCCTTGGCCTCTAACCTTGGTGGTATGGCCTCTCCTATTGCCTCGCCTCAAAACGTCATTGCCATCGAATACATGAACCCAAGTCCCGGCTGGGGCAAGTGGTTCGCCGTCGCTCTTCCAGTGGCCATTTGCTCCTTGATGGGTATTTGGATGGAGTTGATTGTCACCTTCAAGATGTCCACCGCCAAGGTTAAGGCCTACAAGCCCATCAAGGACAAGTTCACCACCAAGCAATTGTTTGTCAGTTTTGTCACCGTCGCCACCATCATCTTGTGGTGTGTCGAGAGCAAGATCGAAACCACGTTTGGATCTTCCGGTATCATCGCCGTTTTCCCCATTGTGCTTTTGTTTGGTACCGGTCTTTTGAAGGTCGACGATGTCAACAACTTCCCTTGGAGTATCATTCTCTTGGCCATGGGTGGTCTCGCTCTCGGTAAGGCTGTCACCAGTTCTGGTTTGTTGGCTACCATTGCCACTGCCTTGCAAAAGAAGGTCATGGACTTCAACGTTTTTGTCATTTTGATCATCTTTGGTCTCTTGATCTTGGTGGTTGCAACCTTCATCTCCCACACTGTGGCCACCATCATCATTGTGCCATTGGTGAAAGAGGTTGGTGAAGCTATGGACCATCCTCACCCATTGATTTTGGTGATGGGTACAGCATTGATTGCCTCTGCTGCCATGGGTTTGCCCACCTCCGGTTTCCCCAACGTCACGGCCATCAGTATGACTGATGAGCTCGGAAAGCGGTACCTCTCGGTGAACACTTTCATTACCAGAGGTGTTCCAGCTTCTATCATTGCATATGCATTTGTCATCACCCTTGGTTACGGTATCATGACCGCTACAGGTTTCTAAGTAAAAAAGTTATTGAATTGAGTTACGTGTTATAGTACATTTGTAATGTCCGTGCTTGTGTTTATTATTACTAGAGAGTGTTCAAGGGCCCCACAAGTTGCGCCTTATTTGATCATAAACATTCATCGTCTTCCATCTCAAGAAGATTCGGCCGAAAATCTCCGATCCGAGGTTGTTGGTGAATGCCATTTGGATGCCATCAGCCATGATGTTTTCTTTTTTGGCTTTTTGGAACAAGTCGTTGATGGGGATCTGGTCAAACACACCATAGTTATATAGCTTGTTTAGAATGAACCCAAACATTTCCAAGATTTTGCTATCTCCCAAAACATGTTGAACCGTAGGAACAACGACTCCGCTCTCTTTGACAGCTACTAGTATGGACTCCAAGGATTCACTGAACAAGTCAGAGCCCAAAGCACTGCCAACGAGATTGTTGATGAAAGTCAGAAGCGTGCCATTGTAGTTACCAGAACCGTCGTCACGCTTGGAGAAAATGCGGTTTTTGTACGTGTATGATGTGCCGTTAAAGCCAGGGTCTTTGCTCTTGGTGTTTCTGGCAATGTCAAACGCTTTTTCCCAAGTAATTACTCCAGTGTCACCGATGTTAAAAATCAATGCTGGAATCCAGGTGTAGTTGACAAGAATCTCAGCCAAGTTGTCGGCAAATTGATTTCTGTTGTCTTCGTTGAAGAACAACTCCATTGCCACGCTTTGTATTAGCCCAGAATCGTTGACTTGCTGGATAATCTCGGTTGTGTTCAAGGTGACGTTGAGCCCCAGCAATTGGTTGCTCGACAGAATTGACACCAACGCATTGAAAATGTAGTTGGACAAGGTATTCATTTGCTCTGGCGAATCGGCGATCTCATGGAGAACGTCGATAATGATGCCTGATTCATTCAACGCCTGAAGAATGCCAACTATGCGATCCAGGAGAGCGTCTCTTTTCGTGAACCGAGAGTTGAAAGTGTTGAGGATCTCATCGTAAAGCTCGTTGTGGCCCATGTCAAATGGGTCAGCAAACTCCTCTGAGCCAACTTCGAAAACATCGGACAAAGGAGAAATGGGCTTGGCCATGCAGAGACTCCCGAGTGCTGTTATGAGAAAAAACGGGAAAAGAAGTCTCATTTTGCCGCAAAATGTATGGTATCAGTAGATGGTGGTTGGTGATTAGCGACGCTGTTGGAAACGGCGACGAGTGATGAAGATGTGGTCTCCAAGCGGAAAGAAAAGAATGTTGAACAGGAGGTGTCGAAAATACGGCGGTAACTTGAGGGAAAAGAAACCCCACACTCTTTAAACATGATACGGTCTTGACATCATTTCCTAATTAGGTTGTTTCTATAGTGGTCGCATCTCACTACAGGTACAGTACTGGGGAAGCGGATCGATGTCTACTTTTCGCACCAGTTCAGTCAAGACTTTTCCAAACTCACACCAAGAAGTACTGTTCCATGATATCTTTTCTTTCAATTGTTCTGCTTTTTTGTAGCGAACATAACGGTTTAACTCATCATATTTTTAGATGATATCGGAACTTCGTCTATACTTGGAATTCAGGGCACTTTCCAAACAGGGAAATGCCTGCATGGAACCGCAATATCATTCCCGGATCGGGAATACGCTTGGGCTTCGCTTCGCACCATTAACATAAAGGGTAATTTTGCACCCAACACCACCATAGTGTTTGGGTCCACCGGCCCACTTTGCCTATTTCGTCATATAATAAGGAAGCAACCCATGCTATTTGCCCCATAGTATATATTGCGCCCACCCGCATTCCCCTCGGACCAAGCTAGTATTTCTCCTCTTCCTGCAACTACATACTCCCTTCAGCTGAACGTTCTTCGTCATGAGATTATCAGCCATCTTGGGATTTTCGTATACAGCAGTCAGCTGTGTGAGTGCCTACTACCACACCGTGGCATACGACCAGGCCAAGCATGAATTGACGGCCTTGGTGGAGCAATTGTTCGAAGAACGATTGGAAGCACAAGAAGCACAAGACATCAAAAATGTCTTCCACAAAAGAGACACCACCACGGATACCCTCGTCAACATTTTGAACTTGGTGAATGACTCTGACATTATTTGGGGCATTTTGGACCAGATCGCTTACAACCCGCAAAGAATCGAGCTTTTGGCCAACGCCACCGCTAACATCGTTGGAGATGTCAACTTGACTTCCGTGAAAGACATGACCTCGAACCTCAACTTGAACTTGAACTACTCCAAAATTTACAAGTCGGTGGCTGACTCGGGTGTCGTCACCAGTTTGTTGGACGGCATCTTGTTGGACGAGGACTACCGTCCCGTGCTTTCCGGCCTTGTTTCGAGAGTCTTGGGAGGCAGCAAAAACTTGTTCAACTACCTTGTCAAGCATGTGTTCAGAAGCTCGCAAAAGCGGGACCTCGCCAAAAGAGACAATGGTGGCACCTTGGAGATTTTCGTGGGCAACATCATTTCCAGTGCCCTCGGCTCGTCCTTGGTTGGTGGCATCGCCAACGACGTATTGGTTGCCTTGAACGAGACCCAGTTCTTGACTGACACCGTGAAAAGATTCCTTGCCGATGAAGGATACCAGAACATGACGTTGCAGTTTGCCATTGACTTCATCAACACCGGTAAGGTCAAGATTGACACACAAGCCGTCAACATCACCAGCATTGTGGACAAGGCACTCTCCAAGCCCACTGTGATCATCAACCTTGTCAGCAACTTGTTGTCTGGCAACGTCAAGTTTGCATCTTTGGGCAAGTACAACGACGCCGTGAGCGCCATTATCAAGCAGGTGGAGGACGACGGTACTTTCGCCGAGTTGAACGAGTACGTTTTCTCTAAGACCCACTCCGTGACCTCGCCTTTGGTCCCCACCAACGACATTGTCGTTCCCCGTACCACCTCCACTTCCACCACCAGAACCACCAGCTCCACCGGAAGACCACGTTCGTCTTCGAACGGAACTTTCACGGTGGAAATTGACGTGTCGGCCTTGAGCGAATACGGAGCCGGTGTCTGGCTGTCGGCCACAACCACTTCCAGATCGGGTTCCAGCAGAACCGGCTCCAGCAGCCGGACCTCAGCTGTCGACTCGTCCGCTGCCGAGGTGGACTCGATTCTCTCGCTTCTCAGAGCGTCCAGCGCTGACTTTGGCGATGACACCGAGACCGAAACCGGCTCTGCCGACACCGTCGACGTGACCATCGGCAGCGACGTCGATCTTTCCCCACCAACCACCACTGGCAGAAATACGAGAACGACAAGCTCCTCCAGAACCGCCTCGGCCACTGCCACCACGCTAACCACAGGCTCCAGCCAGGGCCGTGGCATCCTAGATATTCTCATTGGCCTTGACAGCTCGACGTCGACCGCAGTCAGACGTAGGGCCCGGGCATTGGTTCAAGAGGGCGCCGGAAGCTCTCACAAGAACCACCTCACCACCAAGGTCATTGTGTGCTCGTGTGCCTCGTTCTTGGGTGCGCTCTTGGTTCTCTGAGCATTCATTTAGCATATCTTTCGAGACGTATGAAAAAATAGATTTGTCACTTTTCAAATTGAGCATGTAGCCTTGTATCTTGTCATTGCGTTGTTTTCAAAAGTGTGTCTCACCTCGTTTTCTCATAGTGTGGCAGCTTGCAATCAGCTGCAATCCTATCGCGGTGCGTTATCGCAGTTAAAGTGTGAAAAGGGTACGCCCGAGTCTGATGAGTGGGAAATACAACGGGGACATTTTCCAAACGGCGTCCCGAGATCTGATCGACTCCAATGGTCTGCCTGATCTTCAATTGTCTCTGCCTTCTGACCCGTTCCACGAATTTGAGTACCCACACAATGACCGATTACCAGATTCAACATTGCCTGTTGCGGTGCCCGACACAAGCCGAAGTGAGGAGCAGGAGTACTACCAGCTTCTGAAAAGCTTGCCTGAAGTCCGCCCTTTGGTCCCGCCCTCCAAAGGCAGGCTCTCCTTGCATCGGACCAACTCGGAGTATTCCGCTAAGAAGTCCACCGCCTTCACCGCATCGAACATATTCTCCACCAAATGGTTGCTGTCAAAGAAAAACAAAAAGAAAGAGGACTTGTCCGGTTACTCGATCGAGTATTCGGTGTTCAAGCCGGTCTTGAACTACCCACCGGTGCTGGATCAGAAGAGTTTGGAAGATCATTTGATGCACGTGCTTTCCATGGACGGGTACAAGGTTGATTCCAAAGTGTTTCCAGACAACTACGTGCACAAAGAGGACTTTGTCAAAATGTTGACTCCCATGGTGTACGATGTTGAAAACGATGTCGAGCTAAAGCCTCTCAGAGTGAGCCAAGGCTCGTCAGGGAGTTACTTTATCCAGGGACGAATGCAACTCCCAGATGGAAGCAGCGTCATAATCAAGCGGGGCATTTTCAAGCCCAAAGATGAAGAGCCTTATGGTCCCCTTTCTCCGAAATGGTCGAAATGGTTACACCGGACGTTCTTCCCTTGTTTCTTTGGCCGGTCATGCTTGATCCCGAACCTTGGTTACATTTCCGAAGCAGCAGCCTGTGTGTTGGATCGCCAACTACTCATGTACATGGTCCCCTATACTGACATCATCGAGCTCCGCTCCGACCAGTTCTACCATTCGTGGTGGAAGAGGGCCGCGTCCAAGCACAGCTACAAGATCGGTTCATTCCAGTGCTTTTTGCAACAATATGTTGAGGCGCAAGAGTTCTTCCGGTCCCACCCGATTCCACACGACTTCAGCTCTCTTCCAGAAGATACTTTATACTTATGCTCGAAAGATGAGGAGCCGGGCAACCTGAACTTCTACTGGAGCAAAGAGTTGATGTGCCAGTTTCAGGAGGAAGTCGAAAAGCTCGTGATCCTTGACTACATCATGCGCAACACAGACCGTGGAGCTGATAATTGGATGATCAAAATAAGCTGGACGCAAGAAGGCACCACCAACGATAAGCGTCGCATGTATGCACGGTTCAAGATCGGAGCGATCGACTCGGGCCTCGCGTTTCCATGGAAGCACCCCGACGAATGGAGATCCTTTCCCTTCGGATGGCTATTCCTTCCTTACTCAGTCATTGGCCAGCCGTTCTCAGCCAAAACAAGACAGCACTTCCTTCCTCTCTTGACGTCCAAGTACTGGTGGGAGCAGACCACCGTGAAATTGAAAGAGGTGTTCCAAAAAGATGCCGACTTCAAGGAAAGAATGTGGCACAAGCAAATTGCCGTGTTGAAAGGGCAAGCGTTCAATGTTGTCGAGGTACTCAAGCAAAGTCACGCAGGTCCTCTAGAACTCACCAGGAGAGAACACCTTCTCATTTGGGACGACACCATGAACGTGCCTGCCGACTTTGATGACAAAATTCTAAGCCAGGCTATGGGCACGAGCATCCACGAGCTCCCGTTGTTGAAGAGCTCGAAGCTCTCGCTCGTTACGGCAGCTGAAGACTCCGAGACTACGCCTCTTTTGAAGCGAGGGTCAACAAAGAGGAAAAACTCCTTGCGGCCAAACGTTGAAAATGAAGCGCAACAGGGAAGTGGGCAGATCTCTGGTTTTGACTACAATATCAGTTTCGAGCATCAGGGAAAGTACGCTGAAGACGGAGAAGGCAAGAGCAGCCGAAATGTCGTTATCGAGAGGTTGGAAAAAGTCTACAGCAAGGGCCCCGTCTTCACGTGGTGCTGAAGTCAGTAGCATATATTATCATCAAATTTTTTCACCGGCCAAGATCTGGGGGAAGTAGTCGCTTTCTTTGCCCTTGAAATCGTCTTCGTTGACCTTGATCAACCCCTTCAGTTCCTTGAGCTTGAATTGCTTCATCTTCAAAAGCTTGTACACCGTGGAAAGAATTGGGGTCGAGACGTTGTTAGCCTTGGCAAACTTCAAGGGGTTACCGATGATCACCTCGAGCTCGATCAACTGGTTCTTGTGGATATCAATGGCCATGGAGGGCGAGTAAAAGAAACCGTCGCCAATGTGCAAAAACTTCTTCTTGACATCTTCTCCAATCTGGACGCCTTCGCTGGCTGCAATGGCAATGACCTCGTCCATGGCAGGACCGAAAAGCTCTTCATTTTGCACGACCATTTGGCATCTGTTGACGTCCATCTCGACGATAGCGCAGATAGTGTTCATGACCGAGTTGTAGACGAGCTTTTCCCACCGAGACTTCTTGGAGCTCTCCTCGATGACAATTTCGTTCCTTTCCTTTTTGTCATCTTGGTAAATGTGCGTGAATTCTTTGGCCTTTTGTGCAGCGAATTCTGGGGAAACCGTGGGGTTGTCGAACGGACTTAAGAAGATAAAGTCCTTGTATGGGTTTCTCACCACACACTTGATGTTGGACGAGCCAATGAGGGAGATACCAGAAAGAATGACATGGCCGGGGAACTGCTTGATCATAGGGTCTTCGATGCCAATTCCATTTTGAATCAACACAATGACGGTGTTCTCGGAAACGGCAGGACGGATGATTTCCTCACAGGTCATGGCAGCATCGGGAATGTTCTTGGTGGTGAGAACAATATAGTCGAATGGGCCATATTCTTTCGAAGCTTCCTCGACAGATCTGCTGATGTGCAGTGGTCTCCAATTGTCCAAGTCGCCGTAAGTGCATGAACGGATGGTGTAACCTTCTTTGGAAACTTGGTCATAATCAGATCTCACCACCAAGGTGGTTTCACTGCGGTTGTTCGAGGTAAGGGCAAGAGCGGCAATGGCACCAACGCCGCCAGAACCGACACACAAGACTTTGGGGGCCATTTCGGAATGGGGAAAACGTATCCGGGGAGTCACTGCTTAAAAAGACGAAGTGCGATAGATTACGAGACGGAATTACCGAAGCGCGATCGCATCGCCGCATCTCAGATTGAAAAAGATGCTGATACGAGAAGTGCCCGCGGTGAAAAATTCCTCAGCGATAAGCTGTTATGACTCTTAACTTTTCTTAACTCATAGACTTTTTTCTCCATGTGTATTAATTTTATATTTCTATCGTTTCTGTCGTCTATCTTCTATTTCAAGGTGAGCATCTCAAACTCACCGTCACCAGCGTAGAGATAATACTCTCTGGCTGCAATCACACGAAGTTCAAAAAATCTCATCGTTGAGCCATCGTTGATTTTTCCACTAAGCAAATTTTCCGTCTCGCCAGCGACGTACTCGATTTGCTCGTGTCGGCAGTACTCTTCTAGGGCAGCTTTATGGGTGAGCTTCAACACGTCGCTCATGATGGTTAATACCTGGTTCACAGCCCGGGTGATGTTCTTCTGGTTGTTGTAGAACTTGTCGAGAAGCAAAGCAGTAAAGAGGTCCCCAACACCGGTGAAATACAGCTTGATTTCGGGGATCTGGAACAGTTGGATGTTCGATGAGACCTTTGAGGAGACCGTACAATGCAACGCGGTCTCTTCTGGCAAGAATGGTCCACAGATGCTGGTAACGACCACGTGCTCCACCGAGTATTCGGTGTGGATGTACGACAACGCAGCGTTCAAAGACTCTAGCGAGTTCACCTTTTCACCATAGAGAAGCTCGAGCTCGTACTGGTTTGGGGTTATAATGTCCACAATCCCTCTCGAAAGCAACTTTTTGTAGGCACCGACACAAGACTGGTCGACGTACAAATGACCCTGGTCGCCCATAACCGTATCACAGATATAGACCAAATCCGGGTTGGATGCCTTCATCTGCACGATATTGTCGGCCAAAACGTCGATGAGCTCGCAGTTGGGCACGTACCCCAGGATCACGGCATCATACTTGCAATCAATGTCCCGCAAGCCGTCAAATAGAGCCGTCATCTCGGACACAGCGAGCTTTGTGCCTGCAAATTTGCCGTACCCAGTGTGGTTCGAAAAGTTGACGGTGTTGATGTTGTCCACATCCCAGCCCAAGTACTGGAGGGGAAACGTGGCGGCCCTGCCGCCGACATAACCATGGGCCACGTGAGACTGGACCGACAAGACAGACTTCATGCTCGTTGCCCAAGATGAAAAAGTCGAGTTAACTACAGCACGTGCAGGACACGACCCATTGTCATCTACTTACGGCGGAAACGAGAACCAGATCACGATGAATAAAGCAAGCGGCGAGAAACTAAAATTGCTGAAAGGATTTTTATCCGATTTGAAACCGTTTTTTCTTTTTTTCCGCGATTCCAATCTACATTTTTGGCAAGTGTTTACCGGCTCTGTACGCGCATACGGTTTTTCACACAGTAGGCAACCCCATTGTTCGGATTGGCCGGCTGGACCAGCTTCAGCCACGGGCTTAGCACAAACACACAAGCCGATGAGACGAAATCTCCCGTATGGTGATTTGCCGAACAGAAGGTTTTCTCCTGCTCCGGATCGCCAAATGCGATTTCCACCGATTTCCACCTGATCGCCGTAGGCCGGGCACTGCTGCAGCTCAGCTGCGAGCACGCAGTCGGGGTAAAAAAATCTAATACAAAGAGGAACCACATCGAGAGGGCAAATGAGGAAAAAGAGGGGAGAGTTTTTGCTTGGAAAAAAAAATAACACGTTTGATTGCTACTGGCTTTGGTCGGAGGGCGCATGTTGACTCCGCCTGGCTACGCTTGCCTATAGGGGCCAGACCCCGGTGTGGTAATTTCATTCCTATTTTTAATGCCTTCCGTGCGCAGAAAGGAGGCTCTGGCGCGCGTGGGCACGACCTGCGTCAAGGTGTGGGCGCAGTATATAAGACTGGCCCGCCCCGCTATTTTCGCACCACTTTCTTCCAGTCACTCGTCCCAGTTCAACACACCATGACTACGTCCGTGGAATCAAATTTCAAAGCTGCTTTGCCTCCTCGCAAACGGGCCAAGACCCAAGAGGAAAAAGAGCAGCGCCGTGTCGAGCGGATCCTCCGCAACAGAAGAGCAGCACATGCTTCGAGAGAGAAAAAACGTAAACACGTGGAGTACTTGGAGGCATATGTGTGCGCCTTGGAGAAAAACTTGGCCACCATGCAATCCAACATGTCCACCGTTGCCGCGTTGGTGCCCCCAGAAAAGCAGAATTACAAGCTCGATCTGGTGGCCGACTTGTCGGACCTCAAATCCAAGATTCAGTCCAACTTGAGCGTGCCTTTGCCCTCTCTGTCTTCCCTCGACGCAGATTCCGCGACCTACTCATGTGGTGACGACAACGAAAACGATGACCACGACTCGTCTGAGCTCCGCTCTCCTTCTCTCGAACCTACCAAGGTCAAGCAGGAGCCTCAGAGCCCCGCTCTTTTAGACAGTAAGCCTTCAACCGGCTACTTCAACTACATGAGTCCTGTGTCCATAAACTCATCGGTCAACTCTCCCATCGACTTGACCATCAAGCAGGAGCCACACTCTCCTTCCCCAACCAGGAATTTCTCCTTGGCCACTTTTCCACAATCCGACAACTTGATGCTCTACTCAGCTACTTCGGGGCCCGAACTTTTGGCGCAAAATTCTGCAGCAATTTTGCTCAAAGCTTAGAGACTATTCAACTTTGCATGAATGCCCGGCTGGCCCGGCTTCCCTTTCCCGGACGTAAACTCCATGAGAGTTCTCTGCTTGTCTTTTCTTGTCCACTTTCACAGCTGGCTTCCGTCATGAAAATACCTTGCACGGAGAGTAGAAAAGATTTATAGCATAGAAGTAACTCCCATGCGGTGAAGTCCACCCGTTGATTGTCTCTAAGCGTTGGTCCGCAGCACCAATCGGACTCGAAGTACATGAGTCGCCCATTTTCTCGGATTTGCAGAAAAACCAAGCAGGATATCCCTCCTTCCAAGCCGAAGACGTTCTTTCGCTCCTAGACTTTGAAGACAAGAGGCCGGAGGCAGATGAGCCTGTCGACGTCAATATCGACGAGTTCATGTGCTTCTAATAATGGTTGGGTTTGGTTTCTGTTTTGTATATTAATTTGGGTGGTTAAAGGGAACGGCTTGCGGGCACTTGAAGTGTTCGAGCCGTTCAGTTATTTGAAAAGGAAAAAAAAATGAGAAAAAAATTTGAAAACTAGAAAAGAAAAAAAAAGATTGACAATTCATCAAGTTGGCAAAACTGAGTCTATCTTTCTATTCTTGTCTCAAGTTGAATACCCTTCATAGTTGGCAGTTTTGCGAATGGCTCGAAATGATCTGTCTTTGAAGACAAGCATCGAGGGCGCTCCCACACGTGTGGTTGCAGCGACCTCTACTACTATTTATTGACTAGTTCAGGATCGTTGTCTATTGTGATTTTGTCTCTACGAACTCATTAATGCATGAAGAGGACTTGTCCTCGCCTTGATATAATTTACCATTGTAGGGTGTCAAGCTCCTGGAGGATCTTTGCCTTGTTACTCGAGAACTGTTGATCTTCTTTGATAGACTTCGTCTTGGCAAAATAGATCCTGCAATCTTGGTTGACACAGAAAGTATCGAACAAGTTACCAGGGATGGAGTAATTGGAAAGACTGCATTCATGGCAGAGTTTCCGATACCCTTGAATATTATCTTCTTTGTCTTTTGAGACAAGCGCCAAATTTGTCACGAAGTCCAACTCGGAGTCTCGACACTGTGAGCACACGTACTTGCGATCCTCGTCCAACTTGTTTCCACAGCCAACACATTCCCTGCTCCGCATGTGAGTGCTAACTTTCAAAACGTCATGTTTCTTCATTGCCACCAGCTTCGTGCTCTTGGGCATGTCTCGATACCATTCTTGGATGTTCACTCCCATCAAATTGAAGATCCGCTCCAATGGAGGTATTAACACTCTGGTGATGTAATACTCGTAGTCCAACTCCATCGGATTATCAGTCTCATAAGACGCAACGTACTCGTCCGGCGAGACGCAGCGATCTTTGATGCGTTCCTTGGTAGCATCTCTGGTAACCAAGTAAGGTATTCGCTCACGGTATTGAGGCTCACTTCTCGCATCTTTCTGGATGTTCTTTTTGGCAATTATGGCGCCTGGGGGAAGGTACATTTCGTTCTTGTAGGTTCCATGGCGGACCTCTTTTGCAAAACAGAAGTCTGCCACATTGACTCGGTTCATGAAGATCTTGTTGAACTGCTTCAAAATGTATGACTTCACTTTGGATAGGTCTTTGGTCTCGAACAAAATACGCAAGCTTTTCCCGACCATCTTCAGCTGGGCTGGAATACCGTCTCTTCTGATGGTTTCGATACCTTTTGCCTCGAACTTGGGTACGATCTGCATTTCTCTCTCGAAACAGTTCCCCACGTATCTCTTCTTGGCCAATAAGACACAAGGGTGGTATACTTTTTCAAATTTGAGCTTGATGGGATCTGGGACAACCTTGGTGACTTCGTCAGCGAGAATCTTGCCGTACTTGAAAGCGAACTCTTTTGTACGCCCTGGAAAATACACAAACAACGAATCAGTATCGCCATATACCACCTTGCAATTATAGGGACTTGCTTCGATGATATCGATTGATTTTTTCATTAGCTCTCGGCCAGTAGCCACAATTGCGTCTGCAATATCGGAATTCGGCATCCGTCCACTAAAAGACGCCGAAGTGTAGCCATATGTGACATTGGCGATAAGCTTCAACGCTAGCTGCTTGGAATTATAAAGCTTTGTAAGCTCCTTGTCATCGCTGAACGTGGAAGCGACCGATTTCACGTTGATCCTCATGTTCAAAATTTCTTGAAGCATCTTGGAAAGAATGGACTTACGGAACTTCGAGGACGCAAAGACTAGTCCATTTGGCGATATGTTGATCCCATCGTTCTTGGCTAGGATATCAATGATCCCGTGAGGCAAAGTGTGGTGGTTTTTATATCCGATGCAGTTCTTATCTTGCTTAAAGCCTTCAATTTTACCCAAAAGTGTGGAGTAGCAGTAGTTGTATGCGATCATGATCGACGGGTATAAGGATTGGAAATCAAGAACGACCAAGGGTGATTTGTAGAAGTTGGAATCCGGTTCCATAATTAATGGCACAATCTCAAGTGGTTTCATATTGTGTACTTGAGTTTTAGACGGAGAGTCTAAGAGGGTGTTTTCTGGTTTTGCAATGCGAATCAAGATAGACTCCACCTTGAACTGCGATCCACGGTAGTAGTTGGAATAAAAGTCGATTCCAACCAATCTTGACTGCTCAACATTCCGTAAGACTAATTCTTGGGAATCGATGAGAGTCATCAACAAGTCCATCTTGTGTTTGTAGTATTCGCAAACCATCAGTATCTGGCTGACGGACCCGCTGCCGTACCAGAGAGATAACTGCTGAAGTAGAATCTTGGGCGTTGTTTTATGCAAGAGATGAAAACAAACATTCTCAATCGAGTATGACGTGAGTCTGAGCTCACTTCTCAAAAGTCTCCAGACATTAAATATATGGCGGCCGTTGATCTTGAGTACAGATGTGTGAGTATAGCCCCATCGATCGCCAAATTTCCCGTTGCCGTAGGAGACCACTCTGCTGAGACGTGGCATGAGACTGGTTTCATATGCCTCGGTAAATCTCTCACAAAGATAGCCCCAACTGCTGGAGTTGACTTCGTAACCAGCAAGAATGTCTGGGTCATATGTTTCAACATACTTCAAGAACCCTTCCACCAACAACTTTTCTGAAGAGAAGATCTCAATTTCCGAATTCATCAACACAGAAATGTTCTTGAAGGTTTTCGATTTGAGCCAATCGTCAATTCGAGGTAACAGGAGAAGAATCTTGGTGATCGCGTCTCCGCCATTGTACATTTCATTGCTGTCGTCAAATCGAAAAATGATAAACACAATGGGATCTGTTTTTGGGTCAGGTTGCATTCCATCCGGCTTGTTAACATGGAGTTCCATGCCCATGACGGTCAAATTAAGAAATCCGCTGGGGTTTCTGACGACTTTATCAGCTTGGAGAGAATACTTGAAATCATTGGTTTGAGTCACAGCCGGCTCGATCTGTGATCTGAACTTCCGCCTTTTGTATTCTTCTTTTTCATTTTCAACCTTGAGCCAATGCTGTATGCTCTCTTTTGACGGAGGGCAAACGGCATATTGCCAGGACTTTTGACATCCGGTCGATGTCACGCCTTCGTTCAGTGGAGTTTCGTACAATAATGGCAGAGTTCCAGTAAGACTTGCAGGCTGCAACTCCTCATCACCGTAGTGAGGAACCTGAATCCTCCTGTTGCCGAATATCAAAGGCGTAGCATGGACGTCATTGACATTTGAGTACGAGGGGTCCGCATAGTCCACATCCAAAAGTCCCAGCCCAGCCATTGTAAACGAGAGCTTGGACTTGTGAAGCGACGTCGGGGTGACACGTTCCCATATGTTGACGGGCTTCCGAACAAGAAAACTCAGGCTTTGTGTCCAGAAACTTCCTGATGATGAGGTTTCCGGACTTTGAGCATGATTTGGTTGAATTTGAGTGGCTTGAAAAATCTGCAAATCTTCCATGGGCATCACTGACATCTCGCCGAGATGTTCCTCATCTTGCATGTCGCTGGAATGACGTTTCAATGACGGACCTTCATCGTCAGACTCGTGAGGTGCAGCCAGAGCAATCTTTTCGTCACCATTAGTTGTACTTGGCTCTGTGCTGAAGTCGGAGAATGGGCGGCGCAATTCTAAGGTGGGAGAGTTCGGAACTGTACTCAGAGCCCGTTCTTCGAATAGCTCCTCGTATGATTTCCATTTCAACAAGTCGTCACGAAAATTGAGAAGCCGATTTTCTCGGTAATAGTTGATGTCAATGGTGGCCACCACCTGTTGGAAAGTAGTGAGGTATGAGCTGTCCGGAATCTTCTGGCGCAAAGTGGAGTCATAGTACTCGTCCACATTCGTGTACTTTTGCGGTTTGTTCAATTTTCTCACATATTCAAGCTGCTTCTCGTTTAACTCTCTCGACTCCCAATCCGAGTAGCCACCGCGTCCAATTTGATCGAACACTTGATAGTACGATTCCTTCAACAACTGAGAAGTGTCGGGGCGATCACGTATTTGACACTGATACTTCAAGTCATCAAAGGTCAATTTCAAAGACGAGAGAAATATCTGGTCCTCTGGTATGCTCTTTTTAAATTCAGTGAAATCATTGTGTACGTTTCTTTCTGAAAGTCTCGCTCTATTCAAGATAGCCGTGGGCTGACAATCGATTTCAAGCAACGTTCTCGAAAGTCGCGGATAGGGTTGCAGCTTTAACACGTTGTTGTTGGCGATATACGAAGAAAGGAAGTTTTTGAGTGGTGTGAGGGGTATACCATTGGGCTGCACAATTGGCAGCCGAAAGTAACACTCGCTAAGTTCGAGCCAGGCACAAGGATAAAGATTGAAGTCAGCAAGGAATTGCGTGAAGTAGGTGATGTGGGCCTCGTAGATGTTGGGCAGGACTTTTCTTCCCTTAGGTGCAAATTGGCTGAAGTCGGTATTGCCCTGGCTCAAGATGCGAAATAGCTTTGACTTGTACAACGGCAGAAAGAACTCAATCTTGAGCACCAACGCGTATCCCACGGTATAGCCATAGACCGGAGAGCCCCTACAGGGATGAACGGCGGCTATGAACCGTGGACCCGGGGATTTCTCGTCGAGGTCCAAGTCTTCGTCCTCGTCGTCATTCCGCCGTTTGAACGCGTCGGTGATGAGATTCTCGAGATATTGTTTGACTTCGGCAAGGTACTCGGCGGTGACCTTCGAAAAGTCGGACTGGGGGCAGTCGATGTAGAAATATGGGTAGTAGTTGTGGATATGCACGAGCACGCCGTAGGCAAGATTACCTGGACCGCGTAAGTTCCCGTAAATCCGGATCACGGGCACTTTTGGTACATCCTGGAACTGGTCGAGATGCAGCGGCGTCAGCTGGTACGAGTCGATGTCATTGATCTGGATCCTGAGGCCATCGGACATCAAGACCTTATGGTGAGATGCGACTGGGGTAAATGCGCGGGCGATGGCAAACTATTGCTTAGCGTCGGGTTTCCGCGAGTTTGACACAAGCAGCTTAGGTAAGCATGGGGCTTCTACAAGTGGAGAAACCGGGGAATCCAGGACTATCGGAAAATGGCTAGTCTCCGCAAATTCTTAGCCGTTACTAAAATTAAGTTTGCGCAAGTCCAGAGGGCACAAATGCCGTGCAGATATTTATAGCGCAGCAAAGTGTAAATGGTAGATCTCCCGCAGCACGGCCATTCAGGCTCATCTTGTCGGACTATGCATGGAACCACGGCAAAGTTAAAGTGAATTTCCCGCTCGTGTTTCCTAATCTCGTCCTAAATTGAAAAGTCTAACCCAAATCGTTACTGGGCACACTGCACTTTGCCTCCCAAATCGCCACTCTTCGGATGTTTTGATTCTGTAAGATAACTTCACAAATCTACTTGACGACAGTGTCAGAGTAATTAACGCAAAAAGTGGCCTGCTTGTTGTCGGGATGCATAGAATCAGCAACCCCTCACATTTCCTGGATCCCATCGTCCAATATTGCGTCTCGACTTAAGAAACGCAGCAGTCTCGCACCGCCAGATAGCCGTTTTCAGCTGGAATGTGGAAAGACCTAGCGACTTTCCGTGAAGCAGGATTGTGGATTAGCAAGTTCCGGCAGTTTGAAGCTTATCGTAATTTATCTCCGGCACGCCGTTTGCGCCGCTGCCCATGTAGTATCTCCTCGCCGGGCCTGCGTGGAATCGCCCGTATGGCTCCCTCACCACCCTTGGCACTCACCTTCTCATCTTCTCACTCCGGCTTTTTTCCGACCACACCACGAATTCTTCCGTATTTTCTCTCGGGTAGATTCTTGTTTTAGCCCCAACGCCATTTTCACGGCTTGCCGCCCCGGAACTATCCCAGCAGCTGTTGTCAATTGCCGTCTTGCCGCCCATAGAGACACCACCCTCCCAAACCCTTAAAGACCGCTGCATCCCAAGCATCCCGCTTAGTCCTTCCTTTCCGTTTCCCACCCAAGCATCCAGATGCCAGCAGACAAAAACGTTGCCGACGCCTCCAGCCGGTTGGAGCGCTTGGGGATCTCCTCGCCGCGTTCGTCCGGTTTCGAGAGCCCAAGCTCCCCTCCGATCTCCACATCCCATGGCCAGTTGAGCAGCGACATCCAGGCCAGAATCATGGCCTTCCAGCAGAAGCGCCAGAACAACCCGCCGATGCCGTCGCCCTCGGAGCCCAACACATCCAAAGCTTTGCCTCCGCTCCCCAACGCCAACGCCCGCCCAGCTTCCTCCGGCGACATTGCCGACCCATCTTTGTTGGCGTCTCCTAGCATGGACTCGTCGGTCAAACCGGGACCTAGACCTGCTCCTCTCCCGACTGTCAACCCGGGCACCGAGTTGAGCAAAAAGCCTTCTTTGTCGCAACGTAGAGGCATGAAGCTCAACATGAACGGTATGGGTAGCCCCGGAGGTGCTGAGCCGCTCAAGTCCACCGGAGAACTTGCTCGCCGTTTGTCCGAAAGAAAGAATCGCCCTGATTTCAAACTTAACTTGAACGAGAGCGGAAGCTCGGTTCCATCCTCTGATACGACACCATCTGCCTCGGACAGCAGCACACCGGGCAAGGCCCCTGAGAAGTTGCAGGGCTTGTTTGCCAACTACTCGAAGTACGTCGACATCAAATCCGGCTCTCTAAACTTCACGGGGAAAGCCTCGCTCAACTCTAAGGGTGTCAACTTTTCCTCGGGCACATCATTCCACATTTCGCTCGATGAGTTTCAGTTGATCGAGGAGTTGGGAAGAGGCAACTACGGTACCGTTTCCAAAGTGTTGCATAAGCCTACTGGCGTGTTGATGGCAATGAAAGAGGTCAGATTGGAGTTAGAAGACAACAAGTTCGCCCAAATTCTCATGGAGTTGGAAGTGCTTCACAAATGTGACTCTCCTTACATTGTTGACTTTTATGGCGCCTTTTTCGTCGAGGGAGCTGTTTACATGTGCATAGAGTACATGGACGGTGGGTCTCTTGATAAAATCTACGGAGACGGTATTCACGACGAGTCCTGTCTCGCATACATCACACATAGTGTCATTCAAGGTTTGAAAGCTTTGAAGGACACGCATAACATCATTCATAGAGATGTCAAACCCACGAATATTCTCGTCAACAGCGCGGGCAAAGTGAAGTTGTGTGACTTCGGAGTTTCCGGAAACTTGGTCGCTTCTTTAGCAAAGACGAACATTGGATGTCAGTCTTATATGGCACCCGAAAGAATCAAGTCCTTGAAACCTGACGACACCACATATTCTGTTCAGTCCGATATCTGGTCCTTGGGGCTCACCATCCTCGAGGTTGCTGCAGGACGCTACCCATATCCCCCTGAAACTTTTGACAACATTTTCTCGCAGTTGAGTGCCATCGTCGACGGCGAGCCTCCCAAGTTAGATGAGAAATTGTTCTCGAAAGAGGCACAGAACTTCATCAAGTCTTGTTTACGCAAGAACCCAGACGCTCGTCCGCCATATGATGCCTTGTTGCAATCGCCTTGGTTGACCAAGTGTAGAGGCGACCAAGAGCTCATGAGCCGCATTGTCAAGGAGAGTAAGGCAAGAGACGAGGAGAGCGCTCCAGTGCCATCACCTAGCGTGCCTAGGTCCAAAATTGCACAACCAATCGAGGCACCTAAGGGTGTTGCTAATGGTGGCAGAGAGAGCGTGCAATCTCTTCTCAAGAATAAGGTCAGTGCACCAGCATTACACAGAGGTGGCTTGTCCAGCAATCGGACAAGGCGGTAAGTTATTGGCTAGAGTGTCTTGCAGCTCGGGTCTACGATTTGCACCCGACCTCGATAAAACACGAGCCCATTTTTTGTTTCATGAGCGAGTCTCTGCTCTCTCCTGCGACGCATATACAATTAATAAAGCTATGCATTTGCATGTTAATCAAGATCACCATTAATGCTTCTTCTGTGAGACGGTGTCACCATCTATTGTCGGGGTCAGCAGTCTGAAACGATGGCTCTGCTGACTGTAAATTTGATACGAGCCGATTCTTGCAAGCAGATTTCGAAAATCGATTATTTCTCTTTCATAAAACTATTTTATTCACCGATCCATGATTTCTACACACTAAGCTCCGCTACTCCCGTGCAGTGAGCACTCAGTGCAGTACGTGGTGATTGAAGTTAGGAGCTCACCACCAGCGTCCATAAACCACTAGGCGCAATTCTTCCACGCACACCAAGCCACCGCCACTGTCAAGATGTTGCAAATCGAGCAGAGCAATCTCTTGATTGACAAGACCTTGACTGAAAGAGTCTTCCCCGAGCCCGACGCCCAATTGAAGTCGTTGGACCGCATTATCTCCGATTTCGACTTCACCAACTACCACATCTCCACGCTTGGCGACGACAGAGAGACCTTGTTGATCTCCGTGTACTTGCAATGCTGGAACGACTTGGTCTCGTACGGTGTCACTGAGTACTTGCAACTGAAGTACGCCAAGTACTCTGCGTACTTAGCAATGTTGGGGTCTAGCGACGTTGAAACCGGGTACAACTGCTCCTTTGTGTTGTCGCTTGCTGAATTGGGCAGCGCCTCCGAGGAGGAGAAGAACGAGTTGATTAAGGAATTGTCGTTGTTGAAGAGACACGCCATTGCCTCGGCTTTTGAGAAGGCGTTCAACCGTTACGACGAATTGGTCCAACAGTACTCCGAATCCAACACCTACTCCGAGGAAATCCAGGCCGAGTTGGCCAACGAGCCTACTTTGGTGATCAAGTACCGTGGCGAGGAGGAGAGCATCTATATCAAGCCTTCTTTCGACAGAGTTACGGTTGTGTTCTCCACCACGTTCAAGGACGACACCGACAAGATCTTCGGTAAGGTGTTTTTGCAAGAGTTCGTCGACGCCAGAAAGAGATCCGTGCAAACTGCGCCTCAGGTGCTTTACACAGACAAAGAGCCTCCTTTGGACATCCAAAATGTGGTTAGCAAGCGCAGTGTGGAGGAAAACAAGGGTTACGTGACCTTCGTGTTGTTCCCCAGACACTTGGTCAAGGGTGAGCGCAGACAAAACTGTATATCCCACATCCAGTTCTTCCGCAACTACTTCCACTATCACATCAAGTGTGCCAAGGCATACATGCACTCGAGAATGAGATTCAGAGTGAAGGAGTTCTTGAAGGTGTTGAACAGAGCCAAGCCCGAGAACGTCGACAACGACGGCAAGGCCGTGGACAACAGAAAGACGGCTAGCGGCAGAAAGTTCGAAGCAGGCAGGGCTTGAGCGGACATCAGAAAAGGTGACAATAAAGTAAGAGATAAAGTCTGTAAGATTCTCCATTCTCTCTATTCGGTACTCAGCGTCTCGTTTCTCCATCTATTCCTATTTACATGACGGGAGCTTACTCCTTGGGCTTTTTGACACCGTACTTGGACCGGGAAGTGGCTCTGTTGGCGACACCGGCCAAATCGTACGCTCCTCTCACTAGACGGTACTTGACACCGGGCAAATCTTGCACTCTACCGCCACGTACCAAGACGACGTGATGCTCTTGCAAGTTGTGTCCCTCACCAGGAATCAAGCACGACACAACGTTTCCGTTGGTCAATCTGACTCTGCAACACTTTCTTTGGGCCGAGTTAGGCTTCTTGGGCTTGACAATCATGACTCTCACCACGACTCCCTTTTTGAACGGGTTGGCTCCCAAATGGGGGGCCTTGGACACATATGGCTTCACGGGCTTGCCCTGCTTGCCGCTTTTGATTTGATTCAAAGTAGCGTAGCTCTTCTGCTGGAAAATGCTGGGAATGGCTCCGATGCGGAAAGGCGTAATGTGCTGGAGGGGAGATGCTATTCTTGGGAGTGGCCGCTGTGTAAGAAGCTGGCGCGAGCCGAGCGCTATTCTGTTGGAAAGGAGGCTCTTGAACATGGTGTAGCTTCGACTGTTCTTGATTGATTTTCACTCACTGCGAGAAAAAAAGTGTATACTGCAGAGGAGCCTGGAATAGTGCCCTAGGCGACCGTAACTTAATGTCAATATTTTTATAAATAAATATTGAGCCAAGTTACTTCTGGAATGAGTTTTTTACTAGTAGTTTCTTCGCCGATTCTTAGTGTTGGCGTAGACTGTCTTCGTTTGGTCACTGGAGGCTTCGTGCACCGACCATTTACATCCACCACTAAAAAACAGTGCATTTGCCATATACCCTCCCCAGATACCGATACACATCCAACACCAATGTTCAGAAATATCGCCTCGAGATCGTTGAGAACCGTGTTCGTGCCAAGACTCACTGCCGTCGCCAGACCAGTGTCCATTCGTACTTACGCTGCTTTCCCCCCTTTGACTAGAGATCTCGCCAAGGAGAGAATCATCGAGTTGTTGGAGGGCTACGACAAGGTCGGAAGCAAGGAAGTCACCGAGACCTCTTCATACAGCCAGGACTTGGGCTTGGACTCATTGGACGTCGTTGAGGTCATCATGGAGGTCGAGCACGAGTTCAACATCCAAATCCCAGACCACGAGGCCGACACCTTGAAGTCTGTGAGCCAAACCATCGACTACATCTTGAAGCAGCCAGATGCTTGTTAAATTCCCCACGGCTTCTTTGCTCTGCAACTCCCTTCTTTCAAGAAGCACCAGGTTCGATTAGCCTCAGGCTACAAGCTTTATGTTCACAAGCCGAAGCTATTTTGAGCTAGCATTGTGATATGATGCAGCTTTGAGTTGACGATCCTACTTATACAAAACTATTAATGCATGTACAAATGACTCAACAGTAGCTATCCATTATGAGAGATTGTTCTATGCACCTATTTTGCACCTAGATTGCACAGCGAAACGAGTGCGTGACTCAAAACTGGACCATTTCCGAATTACATCAATCTTCGTGAATCGGTCTATCTGAATCGGCTCCATCGAGTAAATTGGCCTCTATTCTTTGCAGTTATCCACTTCCATCAGTCTCTGGCCAGTCACGTGCTCGGCTCTCGACCAATGGTGCGCGACAAAAAAAATCACTTCAAGACTGAGCTCAACTAACTACCAACACTACAATGGTTTCTGTATGTGACCCAAAACCGAGCTAAGCGAAGAGCTGATGATACTTTCGTCTTCTCCGTGTATCAAGAATTCTGCTTAACCGTTACTAACATCGCAGTACATCAGAGGTCCAGCCTACAAGGTGGCTAAATCCGGTCTTAACTTCTCCGCCGTCAAGGCCTACGGTACCAACTTGGCCGTCTGGGGTGTTGCCGGCGCTGCTGGTGTGGCCACCTTCACTGACGGTGTCCCATTGTTCAAGAACACTTTCTACACCAAGATCCCATACTTCGGTAGCCACTGGGAGTACAACCCAGACCCAGAGGATGTTCCAGTCTGAAGAGCCACGGTTCAAAAGCATTATATTCATGAAAATATACATAACTTGAAATTTATGGAATGTAGTGGAGTGTGGTGCCATCCTCGTCCCTCCGTATGTACTCATTCAAGATGAGGTTCTCGATCTCGCTTTTGAGGTCTGAAACGGCAATCTTACCCACTTCCTCCAACAACTCAATTGACTTGCCCATTAGTCCAGCAAAGGGCAACGTCTTCTCCAGCTTCATTATGCGTACAAGCGCTGCTCTGATCTCTGACGACCTCTCTCGGCTGACAATATTCTCAACTTCATTCTTTGTCGAGCCCACTCTCTCTTTAAGCATCGGAACTCTGACAATTTTCAGCTTGTCGGTGAACGAGCCATTGAATTTGATATAAGTGGGAGTCGCTATTAAGATGGGAGTTTTGGAAGTGCTCAAGGACCCAACGATTCTCTTCAAGAGTTTCTCCTCGATTCTCGACATCTCACGCATCTCTTCATACGACATTTCCTCCTTGTTCTCGAAAAGCATCAACACAGTAGCTTGTAGAAGATTGAGAGCAAGGTCCTTTGGTCCCTTGTCAAAGTGAACCGTTAAAGTCACCTGATGCAACGCGTAGTTGGACCAGTCGAGTTTATGATGCTTTCTTTTGGAACTCTCAGAGACGTATGATGACAAAAAGTTGTCCAAAGTTGTTTGCAATGGACCTGGCAACTTAGCATCAACTTCTATACCTGGGATTGTTGGCCAATGCTTCTTCTCAAGAACAAATGCGGAAAACTCAAGTTGGGGATTTTCATTGTAGTGAATGTGGTCATAGACTTCTCTAGACTGCTTGTAATCTCTGAACATGGCTCTGACCTTTGTACGGTCATCCGTATCCCCAACAACTGCTATCAAGGACTCCACGAAATCATTTTCGACGTCAAAATCGAACGCTTTGCCTGTCAACATTCTCTTGGATAGGTCCCTGGCGTATATCTTCATGAACTCCAGTTTGTTAGGAATGAGTTTGAAGATCGTAAGCACATCTGTCTGGAATTGTTCGAAACTTTGGTTGGCCTTGTGGGGCAGCTTCAAGTAGACATCGCAAAACTTGGAAAGCTGTACGAGAAGCTTGACAGAAACGCCATGTGAACCCAAAACTTTCGAAATGGAGGATCTCGCTTCAAAATTGTAGGAGTTGTCTTGTAGACTTCTTTGGAATAAGGTTTCGAACAGATGCCACAATTCAAGAAGGCGCAGAACTATGTTCTCACTTGCAATAGCGCTTTCAGTCAAAGACTGGACATGCTGGCCCCAAATGAAGAGAAACATTTTCTTGGAATCTGCGCCATAATTTTTCAATGAGTCGTCACAGAGCGCTCTGACAGTTTCGAGGTACTCACTGTACATTGGAGTGCACAAGTTTGGAAGAGATGGCATCAAGTAGGCTTGAAGATCGACCAACATGTTGTTCCAAATGATACGAGACTGAATGCTCTCTGATATATCTGGTGAGAAGTCAACAGATCGTAGAAGAGCAACCTCCTTCGAAATTTTGGATAGCAATAAAATGATGTAGAACTCCTTTTGTTCTTCCATCCACTTGATCAGCAAATCATGGTAGTCCTTTACGATAACGGACTCCAACTGATGGATTGCAGCCAGGCCAAGATCAGAACCCAACTCCTTAAATCTTTCAAGTGTTGCACGCGAAAGATCGACCATAGAGGGTTCGAAATCGGAGGACCTGGTGTCTCGAAGGAGGTTTGATAGTAGCTGAACGCCGAGGTCGTTGGGATCGTTTGAGTTACCATCTTTGTCAGCAAATAAACTCAGCGCTAGTGTTTGGATACCGAAAGGTCTGATGCAAAGTTTTTTGTGATGTGGTGAAAGATAAGATCTGTCCAAGTACAAGAACAACTGCTGAAGCAACTTGAGAGACTCGTCGAACTTATCGAATAATTGCATGAATTCCTGAGCAGTTTCCTTGGCAGTTTCTGATGTAAACGAATTTAGGCATTCTCTGAGTTTAGGGACAACAGCAGATTCAAGATGTGTATGAATCTCATCGTAGATCATCATTGCGAGGCTAGATTGTTCCGACGACTTGTGGAGACACAATTTTTCAACATCCTGATAGACCTTGATGTACGATCGGGTCGGAGCACCCCTTATAAGAATGTCTTTCACGTCTTGTTTAAGCGTAGCCCTAGACTGTAGCACCTTGGCTTGCACATCTTCACTGACTTGTGTGGGTTTTGGTCGCTTGAACTTTCGGGTCGGAGGCACAATGCTTCCCGAACCCAAATGAGACGGCGAATTTCCGGGTTCGGAATGGCCTCCCATATCTAAGAGTTCGCTCTCTTTCATCGGGCCTATCGTCTAGTATGTGATGGCTCCGCGCGAATACCTCAGTATATATACGCTCATTGTTACTGATCCCCACATCCCCAACACTCGTGAACAAACCGACTCATAACCGAAGTAAACAAGATTCAATATTTTCGCCATGTCTCTGGAGTCTAATCAGAGTGGAACCGGTGAGGTCTCGATCGACCACAAGAAACTATCCACAACATACAAGAAAAATGGTTCTTTCGACCACAGACGAAAGCTCCTTCTCCAAAACTTTAAGGATTCACAGACACATTCAAACTTGCTCCTCAAGTTAAAAGTGATGGTGGAAAACAAGATAAGGTCCGACCCCTCGATTTTACTCAAAAACAAAGGCAAGACCGCAGCCTTGATCCAAGGTGAGGTGATCAGCAACACATCTTCTGGAAGCAGTATCCTTAGTATTGTGGAGAAGGACATACAAGAGAAAATCATCGACTCGCCGGAATTCCATAACGATCTCAAGCTGGAAGTGAAGGACCTCAAACGAAGACTTCTTGGAATTAGTGACGAAGACTACGAAAAGCAGTTAATCGAGGAGGAGAAGTTGAGAAAAGAGGAGGAAGCTAGAAAGGAGAAGGAGCAGGCGGACAGAGAGATGGCATACAAGAACAATTTCAAGGTCAAACAGCTATCTTACAGTCATAAGGTCGCCAAACCTCCGCGATTCAACTTTCCATCTAAGTACGGAGATAAAGAGGGATACCCGCGTTCAAATGGGTATGGAGGTGGCCAACTACGCTACTAGAAGCTTCAAGGTTTTCATCCAAAATCATTCATTACATACAGCTATTAAGGGATAAACTAATCGGTGTCGAAAATCTCGTTTGCTATGAGCATCAACTCTTCCACCACCTTACTCTTGTAGCTCAAGTCTTGTGGCGACATAGAGTTGTCGCTGAGCAAAGCCGGACCCCAAATGATTGACAAGGATTTGGCATTCATGCGGTTTCGGCTCTGGTTGGCAGCCACCTTGTTGAGGTGGAAGATCAATGCTCTCAAGGTGAAGTATGAGCCGTCAGGCAAGTTGTAGACCAAGTGGTGCAACTTCTTGGCAATGTATGTCTCATCGTTAGATTTCACGGTTTCAATGAAAGACTGGTAGTACTCCGTGGTCAAGAAAGGCTCTGGCAAACTCATGAAGTAGAGCTTGAGGAGCGAAGCGGTGCAGTAAATGTCTGCATCCAAAACGTTCTCCGGGTCTATGTTATTGCCGATGAGAAGGTAGTTAGCAAAGCTCGAGTCGATCGAGTCCCTGAGTTTTTCGACGGACGATTTGTTAGCACTGGTTCTGTAGATGCCCTCAATGTCCAACCCGTAATTCTCGATCACGTCAATGCACCGCTTGACGACCAAAGGAACATTGTCTATTCCGGCAAACTGGATGACTTTCTCGATCGAGACACCGAACGTAGGCTGGGTGTATGACGCGGATAGTAAACTGAGCGACTTGGGACCGTTGAGTTCGGGCGTGTTGGCTGGATCTAGAGAGTTATAAGTTTGGGCTGGCAGGTTCGCATCTTGCTCAGAGAGTGTGCTATTGGATGGCAAGCGAGACTCGGCAAACGTGCCCAGGTTGTCGGTGCTCTTGGTTGTCTGCAAATGATTGCGGTTCTCTGTGGCGTTGTTGATGTTTGCATGAGAAAGCTTTTGATTTGTGCTGAAGAAAGGTTTCAGTGGCCCGGTGGTCTTGGCAAAAGAAGGGTGAGCCACGTATTCCACCGGAATCAAGGATTTGTTGGGAGTATGTTTGCTGTGTGCTTGCAAGTATTGGAACAAGTCCATCTCGTTGTCGATGGAAGCAGCGAGAGACTTCATGGAAGCCTTGTCTGCCTGGATGGGAGCAATCAACACACCCGAGTTCATGACGAGGTTCTCACACCAAGTGGCAAACTTCTGTAATTGAACGTTCATGGCGACGTCCATCTCCAAAATCAAGTTTTTCAACTTCTTAGAGTTCATGGGTCTGTGGATCATGAGGATCTCGTCCTTCATTTTCTTGCACGCAGACACCTTGGACTTGTAGTCCTGGTCTGCCATATCGACTTTCTTCTGCAAGTCGTCCTCTTGTTGCTCGGCGGTCTTGTTCTTCAAAAACGATTTCTTGTTGGGGTCTGAGCCCTTGACTTTCTCCAAGTCGTCGCACAAGTGATAGTACTTCTGCTTGGCCTTTTCAGCCAAGAGAATGGCATCCGAGCACTCCTTTTCCTTGCGCTTGCATTCCTCCTTGATTACTT
This sequence comes from Metschnikowia lopburiensis (nom. inval.), assembly GCA_030563105.1. Classification (NCBI taxonomy): domain Eukaryota; kingdom Fungi; phylum Ascomycota; class Pichiomycetes; order Serinales; family Metschnikowiaceae; genus Metschnikowia; species Metschnikowia lopburiensis (nom. inval.). The sequence continues at coordinate 864,263 of JAKUBC010000001.1, forward strand.
TTCTGGACCGAGAAACGGTGTTGATCAACGATAAGAGCTCGTCGTGCATGACGTTCAAGGCTTTGACATACGAGCTCCCCACGTTATAGAGCTTTTCGTCAAACTCCACAATCGCATCGAACTTGGCTGCAAAGCCATCGTTCTTCAAAGTCTTCGAGACTTTCATGTTGCCTCGTAAATGCGACGAGAACTTTTTGAGCAGGCCATAGTGCTCGTCTTCAATGAGAGCCTTCTTCTTGACATATTTTGCGATTTCGTCGCCGGTATTAAGAGATTGCTTGAGACGGGTCAATAGCACGTCCAATGCGCCGTCGCTGTTCATGAAGTTCTGGATAGAATCCAGCTCCAACAACTTGGAGCTTTCGGATTGCGTATTAGGTTGGTCCACGGCCGCCATCGAGGAAGTGGTTGATGGAATCTTCGGTGGAGTGCGATTATGCTTGGTCGCGCGCCCCGTAAAGCTCGTGACAGTCAACAGAGCTCACAGCCTGCGTGGATCAGGTCGCGGATCGCCAGGCTATAATTAAACCTTCACTGAGGAATGTGAAGTGAGGAGGGAGAATTAGGGGGGAAAAGTCACGGAAGTTGAAAAAAAGAGAAGACTTTATTTTCGGCGGCAAAGACAATCAAGGTCGAAAAAAGTCTGTACGACACAATGACTCCGTGCCGAGCCGGCGCTCCCGTTCTACAATGTGTCCGAAATGCATATAATTTAACCGAAGTAGCCACTGTTGGTCTTCTCGTAACCCCCAAACTGTGCAACGCCTCTTTCCACGTTGGCCACAGAAAATTCCAAATCCTCCGTCGTGATCATGTCCCAGAACTTGTAAACCATCATGATCGCAAAAAGGTTTCCGATGGAAGCGAAGAACACTCCGTCCACGTAATGCGTAAGACTCTCACAAATTTTCCGGTTGAACACGTACATCAAGATCTGGCCGGCGACGAAGAAGAACGAGAAGAGCACAATCGCACCCAAGTACCAGTAGGAATCCAAGGCAAAGAACACCAAGATGAGCTGCGACACCACGTAGGTGACCAAGATCACAGCGTTGAAGATGTACGAGATGATGAACAAAACCATGGTCTCGCCCTTGTCAAAACTACCCCACGACTTGAACGTGGCCAAAGACACGAGGAAGTTGATAGCAAACCACACAATGCAAACAGTGTGCAAGCCGAGCTTGGACAGCACAGAACCATCCTCCCAGAACTGGAAACATAGAATGCCGTTGTACAAAAGACAAATGCACACGGCTGAAGTGAACCCAAGTTGCAAGGACACAAAGTAGGGGTAACTCGAGGAGCCAGGGGGAGTCACGCCACAGTCCACAATCAACGAGGAAATGAGTAGCGCAATGTAAAGATAGAAAAAGGTCAACATCTCGGACCTTCCAATAGCGGTGTACTTGGACCGCACGTTGAAAATGATCATGAGCACCACCAAAAGTGCAATGATGTGGATGAACGCATTGCCGATCTGAAAGATCATGGTGTTGGCCAATTCGACTGATCTGGCGTAGCAGATGGGCACGATGCCCGTGTCGAACTCTGTGCTGTTGACCGACGCCACCACGGAGCACAACGGGAGCCCCGTTTTGGCGCAAATTGTGTCAAAGCTGCCGAACGTCATGGGTACGTAGCTTTAATGGGTAGTCTCGGAGTTGAGCGCACAGGTAAATTCTTTTTTGAGGCGCGCCAACTTGATGTTTTTCCTAATGGAGCCGGCTATTGCTTCAGTGCAGGTGCTATTTTTAGCGGTCATAACAATGAATTGTAAACAGTACAGGGGTACAATACACTATCAAATGTGAATTCCAGAACTAGAAATAAATATGTAGGCGGCGTTCTCAAAACGCTGCGCGTGCCGTGTGGTGGTATGGTGGAGGTGGCATCTCGAAGGAGGTGTCGAGTGGTCCCCGGAGGTCAAACTCAGCTCTCTTGGCATCCTTGGTATCGAGCTTCATCTTCTGCTGAAGCTTCTCGTTTATGTACTGGATGTCAACGTGGTTGATCGATTTCTTCACCTTCGGAGCTGGATGCTCCTGTACCGGTGTTCTCGTGTGTTCCTTCTTGATTGGTGAGGTCGAGATGGCGTTGCTGTTGGCAAGATTGTAGTACGAGTGCCCGAGTCCAACACCTCCAACAAACGAGGAGCTAGAGCCCAACGGCGAGTGGCGCTCACCCATGACACTAGAAACGAGCCGGTCGTGTGTCTGGTCAGGGGTGGGGCGGATGGATGGCCGCAGCTCGGTCTTGACTTTGAGTGGTGTTGGGTGGTGAATATGCGCCGAGTTCGAGGAAACAGCTTCGAGTTCAGGGAAGTCCTTCTGCTCACTGACATTGCCTGGAGTAGAGCACAGCTGTGTCGATGTCTCCACCAACGTCTCCTGACTGTCAGTAGAGGGTTTACTCAGTTTCTTACCCAACTTGATCGTTCTTCTCTTGGCCCGCTTGTTGTCGGTGTTGCCAGATCTGAACGATTTGGCTTGAATAGAGGAGATCTCCTTCAAGATTGACTCGACTTTCTTGCAGTCGCTAGACACCAACACATCGACGGGGATACTGTTGCTGCTCGATTGGCTGGTGAGAACAGAGGGCAAGTTCATGTTGGAGCATAAAGTTTTTGCCAATGACGGGGAGTTGTTTTTGGTGAATTTTTCCAAGTGATTCCTTTGGACAATGCGCTTCAACTTGGGAACATGCAATGCGAGGGTTTCTCTGGAGCTGTACAACTTTGCGAGACTGTTGAGGTTTCTTGGCGAGACACTGTCCAAACCGATTGCATCGAGCGATCCAGTAGGAGCTTGGTCCCTCAAGTGGTCAGCGATCTGGTCCATGAGGTCCGTGCTCTGAAACGACGATGTGTACTTCAAGGATAGCTTATGAATCAACGTTGGGAGGGTCTCGCGGAAGAGGTCCCTGATTTGCGTTTCAATTTGAGTCTGTAAGAAGTTGGACAAGACTTGCACCGTATCAAAAGTGGAGCTGACTTTGATGGAGTCAAGAGGGTCATTTCTAAACACCAAAGTAAGACCCTTCGTTTTTGAAAACACAATGATGCCAATTCCGGAAATTTTAATATCGCTAAGCTTCAAATCTAGCGGGATGTTGAAGGGCTCTGTGGACAAAAGAAACTCGGGAGTGATGAAGGAAGAGTCGGGAGAAATCTCCGTTTCTTTGGAGTTGTCGCTGTAAATCTTCAATGGATTGGCTTGAACCTTAGTGTGGAGCGTCAAGTGGAAGTTGCCGTCGTATGTGATCTTGAAGATACCGCGGAATCTATCCTTGTCGAGTTCGCCGACTTCCAAAATCTCGAACTGAGGAGCAATCTTACCAAAGTTCAAATCCTTGATTGTGATATCGGAGGCGAGTATATTGGGCCGTTTACCGGAATTTAAGGCGCCCGTGAGAAGCTCAGTAGTCCACGAGCTGAGAGACTCCGTTTCTAGGGAGTCCCAGTTGACGTTGAATGACATTGTGTGGGATCAGTAGGTGTTGTTTTAGACGGCAATAGCCGGGTGGGAGGCCGATTTTGTTTGCGATGTTGACGAATAAGAATTGTCGGCAATGTGTGCCTCTGTGCTGCTCGATTATGTGTGGGGTGTTAATGAATATTCCTCCACAAAAGAATCAAATGGGGTTCTGAGTTCAAGTGTGTGGATTGTTTTCGGAGGGGATGATTTATGGTTCTAGGAAAAAAAACTTCGCACGCAGGAATGCCCCGGAGTCGACTCATGTCTTGTGCGGTCATACTGCTTGCTTAAGGCCGCGGTGCCATACATCCTAATGCCGTGCTTCCGTGGCTCCGGGACTTCAGCCGATATTCGTGGTGTGGCTAAATGAAAAGTGACGGTAGCAGATTTGCCACTGGTTTAACCATTGGTCGACTCGAATTTTTGTTTTCGTCGTTGTAATGTGTTTGTAGTTTACGTCACTCTCACCCATTCTCAGTTTCTTGCTGATATTGCCACTTTTTGGAAACAAGCAACGGTAAATCACAAAACTCAACAAAAACAAGAAATTTCACAATTGTCCATAAGAGGTATTGTATCACTTTAGCCGTAAGTAAGAAATTTAGGAAACGCCAGTAAGTGTCGCCGACACGTCCTTTGATGATCACAATTAGTCCGTATGGTAGCCTCACGTGACCGCCGTCTGTTTATCTAACTAACTCACGCACTATGGTTAGTGCTCTGCAAGAACTGCTCCACAATTTACCTATGGAAGGCCAGCCCTTCTACGCTTTGAAAGCCAAGAATGGCGATACCGAATTTGATTTCCAACAACTACAAGGGAAAGTGGTTCTCATAGTGAACGTGGCTTCGCTATGTGGCTACAGTCCTCAATACATTGAGCTCGAAGAGTTGTACGAGAAGTACCATGACCAAGGACTTGAAATTCTCGGGTTCCCTTGCAACCAATTTGCCGGACAGGAGCCCGGAGATGACATGCTGATACGGCAGTTCGTGAAGGCAAAGTACAAAGTGACGTTTCCAATTCTCAGCAAGATAGAGGTTAATGGCTCAAGAGAGCATCCCGTCTACAAGTACCTCAAGCTGGCAAAGCCCGGAAGACTCGGCTTCAAAGGAGTCATGTGGAACTTTGAGAAGTTTCTCATTGACAGACACGGAAACGTCCTACGAAGATTCGATTCCCTGTTCACTCCCAAGCAGCTTGAGAGATTTATTCGAGAATTACTTACGCTCGGATAAACTCACGCACTCATCGCGCAGGTCCTGAAAAAGCAAGGCTTCTTAAAATGTATATAAATAAAAGGATCTATAAATTACTTCTTAGATTTCTTTTTTGGTGTCTCGCTGGAGCTCTTGGCTGGAGCCTTTCTCTTTCCGGCTGGCTCCTTCTTCACCGTGTTCTTGCTGGGTGCTTGATCGGGGCTAAACTCCTTCAAGATGCATGCCAACAACGAATTGCATCTTCTTGACAACTCTGCAGTAGACCTAGATTGCAAGAAGAAGTCGAAACGAAGAAGCGAGCTCAGTCTGATGGCGTCTCTGATTCTTTCGTAAAGATCGGCACGGTCCAACCCAAATCGGTACATCTGGATGATCAAAAACCTGTCTTCTTCTTCGGTGAAAGTCTTCTTTGTGGTTGCGGCTGGTGGGTACTTAAGAACGAGCTCTTGAAGCGGATATCTGTAGCTGGCAAGCTTTCTCCGGAGACTCTCCTTTTGTAGCTTCACCCTGGCAATCTTTTCTTCACCAGCCTCCACCTGACCAACGTACCTCTCGTAACCATCGATCTCCTCATACCTTGTCCAGAACGCCTTGGCGTATTCTCTAACCTCATCGATTGTTTTGTCCTCGAACTCAGCCGCAATCAACGAAATCGCATTTCTTCCATACTTGGTGCAAACCGAGATGAAGTGGGTGAAATCACGTCTGTTCCAATTGCTGAAGCCTTGAGTGAGGAGCTCTTCCTTCAATTCCTTCTCCTCATCCGTGAGAGGTCTAGAGTTGATGATCTCCTCCTGTTCAAGTCTTTGTTCTTCTTCACGTTCGGCCAAGTTCTTGGCGTTGCCGTCTTTCAAAGGAACCTCGTAGTTGATCTGCTTCCTGTAGTTATTCTTTTCCATTTCTTGTAGCTCGAGGAGCTTGATGGGGTAGAATTGATGGTCGTAGATGTTCAACTGCTTTGGAGGTTTTGGCCCCGATTTGGCAGAGGGCTTTGCGCCCAGACTCATGACATTTTTGTAATACATGTCAATGGAATAGTTTTCCTTTCTCTCTCTCTTGGCAGGATTGATCCAACCGTGACCGATGTTGGTAAAAGCTGTAGGTTCCTTTTTCTTGAAATTTTCACCATTCCACTCATAGACGGAGTCATCGTTGGTGAAGTTTTGAAGCGCATTCAAATCCAACTTCGCATACTTCTTGTTGAGCTCTTTGGTTTTCTTATCAGAATCCGCAAGAATAGCCTCAATATCAACGTCACCGCTGTCCTCTGTCGAGTCAGTAGAATTGAAGATCTTTGAGGCACCGAACTGAATCATGTCGAGCAAATCGTCCTTTGAGGCCACCTTACCATTTTGCTGGGCAGCTGCGCTGATGCCACCACTGTTTCTGCCTTGCTGAATGACCAACTGGTCCAATCTCAACTTTTGAGTGGCTCTCTCCAAGACTTTCTCCTCGATTGCATCTTGAGTCACAAATCTGAAGACCTTCACCTGTTTGGTCTGACCAATTCTATGGGCACGGTCCATGGCTTGCAAGTCTGCCTGAGGATTCCAGTCACTGTCAAACAAAACCACAATGTCGGCTGTAGTCAAATTAATACCCAATCCACCAGCTCTTGTGGTCAACAAGAAAACAAATTTAGAGGAGCCAGGGGCGTTGTAGTCGTCAATGGCTTGCACTCTGTCAGCATGATCAGTCTGACCGTCAATTCTGCAATACTCGTAGGATCTGAACATACAGTAATCCTCGAAGATATCGAGCATTCTCGACATTTGAGAAAAGATCAAAACTCTCGAACCTTCTTGCTTGAACTTTTTCAAAAGCTTATCCAAGATAAGCATTTTTTGAGAGTTGTAAACCAAGTGTTCGTCAGTGGTGTAAGGCGGTCCAGGCTCTGCACCTTCGAAAAGGTAGGGATGGTTGCAACACTTACGCAACTGCATGACAATATTGAGGAGTCTGGTCTTCGACTCTTTCTTTCCATTCACGCCATTCAATGCATCCAAGTCTTTCTCCAACAACTTTTGATACCATTTTCTCTGCATGTCGGACATAGAGACGTAGATGTTCATTTCCTGCTTTGGCAAGAGGGACTTCTCCACGTCAGACTTGATACGACGTAGCAAGAACGGCTTGAGGACCTTGTGCAATTGCTCAACGATAGTCTCTTCTTTTTGCTCGTCGTGACCTTCCTCGGCCGTGAACCACAGGTCAAAGTCGTCACTTTCGCCGAAGACATCCGGCAAAATGAAATTCAAAAGGGCCCACAACTCGTGGAGGTTGTTCTGCAAAGGCGTACCCGTAATAAGAAGTCTATTTTTGGAGTGGAATAGACGGATGATTTGGGATAACAAGGACTCCTCGTTCTTGATTCTGTGAGCTTCGTCGATGACGATGTACTGCCAGTCGAACTTTCTGAAACTGGATTTTTCACGGATGACGATCTCGTAAGAAGCAATGACCACATCAAAGTCGCAGGTCATTAATCTTTTGGAAATAAGCTCTTGTCTTTCTTCCTTTGTTCCTTGCAAAACCAATACACGAACATCTGGGGTCCATCTCTGGAACTCTCTTGCCCAGTTGTCCAAGGTAGATTTTGGTGTGATGACGATGTGAGGGCCGGTGATCTTTCTGAAGTATCTCAAGTAGCCCAAGAACGATATCGTCTGCAAGGTTTTACCCAAACCCATCTCGTCGGCCAAGATTCCTGAGAGGTTGTTCTGATACAAAGAGATCAACCAGTTCAAACCTTGGATTTGATAAGGTCTGAGCTCACCCTGAACATAGCTGGGACTTTCTGTGAATTCGGTGATGTTGCTGACGTGTTTGTCGGTGTTCAAGAGCTCTGCGTCTTCTTCCCGCTCTGTCTTTCTGCGTCTGTGGGAACCAGACGTGTCTTTGGATGGTTTATGGTCCAGGTGCAACTGCTGAACAACTTCAGCAAACACAGGGTCCGATTTGGCTTTCGAGTCCAAGAAATGCTGGAACAAATTCGTCAAACCCAACAAGTACTTGAACTTTGACACGGTTTCCTGAACATTTATACGTGGCTTGTGGTCTGGAGCAAAGTATTTTTCTCTGTTGGCTTGCACGACCGAGTCGAAGTCCACGAAGTCGGATTCGCCGTCCGAGGTGGCGCCACTGGCAATCTTAACTTGTTAGTATCCTGTAATTGAAGCTTCAGCGGGCTGATACGTACTTCCATGGGCGAGTTTGTAAACTTGTGGCCTGTGGGAGTCTCCATTTTGGTCATTTAGTGGGAAACACCCGAGTGAGAATGGAGTTGGCTAGGTCTAAGCACTAGCGAGAAGGCGTTGGGGATAAAGAGCCAAAATGTTGATGGATCGGTGAACGAATGCTTCTGAAGTACGCGCGCGCGGTTGCCATACTGCCGCATGGTGGGCAAGTCAAAAAGGGGACATACAGATCTGAGTATAATATTTATGTCTTGAAGAAAAAACAAGACTTCATGACAAAAGGAGGGCAGAAGGGAGACATCTTTGTCTTTTTTCGGATTTTCATGTTGTATGGCGGTGCTGGTCATTCGCCTGTGCTACGCATGTCCTCCACGTGATCGTCATTGCAACTTACGAGCCAGAGGCTGAATACATGGCCCAGACCTAACACACCTCAGCCGACTCGGACGATGGCCGAAGCTACGGAAAACGACTTGTCTCAGGTGCCAATCTTGCCCGTGCGGCCGCCCGCCGACGACGCCGATTTGCACCCACCGGTGGATTTGCGTAGACTGATGTCCCGCAAGAAGCCACCGTCGCCCATGCCTCTGGACTCGGTGCTTCTGGTACCGTTTTCGCCAGCGTACTCGGAACTGTCGTTTGAAGCGGGCCAGAAACAGCCGTTCTGGAAGTTCCACATGATCCGCTTTGGCCAGTGCATGTATCTCAGCACCAACCCCACATCTCGACACTTGCACTGCCGCAATGCGCCCGGGTACTTTGTACGAGACGAGGGCGAAGGGATCCGATACAAGTTGGTGTTTGAGGACACGGAGACGGCCGAGCCGTTGGTGGTGGTGCAACGGAATTTGGACAAGCGCAACAGCGAGTTGGAGTATGTGGTGTACAAGAGGGAGCTGGACAGTCCAGAATTGATTAGTTTGAAGGGAGCAAATGAAGCGAAAGACGATGAGAAGGTATTGAAAGACGATGGGAAGGAATTGAAGAGGCCGAATGAATCAAAAGAGAGTTTGGAAGAGTTGAGTGAGCCGGAGGTTCTTCTCAGAGGAAGCCTCCGCCGCACCCCCATCGCTCCAGAGCTAGTGCCAGTGGCACCCACCGTGCCCATGGTCAACTACGAAACACAAATTTTGCGAGATTCCTGGAGCGTGGGCGCCATTCCACGGACCCGGGAGTCACGGCTCCACGGCGACAAGTACATTGGCAAGCACAATGTGTATTTCCACCAGGCATTTCAGGACTTGGCCTGGTTCACGCACCGCGCCATGCCTCCAGTGTTGGCGGTGTACCGCGAGTGCGAGGCGCTGTCGAAAAAGCGCTTGCTCCGGCAGTGGAACCGGCTACTGCGCACCGACTCCGTGCTTGAGAAAGTGTCGCCCTACGAGGTGGAGGCCAGTCCCTACGACGGGGTCAAGTTCTACTATAAGGCGGGCGACGGGTTGTACGGCGACGGCAGCCCCGCGGACGACGAGCCGGATTACGCCCACAAATTGGGCTGGGTGACGGTGTACGACGACAAGGTGTTGGAGCAGCCGGGCATGTTTGACTTGGCGGTGGCCCTCACGGTGGCGGTGCAGCACGAGCGGAAGGTGGCCTTTGGCGCCTGATGCGATTTTGCAATTTGGCCGCGAATTGGGGCCAATTCTGGGGCCGCGAGCATCATTTCTCGGGTCCATTTCGCGGCATTCTGGGCCGCAACTTGGCCCCGCGAATCATCAAGGTTGCGAAACCACGCGCATCTCCGTACCTATTCCCGTCCATTGACATGAGCACCATCGACGACGAGAGCGTGGTCAGCACGTTCTTTCCCAACGGGTCCTGCGCCAACCCGCACCAGACGTTGCGCGTGGCCCTCAACCTCAAGACCTTGATCGACTCCGTCATCCCCACCGTGTTCGAGACAAGTGAGGTCACCGCCAGCCACTCCCCGATCTTGAACCGCAATGTCATCGACTTGGTCTACCGGGCCGCGGGCGGCCAGGGCGACGGCAAGGAGGGGACCACCTCCTATAAATACCGCTCGTGCCTCGTCTACTGCCTCTTGACCGTTACCGGCTGGTACTGGCAGCAGGCCAACATGGAGCTCTCCGACAACGAGCTCTACTCGTTGCGGGCGGTTGCGGCACAGACCTTGGCCGCCACCATTATCGAAGAGACCCACGATGAGGAGTACTTGTTCTTGGGTATTCTCTGCCACCGGTACCTGATGCACATTTGCGAGGAGGACAGTGAACCGATCAGTGCCTTGGAGCTCGCCGTGGACATGCACTCCACCATTGTTATTGGCTCCCTGGGCTATCAGCGCTGCATCAAGTGGCTCTGGCGGGGGTGGATCGTGCAGTCGAGCCATGACCCTCACTCCTACGTCTTGTACAAAGGCGTGTCCTCGGCCAAGGTCAGGACCCACTTCGATCCGGAACGGATCAAGACTCCCGCGTACCAAAACATGTTGGAGATCTTCTTCAGTGTTGTGTACTTGGTGCTCTTCACCATCATTCTCAACTCGCACCAGGTGGTCACCACTCCGGTTGACGGGTTCGAGGTTCTTTTCTACTTGTTCACGTTGGGCTCGGTGTTGGACGAGCTCGTCAAGTTATACCACGTTGGATCCGCATACCTTGGTTTCTGGAACGTGTTCAATGACGTGATGTACGGCATTATCCTCGTTGCCATTGGCTTCCGCTTTGCGTCCTTGGCCAACCACGGCAAGTTGAGAGACAACTACGACGAAATTAGTTTCCGGATCCTTTCTTGTGCCTCCCCATTGATGTGGTCCAGGCTTTTGTTGTACTTGGACGCGCAGCAGTTCGTCGGTGCTATGATCGTTGTCATCAAGACGATGATGAAGGAGTCCTTACTTTTCTTCGTTTTGTTGGGCGTGGTGATTCTTGGCTTCCTCCAAGGATTCTTGGGTTTGGATGCTTCTGACGGCAAAAATGAAGCCACCAAGAAGATTTTCGTCTCGTTGATGAACGCTGTCATTGGACAGTCGGGAATCGCAGACGTCAAGAACCTCGTCCCACCTTACGCATCCATCTTGTACTACATCTACTCCTTTGTGCTCAGTGTCATTTTGATGAACATTCTTATTGCGTTGTACTCCACTGCGTACGCCGCTATTGTCGAGAATGCCACTGATGAGTACTTTGCATTGGTTGCACAGAAGACACTTCGGTACATCAGGGCGCCCGATGCTAACATCTACGTTCCTCCTTTCAACTTGATCGAGATTCTTGTCAGCCCCTTGAGTTTGTTTATGAGGCCAAGAGCTTACAAGACACTCAACCATTTCGTGATGCTAGTCATCTACTCTCCTTTGCTTTTGTACATCACCGTGGATGAATTATCTAATGCTCGCAGAGTACAGTACAATCGCTTCAGAGGCTTGCCAGATGACTCCAACGAGTATGACACCGAATGGGATTTGACGGATGGGTTTGATGAGTCCGAGGTCGAAGAGGGTATTGAGGGCCTCCGCAACCACTCCGCAGAGATCAATCGGGTAATTGCCAAGCAGAGAAACGCCGAAAGGGAGGACCCCGAATTCATGATCGATATGCAGAAGTTCAAGCTGGACATCAAAAAGGTGGTGCAGCCTGTGGACCGCGCCAACAAGTTGGGCATCAAGTGGGAGCTTTATGAGGTCTACGAAAAGGTCGACAAGTTAACTACATTGCTCGAGGAGGTCTTGGCCGAAAATAAAGCGCTTAGAGACGCTCAGCCAAAGTCGGAGAGTGAGTAGTGTGCGAGCTCACGAAAGACAGTCTGTGTCACTATCATAGAGATTCATACTCAATTTAAATTAAATAAGTTCCTTCTGTATTTTATTACGGCTCTTTTCTCAATCTGGTGGCGTTGGTGATACCCCAGACCGGTTGCACACTCAACATCTCTACATCCTGCAAACGGTCCATGCGCTGCACAGAGAAAACATTTCTACGGTGTAACTGTCGTTGCTGAAACCTCGTACCAAATAAGGTCATTCACCTATCACAAGCCTGAAAACGAACCAGTCGAATTCTCAGGCGCTTCATAATGGAACAATCTGCCGGCGACAGCCACTTCACCAATGGCAGTGACATCCATTTCGACTACTCCACCCACAGCGGTTCACCAATGCCCCCCTCAGTATCCAGCGCCAGCCTGGCGAGCAAGAAGAAAAAGAAGAAGAAAAAGAGCAAAGAGTCCAAGTTCAAGTTCGAGGACGTCACGCTAGCAGACCCCGAGGCAGACTACCCCCAGTCTCGTGTCATCAAGATTGGCCCCAACGGCGACGTCATTGTGGAGAGCCTAGATCACGAATATCCCCAGGAAAAGCTAACGCCGCCGCCGGAGCCTGTTGAAGATACAGACTACATGCTGGTACCTGGCAAACTCGAGCTGAGCGTATTGCGCTTCAAGGACGAGAAAGAACGCAACTTCTGGTTCAGCCTCAGCGAAGACGAACGCAAGAAGATCCTCTCCATCGACATCGACATGGTCACGGAACGTTTCAACCACAAGTTGAGACCGCTAAATAGCAAGCACCACGGCCCAACCCACTCGCATGACCCACCAGGTTTTCACACCCCAGCTAGTCTGTGCCCGACCTGTGGACGCAATGGCAAATCAGTTCAAGACGAGATTGAAAAGGCCTACCAGCCGTATCTTGACGATTTCGTGGAAAGCACATGGAAAGTTTCGGAGCAGAACAGGGAACAGAGCCCAGATTCGCCACAGTACGAAGAAGAAAGCCGACCACCATATGATGATCACATCCAATCACTGAACGCGCCAGCGGAGATTTCCGCAAACCTTCCAGATCTCAGTAAAGCAGCCAAGGGCAAGTTTGACTCGGAGATTTATGATGGAGTGAAAAATCGGATTTTTCAGGCATTCAAGAGAGCCCAACTCAACTCTCCTAACCACCCCAACGACCGCGTGCAAGGAGCCCTTAATAAACTCATGGAAGCTGGCAACAGAAGTGCGAGTGAATTCATTGATACATTTCAGAAAATGGACTCCGTTTCCAATGGAGACTTAATGGACTTCGCAGACCTGATTATCCACAACAACGGCGAGTCTTTCATCAATCTCGTCGAGAAATCTAAAGCTGACCAAAACGGGGCAGCGTGGGAGGACGAAGATGAGCAAGATGCCGTGGGCCAGAAAGCACGGTTGACAGAACTCGAGGGACACACCTCGGATCTCCTATACCTGTCCGTTTACAACGGACAGGACAATGTTGACAACGGAGACCGTCTGGAACACGATTACCACAAGACCCACGACACCGAGGACGAGCACGAGCACGAGCACGGACATGACTGCGACCACTCACACAGCGATATCGACGAACATTCCGAGGACGAGTTCGACGCTGAGAACGATGAGGCCAAAGCACTTCGGGTAGAAGAATTGCGAGGTTTCTTCATGATGCAAGCGGTGCAGATCGTGAGAGACCGTTTCAGAAGCGAGTTTGAGCAGAAGGTCTCCGAGGACAGAACACAAAAGTTCATCGAAGAGCTCGAAGCGGAGGAGAATGCCAAGAAGGAGAGAGAGTTGAAGAAGTTGAAGCAGAAGGAGAAGCAGAAAGAGAAGAAGCGTTTACAGCAACTAGCAAAGGAGGAAGAGAAACGCCGCAAGGAAGAGGAGGCCAAACAGAAGTCCGAGGAGTTGAAGAAGAAGCAAGAGGAGTTGAGAGCGGAACAAGCCCGTCGAAAAGAGGAACTCAAAAGGAAGAAGGAGGAGGAGAAGCAGAAAAAGATCGAAGCCTTGCGTCTCAAGGAAGAGGCAAAGCTACGCCAATTGGAGGAGAAGAAGGCAGAGAAGCAGAAACTCGAGCAGCAAATGCTTGCAGAGAAACAAGCCGCTAAAGAAGCGTCCAAACAGCAGTCTTCAACACCAGCTCCGGAAGTGGCAGCATCTGAATCTGTTGTGGACACTATAAATGACTTTAGCACTGCTGATTCCTCTGCCCAACATGGGGCTGCTTCCTCCACCACGGAACCAGACTTCCCCGAATTATCGATCCCCGTATTCGATCAGTCAGCTAATCCCGACACAGACAAATTGTTGGAACAACTATACTCCGACAAGCCAAACACTTCCACATTGCCCCCTGCATTCCCTAGCATTCCAATGGGTCAGGCACAAAACATTCCTTACTCACCTTCTAAACAGGCGTCAGCACTTTTGCAAAATAGCAATTGGGGACAGCTTGATCAATCAGCCGCAGCCGGCTTCCCCAATGGCCCTACTCCTCAATTCGGAGATAGAAGCCATGGGCAATTAATGAGCGACGTGGGACAAGTGGGTCTCGCTCCTACATGGACGAATTCGAGATTTGGTCCCGACTTCAATGGGGCAACCCCCCAACAACCGCCTTCCAACGATATTTGGGCGCCATCCTTCTCGAGAAACAATTCCATTTGGGGCCCGAGCTCGACTGCCCCAAACTCTAATCAGGCGTCCAGCATTTGGGGAAACAACGCGTTTAGAAGCAATGTGTCTCAACCACAGCCATTCACGCAACAGCCAAGAGACATTGTTCCACAGGCAGCTCACGAAGCCATTATGACTCTCCAGAAGTCTAATGAAGCAGCTTTCGGCATGGCCCCAATACACAAAGTTTTCCAGGTGGCGAAGGGGTTGTTGAACAATAACACAATGGGACTTCTGGAGTTTTTGAGATCGCTCAATGGGGGTACGCAGTTCCACTTTGACATCATCTATGACGACTTTGGCAGTGTCACTCACATCAAGCTCAGTGGCGATGGCACACAAGGATCTGCTTCGGAGCCGAGGTCCGAGGTCAAACAGTCCCCATCTCCAACAATCGGGTTGGTGATGCCAAGCACGGACACGTCCAGAGCGCCCAATGTGACGCATGGCTTCAATGGCCAAGGCCCGCTTCAGCCGATGATGCACCCGTTGCAAAGTCAATTCCAGACCTCGCCAAACAGACAGGGTGCCTCTTTTCAGGCTCCCATGATGATGCCACAAGCGAACTACGGGGGCATGAACTACGGTTTGCAGAACCCAGACATGGGGGCTCAGGTGAACGCCGGCGTTGCCGATCTGTTCAACCTCGGTGCACCCAATAACTTGCAACGGCCCGATTCCTCGCAGGGTCCCTCATTTGGGCCGCTCAAAAATGGAATTTGGTGAAAATTCCTGTAAGTCATATGACGTGATGGTACGTTCGCGTGATCTAGCCCTGGAATATACGTGGATGGTGGAATCAGGCACTGCACACAGCGCAGAGCACCGTAGCATAGGATACCTACCTCTGAGACAGAATCACAAAGTAAGCTCCATCCGGTCCAAGTCGTCGTCGCCAGGTACAGCCAACCCAGTTGCCACAGCGCTACCCGTATCACCCCACCAACTGGCCGTCTGAGGACGCCATCTTTTCTCACAGCGAGAATTTTCCACATACCGTCAAGCCATGCAAACCCCCACGAGAAGAAAACTCGTCATCGTCGGCGACGGAGCGTGTGGCAAGACGTCCCTCCTCTACGTGTTCACGCTAGGGGAGTTCCCCACACAGTACCACCCCACGGTATTTGAAAACTACGTGACTGACTGCCGCATCGACGGAAAGCCGGTACAGCTAGCACTCTGGGACACTGCCGGACAGGAAGAGTACGAGCGGCTCCGGCCACTCAGCTACCACAACTCGCATGTTATTTTGATTGGCTTTGCCATCGACGTGCCCGACTCGCTCGAAAGTGCCCGTACCAAGTGGGTGGAAGAGGTGAAAAGAAGCTGTCCGGACACGCCATACATTTTGATTGGGCTCAAGAAAGACTTGCGGCTCAGCACCAAGGACCGCACGCGGTTCGTGCAAGTGGACACGGCCGAGGCGGTTGCCCGAGAGATTGGGGCCAAAAATTACATGGAGAGTTCAGCACTCACAGGCAGTGGAGTGGACGATATCTTTGAGGTTGCCACGCGGTTGAGTTTGCTTTTAGGCGAGCCGCCGAAACAGTCGTGCTGCAGCATATTGTAGGGTGAATAGGACTTTGTTCAGAAAATGCCCGGGTCCGGGCCCTAGACAAATAGACGATTTACGAGTGCGGAGCAGTACCGTAAGTGGAGTGCGGTGCTTAGCTGTAGTCAAGTAGAAGAGTGGGGTAGACTCAGGCGGGCTGAATTTCGGTTGTTATTTGCTGAAGCAGTAGTTTTACTTGGGTGTCTTTGCATCGGACCAGACTGCAGTCAGTGGTCCGGATTATTGTCGTAATTGCTATTCTATTTTGTTCCACGTCCAGGTGCACTGCATCTACCAGGTCCGAATTCTGGTCTATGCGACCCGACCGTGAGCTATGACCTCATAAGTCCAAGCCGCAACAGGATGCTATCTTGAGTCTCAAAATCTGAGCATCCCACCTGAGACATCCCGCCTCAGACATTCTGAGTCAAATGTCCGCGAGCCGAGATCCGGAATGCAGCCGTCTGCCGGACCACTCCATACCGCTTCGTTTAAGCTTGATTCGGGATGATGTAAGAATTGGGAAATCATAGTTGCCATGTCTCTGACCCCACTGCGTGGCTGGTGCGCACCCACTGCTGCTCTTGTGCAGGGCGCATCATTGTTGCTCCGCAAGACGGGATATATAAAGAGTGGTGTCTCACCCTCCATGCCAGAAAAACCATAAACAAAATACACAATGGCCAACCAATCTCTTCTTAACACTGACATCGGTCCCCTCCCCGCCAAGGGCCCCAAGACCGGCAAGAGCATCCAGGAGTTGTTCTCCTTGAAGGGCAAGATTGCATCCGTCACCGGTTCCTCTGGCGGTATCGGATGGGCTGTCGCTGAGGCCTACGCACAAGCTGGTGCCGACGTGGCCATCTGGTACAACTCCAAGCCAGCTGAGGAGAAGGCTGAGTACTTGACCAAGACCTACGGCGTCAAGGCCAAGGCCTACAAGTGCAATGTTGGCAGCCACGACGATGTCATGAACACCGTGGCCCAGATCGAAAAGGACTTTGGTGGTCTTGACATCATGGTCGCCAACGCCGGTGTCCCATGGACCGCCGGTAAGTGCATTGACGTTGAGGGCGACGAGGAATGGCAAAAGATCATCAACTTGGACTTGAGCGGAGTGTACTACTGCGCCAAGGCCGCCGGAAGAATCTTCCAAAAGAACAAGAAGGGCTCCTTCATCATTACTGCGTCGATGTCTGGACACATCGCCAACGTGCCACAATTGCAAGCCCCATACAACGCTGCCAAGGCTGCTTGTATCCACCTCGCCAAGTCGCTCTCCATCGAGTGGGCTCCTTTCGCCAGAGTCAACTCTGTGTCCCCAGGTTACATCGCCACCGAGATCTCTGACTTTGTCCCAGACGACGTCAAGGGCAAGTGGCACCAATTGATCCCATTGGGCAGAGAGGGTGAGACCCAGGAGTTGGTCGGTGCCTACGTGTACTTGGCCTCCGACGCCTCCACCTACACCACCGGTACTGACATCTTGGTGGACGGTGGTTACTGTGCACCATAGTTAATTGCATCGTTCAATCACAAAATAGACTTCCAATAGAAAAATTAAAAGAATCCAAGCATAATTTAAACATCAGTGTAACCTTTCCGCACCCTTTGCAACTGGTACCTAATCGCACCGCCCTGCAGACTGAGCCCCGCATACCTACTCAGTCAATCACTGTCTTTTGCTTAAACAACCATGGACGAGGATCTTACTGCGTCCCATTGGGACGACGTTCTTTCCCCCTCGCAAGTCAACGAGGCGCCGAAATTGAACCTGTTTTTCGACTCGCTCCACATCGACGATCCTCACAAAGATGTGGAAGAGGACCCTGATTCGGCCAACGAAGAGGACCGTCCAGATGATCACTCGGAGAATCCGCTTGATGGAAGCGAGTCTTACGAAAATCAGGCGTTAGGTCACACGGGCTTTGCTCAGGATACCTACAACCAGGCCGAGAGAGACCAGCTCGAGGAAATGAGAAGACAACAGCAAAACGAACACAAGTCCAGTCTTTTGCTGGCGCTTACAAGCGGACAGGATGAACTAGACATGGAGCAGTCGCTCTTGTCGCCGTCGAAAAAGGGCAACGGCGACGAGTTGTTCCAGGATAAGGGTTCGCCGTTGAAGCTCGCCTCTTTGTCAGCATCAGAAACGACCGCCGACGCCATCACGTCTCCTGTTCGTTCGGGGCAATTGAAGAACGGGAAGTTCAAGGCAACAAGGGGTCGGAAGTACCCGCCCAAAACTATACAAAAGCATTTTGGTGGAACAAGCTCAGAGTTGGTCGACCCTCTCTCGTTCTCTAGCGAGAAGGAATCTACCCCCGAGGCCCAACAAACTGCCCAGGACAAGACTAAACAGTTGTTGGCCGAGGCCGAGTCGCCACTTTACGGAATCGCTCAAAAGCCTACGGAAGAACAACCTGAAGCGGAGACACAGTCCCCTGCTAAAATAGTGAAGGAAGAGGTTCCAAACGGAAACTCATTGGAAATCTCCGTCGCCGATCCTTTGAAAGTGGGCGATATCACAACGGCGCACATTGTCTACGGCATCAAGACCCGCAACAAAAATTCGGCGTCTACAAACTTCCCTCAGGTGGATGGTCCAGTGACCGTCTCCAGACGGTACCGTGATTTCCGCTGGATCTACCACCAGCTTGAAAACAACCACCCGGGCAAAATCATCCCTCCACCTCCATCGAAGCAAACATACATCGGCCGCTTCAACGAAAACTTTATAGAAAACAGGCGTTTGTCGCTTGAGAAGATGCTCACCAAGATCTCCAAGATCTCCCAGCTCGCCAACGACCCGGACTTTGTCATGTTCCTCACTAGCGACAATTTCGCCAACGACTCGAAGGAAAGAGAGCAATTGAGCGGGTCGGGCGCCTCGGTGCAAGCCAACAGCAACGAAGACGACGAGGACAAGGGCGCATCCACAGCATTTGTCTCCGGCGCTACAACCGGAGGTTTTATGAGCTCACTTTTCTCCATCCCGGCCAAGCATCAAGAGCCGGATGAATTCTTTTCCAAGAAAAAAGGGTACATCGATGACCTCGAGCACAATTTGAGAACATTTTACAAGTCTTTGGAATTGATTGCCAGCCAGCGCATCGATATAGCGTCGGTGGTGGAGGAGATCGCCGCTGCGGTGTCGGAATTGGCCGACTTGGAGATTCTGAAAACCACCTCTGATCTCTTGAATGCGTTCCTGGAGGTGCACTTGAAGCTCAAAGAGAACCTTGATCGTGTCAACTTGCAGGACCAATTGACATTGGGGTTCACGATAGAGGAGTACTTGAGAATCATAGGATCTGTGAAGCACACATTTGAGACCCGCACCAAGGTTTATCAACAGTTGACTACATTCCAACAGGAGTTGGCCAGAAAGGAAGAGTCTCTACAGAGGCTCACGGCTAAGTACAAGTCTTCGGTTGACAAGATCAACCAGCTACAGTTTGAAGTCGACAAGTTGAAGCAGAGGGTGGAGTACTTTGAAAACAGCTTCAAAACCATCAGCGAGACGATCAAAGACGAGTTGCACAATTTCGAGATGGAGAAAATCGAGGATTTCCGCAACAGCGTCGAGATTTTCATCGAAAGTTCGATCGAGTCGCAGAAAGAGGCGATCGAGTTGTGGGAAACATTTTACGAGCGCCAGAAATTGGCTCTGGTGTAGTATGTCAACCGAGCAAGATACGCGCCACCACTCGGTTGAGTCATAATCACCGAGGCTCTGACTCAAAACCTGTAGATACGGAATACATGGAATCCAAATAAACTTAAGCATCTCCCGATCAGTCTTTTTCATTAACCACATTTATTGTTTGCCTTTCTTACAAAAATCGGCCGAAAACAAAAAAACAATATAATTTGTCAAAGGTGCATCTCAATCTACCTCATCTCACATGAACAGCCAGGTCTATTTGAACCCAGAGCGGCTATCGATCCTAAGCATACCCAGAGATAAGGTATGGATCTTTGCCAGCTCGATACTACAGCTATTGAGCCAGGAAGCACGGCACACGCCACAGTCTGCCTTTGAAGAGTCAGAGTCAGAGTCGGAATCAGATGACTTTGACGACTCGAGTGACAGCGACTCCGAGTCTGACGTCGATCCAAAGATGATTTCCAGCTTCACTTCTACCCAGTCAGACTCCAAAAAGTCACAAATCACTCGCCAGGGATCAAAGACGGACAACTCCAGCAAAAACCCACCGCTTTGGTCGTCAGCCGAAAGTCTTACGGAGCTCAACAACTCCAATGATCCGGACAGCGAAACCAGTCTGTTGGAACTGAAGGACGAGTTCAGTTTCTTCCACATTGCATATACTCCTGCCGAGTGCACCATCATCTGCTCGCAAAAGATGATGGGGGACCTATTCAGGGACCCACTACTGCTCTGCAAGAAGTTAGAGTACGAAGACGTCATTTTGATCGAAGAGTCGTTCTTGAGCTTGCACGTTGATATCGAGGGCGAATTCAACAATTCGGCCAAGATCTTGGACCTCACCAAGCCTTTGTCCCAGCACAACATCTCCCTCTTTTTCCTCTCCAACCACTTTTCCAACATTGTGCTTATACCCTACAAGTTCAAGGACCAGGTGATCGAGATTCTTACGAGCTACGACTTCGAGTTTTCAGATGTCTCAAACAGCTACATCATGACCCGAGACTCTCAAGATGACCAGCTGCAAGATGTGGCTCCAGCTCCAGAAAGCGACGCTTCGTTCGAGACCCACACGTTCGAATTTCTCCGCAACTTGGGCGTTGAGCCTAAGATTCACCGCAAAACCAAGCTTCTTTTGACCGGTGCTCGCCCAGGAGAGGTTAAGGAAAGCATAGTCAAGGCATCACAGTGCATTGCAGCAAACGCCGTCCCTGACTACTTTGCCATCACAAGGTCGTCTTATAGCGAGGTTTCGTTGATTTTGCCGGGTTCTTCAAAGAAACGAGCAGCGATGGGTTTCGATTTCAGATCGATCATAGGGTCCAACCTCGACGCGATCATCCCAATGACGGTCGACTTGACCAAGCTTCCATTGGACTCTACGGGTATTGTGGCCGGATTTGCCAACTCCTTACTCGAAAGCATGAAGGTTGAGAAAACGATACAAGACACGTTTGAGATGAACTACTTGTCTATGGCAAGGTCTGCGGTGATCATGATCCCACAGGAAAATCTTGCAGTAGTGACAAAGATGGTTAAGAACATGACTAAATAATGCATTAATTTACGGTATGATAGGATTGAAGTGATCAGCAGTCAGCTTGTATTGACTATCTAGTATGCTTTGCCCTTCTTCTTGGACTTCAGGCTGGTGCTCCAGCCCTCATCATCCACAGTGGGAACTTTGTCGGCACTGGAGGCGATGGCAGCAGTCCACGAGAAAGAGTCGCCAGCACCAACTTGCTTCTCAACCTGTTGTCTTTTCTTCAAGAACTCTTGGGCAAATCTTCTTCCGTCCATGGTGGCAGAGGAGCTGTAGACGGTCTCGGAGATCAACTGAGCGGAGTCCCCATGCAAAGGCAAAGTGGTGAAGACCTCAAGAAGCTCATCCTTGGACACAGAAGGGTACAAGTTGGTCATTGCAGAACGGGCCCACACCATCAACTCTTCTCTTGCAGCATGCGAGTTCAGCGAGTTTGAAGGAACGACAGTGGACGACACACTGCGCAAGGTTTGAGGGGTGGTCATACCTGCTGCCGATGAGTACAGCAAGCCGGACTGCAAAACTGGCTTTTTCACTGGCGCTTTTTTAGGAGCGACCACGGTCCAGGCACTGGTGGACTCGGGTTTAGGTGCAGCAGCCACGTTGGAAGCCAAGGTGGTGGCCAAAGATGCCTTGGGAACGGCTTTGTTGGCTCTCAACTTGGCGGCCTCGGCCTCCTCCTCTCTCTGGATTTCGGCCAACGTCTTTTTGGCCACGGGGGCCTCAGTGGGGTTACCCCAGTTGAACGTGAGCTTCTCCTGAGGCTTGTCCTCCAACTTAGAGGCGGCGAGCGCTTCGGCCAATGCAGCTTCTTGTCTCATCTCGGCCCGCAACTGCTTTTGTCTCTGCAAGCGCTCTGCCTCCAACTCCTGGATCTGCTTTAAGGTCACTGCTGGAGCATCGGAGGTCTTGGGGTTTTGTGCAGCCCACGGAGCCACCAAGGGCTTGCCGGGTGCTTCGGGTTGAGCAAGCTCTGTTTTGAGAACCTTAACCTCCTCGCCCTTGGAGCTGTTGTTGACTTCGACCTCAACGGTGTAAGTTGGTTCTGCAGTGAGCTCGGGCTCGGATTCGGCAACCGGCTCACGAGCTTCAGGTACATTCTTGGGGGTTTCCTGAGCTTTTTGAGGGATTTTAGGGGTCTGTTGAGGAATTTGCTGGTTTTGTTGGACTTGGGCCTGTTCAGGCTGAGTCTCGTAAGCCTGCTCCGTGTAAGGTTCCGGCTCAGGCTGAGCAAACAGCTGTTCAGGGGTAGCCTGGAATGCATTTTCGTCATGTTTCGGAGCATCATTCAAGATGCCCGTCACCATGGAGCTGTGGAGGTCCAGCAACACGGTATCGCCTTGCTCTCCATTACCGTCATTCAAGGTGGCCGACGGCACGAACGGAGAACTCACGCGAGACATGGACAGCACGCGGTTCATCCAGGGAGACATGGTGCCTGACTGACCCAAGCCCAGCTGGTTGATGCCCTGGCCCATGCTCAACGGAGCAGGAGACATATTGGCTGCGGGAGCAGGCATTCCGGCTTGGATGGGGCTGTCGACGCCCCAGCCGCTATTGGATCTAGACAATGGCGGCTGCTGGGCTTGCATCTGGTGCTGGAGCAACGACGGCATGTGCAATTGGCCAAAGCCCCCGGTCATGGGCTGGGATCTGGAGTCCATGCCAAACTGGGAGCTAGGGTTGAACTGCTGGTTCATCAAGTAGTCGTCCGACCCCATGAAGTCGAAGAGATGGTTCGACGACGACGTGCGGATGTTGGCAGCACCCAACCCGCCGTTGGGCAAGAGTTGCGAGTACAAGTTGGACCCGAACAGGCCCGCCTGGGTTCCAGCGCCGACGTTGGTGGACAGGAACGAGTTGCCGCTGCCCAAGCCGGCACCGGGATTGGTAGCACCGGACCCAAAGTTCAAGTCCAAACCCGATACCTGGGGAACGGAGTTCACTTGAGCGTTGGGCTGGATGGCAGGAAGCGGAACTTTGAACGGCTGAACGTAGTTGTTGACCCGCTCACAGAACTGCTGCAAGGTCTGGAACTCTGACTGCTCCTTGCGGCGGATCTGCAACTCGAAGTTCAAGTATCCGCTCGTCAACCACTCTTGCATGAGGTCTCCATTGAACGGACCCTGCTCATTGCCGGCCGGATCAAGGTACACCCACGAGATTTCAGCCGACTGTACCAATTGCGGGAACGATTGCTGGCCGTTTTCGGCAGTGGGCTGCTTCACGAGGTTTGGCGGGAGGATGTTCGACTTGATAGGGTACGTTTGGTCAGGAACAGTGCCATTGGAGTGTTCCTCTGGAGCAGGAATCTGCTGGCGCTCCAAGTCCAAGTGATAGAGGCTCTCGGGCTTGGAAACTTTGTAGCTCTCAGAGTTGGTGGCACTAGGTGGGATCTCAGAGAGGATTCTGTCCTTGTTCTCAAACCAGGTGTCGAAGGCCTCTCTCAAGGTGTACTTCTTGCTGCCCTTGTTCATGGGAATGGTGAAATAGGGCTCGGAAGACTCCGTTTGGGAGTCTTCGACTGGCTGTGACCCAGTTTCGGGTTCAGACGCATTGAGTTCTTTGCGTGGCCTGCATTGTTAGTAGATGTTCATTGAAGGTCGTTGGGTATAGCTTCAAAGGTCAGAGCCGCTGCTCTTTAGTCATTGGACAACAAACGGCCTTCTGAAGCTGATTCAAAACATAAGACCAGCGGATCATGCTTTATAGAGTCGGTACATACCAAGATTGTTGAGCTTGAGACATGACGGTAGTTCGATGTGGGTGTTTTTGGGGAGTGTTTTTGGATTTTGAAGCCGCTGAGCTGGAATTCGAGACGTCTGGTATGAATGTCGGGAATGGAAGACTTATTTCTTGTGTAGAAAAGAAAAGTGGGTGGTAGTTCTGGTCAAAAGCGATGATTGAGAAAATTCTACTGGACACGGCGTAGCTCACCAAATTTTCTCACTACGCACCAGGGCCACATATTGCCGTTGGCAAGACTCAGCTCGAGTGCGGGCAGGAAAAACAGTGAAATCGTCATATTCGAACAGTTGCGATGAAAAATCGTTTAGGTACGAAACGAGCCACTCTCGTTACGGACCATACTTGTTCACATGTCTCACTGTACTCTTACTCGTCAATCGCTGAACTACAACCTTGGCCAAATCTTCAATCGTAGTATTCATAATCTCTAATTATTCACCAACGATTCCGTTATGTTTCCTTGCATATACACCGCCTGTCCACGGATCAAGATGCAGCCGCATGAGGCATCGGACACTGAGGCAGATCGCCTGTGCCTGACTTGAGCTGGCTTCACTGAATCGCCATGACTTGCATCGAACTGAGACAGCAGCTCCGTTTCTCCTGATCACAAGCCGAGCTTCTTCTCCATCTCAGAGTGGAAGTCCTGGACAGGACCTCCAGCCTCAAATCCTCCCTTGTAGACGTCTTCCCACGCAACATCGGTTTCTCTGTTCAATAGTATGTCCTTGTGCAAGCTGTCGGAGCCGCCCAACAATTGGGGCTTGAAGTCGGTGGCGTCCACAATGTTCAACTCCATGGTTCTCTTGATTGGTTCACCAGCACCAAACACCCGTCTGTACATCTCCAACTTGGTATCGTGCTGGGTGGACTCCCAGTTCTGGATTCTGGACTCGAGTGGGTGGCGGTCGTTCAACTGTGAAGCAATGCTCAATGGGCCCTGTTGTGCTCTCAACGTATCTTGCAAAGCTGGGGTGTTCTCGGACACCTCGCCGAATGTGGTGGTGCTCACGGCACCTGGCTGCTTGTTTTCGGGAACAATTCTCAAGGACTGCTGTTAGTGATGTCTTTTTTGGGGTTGTGTTGGCTTACGTACCATTTTGTTGACCGTGATAGAAGAGTGGTGGTCTACGTAGTGGCGATAGTGCTACCGCGCGCGCACGACCGGCGCTTGACTGCAAAGGTATGCTTCTTCTTACTTAGACTGAGTATTTCGAATGCTTTGAATTACTTTTAATAATTTTTGCTGCTTACCTTAGCTTCTGTCGATAGGCTCGTCGACAACGTCGATCAATCTCTCGTCAAAATCATCCTTTAGCCAGTCGGGGACCCACGACCACTCCTCGGGTCTCAATACGCCATTGAAACAGAGCGTTCCGAAGACCAAGGTCATGAATCCGATGCATTGAAGAAGATGGAATGACTCCCAGCCAAGCACCATTGCCACGAGCCACACCAAAAGCGTCCGACAACTGTCGATGGTGGACCTAGCTGTGGCAGAAAGCTGGTGGGTCAAGGACACACCACAGAAGTTGAAGCACGAGATGCAGATCATAATCATGATCGAGGAGAGTAAAACCGCCTTCAGCGAGAACGTCTGGGTCAAGGACTCCTTCAAGTTGAAAGGAGAGTCTTGAAATTGGGCAGGTGGTTGCAACTGACCCACAACAAAGTTCAAGATGATCATGGCTAACACCAAAATGACAACGCCAAAGAAACCTTCGGTGTACACGAGTTTTAACGGAGTGAACTGGTAGTGGCCCAAGATCTTCTCCTCCACAACAAATTGCACGGCCTGAAGAGCCACAGCTCCAATGATCAAGGACATACCAAACACAATAAGAGCTGGGTCCTCCTTGGCACCACTATTGCTCGAGCCACTGTATCCCACGATGACAATGCCCAAGCTGACAATGACAAGTGAAATCCACTCCAACTTCTTGATCCTACGCTTCAAGAAAAGCACTGAAAGGATGGCCACAAACAAAACAACGGCTCCTCTGGTCATTTGGTAAATCGAAACTGGCACATAAACCAAGCCCACGTTCATGAAGGTGGTACTGATCAAATCACAGATCGAGGGAATGGCAAGAAGCAAAGATCGACTGCGTGAGTTCTGTGTCTCGTTGCCAATCGGGGCGTACTGGGATTGTTTGAC
This sequence comes from Metschnikowia lopburiensis (nom. inval.), assembly GCA_030563105.1. Lineage (NCBI taxonomy): Eukaryota > Fungi > Ascomycota > Pichiomycetes > Serinales > Metschnikowiaceae > Metschnikowia > Metschnikowia lopburiensis (nom. inval.). The sequence goes on from JAKUBC010000001.1 coordinate 890,251, forward strand.
CCATGGAGCCTTATAGGCGGCGTAGAACACGAGGTAGAGTCCAAGCTCACCAATGAACATCTGGAGTGTCTGGATTGCCGGTTGCTCGAAGAGCTTGTGTTGGCTAGGGTCTGGGTTGTCACAGTTAACCACACATTGATTATCTTGGAATTTGGTGAGGAGCGAATTGAAGCAGCCACATATGACAGTACCTGCAACAATTGAAAGAGTGTACAACATGCTAAAGTTTCGAGCCTTGACGAGAAAAGGGTGTGTGTGGTGAATTCGTCGGGAATTGGTGTGGCACTGATAACGTTGGGCCGCTCCGCAGACTGGCCCTTGAATGCCAGGCTGGGGTAATGTGAGCGCGACTCACCCACCACACGCAGTGGCCGGTGACGGCGAATGACCGACCAGAAATTCCGCCAAAAAAAAAAAAAAGAAAAAAAAAGAACTGATAGATAAGTCAATGTCTGTCAATCTGTGAGCTGAGCTACAGTCTTTTGTGCTGCTTTGTTTTCAGCGTCCTTGAAGCTGACTTCACTTATTGGGTGGCGAGCCATGGTCGTGGCTGCACTCTGGTTTCCGAATTGGGCAGGTGAGCCGCACGATGGTCATCGTGGTATGGAACACTTTCAAGGCCAAAGATAGCCGGAATGACTGAACCTTTGCTCAGAAATCGAGTATAACCTTGGTATATGGCATCTTCATAAGCATGGTGAGTTTCACGACAGAAGCTACTGTATTGACAGAGATATTGCCGTATACCTTTGGATTCGAGTTTAGTGAGAACACTTTTGGCTCTAACTACTCAGCACAACCACTTGAAAGCCTAAAAATCAGCCAGGAGTAAATTTGCAATGGCTTCAGCAACGGGATTTAATGCTGTCATAATTTTATCATTGGTTCCTTGAAAATCAACCATTGAATGCTCCCAATTAAAACCGTGCCTGCGCCGTTACCCGCACCATCTCCTCCATATAGAATGTACTAGGTGAGAAAAAATTTTCTACCCTATACTATTCTATTCCAAACACATCAATAAAAATGGCATTTGGAGATTCAAGAGGCGGTTCTAGAGGCGGACGTGGTGGTTTCGGCGGCGGTGCCCGTGGTGGCCGTGGCGGTTTCGGCGGTGCTTCCCGTGGTGGCCGTGGCGGTTTCGGTGGTGCTCGTGGTGGCCGTGGTGGTGCTCGTGGTGGTGCCAGAGGTGGCGCTAGAGGTGGTGCCAGAGGTGGCGCCAGAGGCGGCCGTGGTGGTGCCAGAGGTGGTGCCAGAGGCGGTGCCAAGGTTGTCATCGAGCCCCACAGACACGCCGGTGTCTTTATTGCCAGAGGCAAGGAGGACTTGTTGGTCACCAGAAACATCGCTCCAGGTGAATCCGTCTACGGTGAGAAGAGAGTTACCATCGACGAGCCTGCTAAGGAGGAGGGTGCTGCCCCTACCAAGATTGAGTACCGTGTGTGGAACCCTTTCAGATCCAAGTTGGCTGCCGGTATCATGGGTGGTATCGATGAATTGGGCATTGCTCCAGGCAAGAAGGTCTTGTACTTGGGTGCTGCCTCCGGTACTTCCGTCTCGCATGTTGCCGATGTTGTTGGCCCAGAGGGTATGGTTTACGCCGTTGAGTTCTCTCACAGACCCGGTAGAGAGTTGATCAGCATGGCCAAGAAGAGACCTAACGTCATCCCAATCATTGACGATGCCCGTCACCCACAAAAGTACCGTATGTTGATCGGTATGGTCGACGCTGTGTTCGCCGATGTGGCCCAACCTGACCAGGCCCGTATCATTGCCTTGAACTCGCATTTGTTCTTGAAGGACCAAGGTACCGTTGTCATCTCCATCAAGGCCAACTGTATTGACTCTACTGTGGACGCTGAGACTGTGTTCGCCAGAGAGGTGCAAAAGTTGAGAGAGGAGAGAATCAAGCCATTGGAGCAGTTGACCTTGGAGCCATATGAGAGAGACCACTGTATCGTTGTTGGTCGTTACATCAGAAGCGGATTGAAGAAGTAATCCGTTCATTCCCTTCTTTGTATTTTACTGTTTGCATAGCTAAAAAGACATTTCGTGAAAATTGATTGTATTTTTGCCCTACTTTGTATTTCTATTACGTGTATGGTGCAGCTTTACTGGTCTGCGCACGGTACTACCGACTCCATGAAGGACATGGGCCGCTACTGAGCCAGAATCCATACCCACTACAGCCTTTGCGCCACCCACCTATTTTCTTTGTACAAGGCTCTTTTTCGCATCTTGACCCAAACCCTTCCAAATTTTCTTTCAAGAACCCGCAAAATTCGCCATCCATCTTTTGCCCTTCACCATTTCGCATGCGCCTGGACCTTGTTTGCTAACCAGTGAAGATGAGTGATAGAGAAGAGACAAAGTCCGCCTCCCCGGCCCCGGTGGAGGTATTAAGCGACGCCGAGTCTGTGCTTCCGCTTTCCGATGGCGAAACTGCCTCTCCGATCCGCAGACATAGTGTGATCGAGGTTGAAAGCGACGGCTCCTACGACGAAGACGTTGAGATTGTCAGTGAAAACGTGCTACCGCCTTCGGACGAAGTACAGATTACTGGCCACCAGAGAGTGGAAGACCCGCCTTATATCGAGTACCCTGGAGGCCCTGCTGTCCGCCCACGGTCCGCTGAACCTGCTCCTACTAGAAATGTGAGGCGGCGTCGGAACCCACCCAACACACGGTCGTTTTATGGAGCACAGCTTTTCCATGGCGGACAGGACTTCGCCATTTTGAGCAACGCCAACATCCCGGAGCTCCTACTACAGCATCAACGTGAGCTAATGCTCGCCCTCCAGGAACGACAAAATGGAGTATCTGCATCGATCATGGAACGAATCAACCAGGAAGAAGAGTCTACCATGGACCGGAAAATGGAGTTGGAGAATATCCACAATAGACAGACGCTACGAAAGAAACAATCGATCGCCAAGACAGAGCTCGACGGCTACACCAACAACATAGAGCCCGACGCAAACCTCCTGTGTGAGTTGTGTGGCGTGGTTCTCGGGGAAGGCATCCCGTCTGATTTCTCGCCAAACGTCGAATACGACGAGGATTTGGAAAAGCATGCCGCCGACTGCCGTGTGAACGCTCCGTGGTTTTGCTCCCGGCAGCTAACCGACGTAGACCGAGAGTTGTCCAAAAGAGTGTTCGCTGCCAAATGTGGCCATGTCTTTTGCGGTCGCTGCATTAAAAACATCGGTAGTCGTCCGCCGGTCCGGCGAGGAAAGAAGGAGAAGCACGAGAAGAGCATCCTCAACCCACTAATAAGTGCTCCAAGAAAATGCCCCGCTCCAGAGTGTGGACACGGTTTCACGAAAAGCAAGAGCACATTCACAGAGCTTTTTATTTGAGCAATATCAACAGAGAAGCTACAGGAGAGTTGTCTAGTCGATATAGTCATTAAAAGAGGCACATGGCTAAAAAAAGTAGGCGAACATTAGTCCACTCTGGCTTCCGATAACGTCAATGGTTTGATGTTGTTGGAGAAAATGGACGATCCCATCTTGAACCGATTAATTTTCTTCAACTTCTCTCTCACCACCATCACGGGCACAGAAGACTTGGTGACTAAGTAGTTGGACAACGAGCCCAACAACACACCCTTGATGGCACTAGAGCCCTTGGAACCCACAATCACCAACGTGGGCTGCAAGTTGTCGATGCACTCCAAGATAAGGTGTCTGGGGATCGGGTGGTGGATAATCTCAATCACAATGTGCACTTGAAGCTTGGTCAACTTTAACAAGTTCAACACTTGCTGCTTTGCTCTATTGAGCATGTTGAGTCTGGCGCTTTCTCTGGCCGACTCATTCAGGGTGTTTCCCTTCAAGTGGTGGTTGGCGTCGTTGTCCTCGATGACACACACGATGAAAAGCACAGATCCATCGACCAAAACCGTACCCAAGCACCATTCAAGAGCAAAGATGGACTCAGGACTGAAGTCCATACAAAGCAAGAACATCTTAGGCTTAATATGGGGGTCAATGAGTTGGAAAAAGTCTCCCCGGGTGATTGTTTGAATGACCCGGGATTGGGGGAGGTTTGAGTCAACCTCGCCTTCCTTGATAGTGGCATTGAGTTGCGACGCAAACTCAGAGTCCAACTTGTCCTCGACGGCGGAGGTGTACGGGATCATGAAATCCTGCCCATCTTCCTCGTGGGCATCTTTCTTGACGTTTCCGGAGGAGTTTTTGCGCAATTGCTCGTTCTCCTGGTCGATGATCTTGCGTCTGTAGGCCTGGTAGGTCTCCAACTTCTGTCTCCGGGACTCTGCGTCCTGGTCAGATTTGCCATAGTCCAACGCCTTGCCGGTCAAAGCTTGCTTGTCCTCAGACAACTTGGCGACCATATCGTCGAACACGGCACTGCCAATGTTCTTTGCGTTGGCCACGGCCCTCTCGCTGGCGGTGAGCTCCTCTAGCTTCTTTATCGTCTGCTGATCGTTCAAGTTGGAGTTCTCCAAGATGCTGGAGATCTCGCTCATTTTCTCGTCGTGGCATGCGTAGTTGGGCAAGATGTTTCCGGTTCCGCTGTAAGAAAACTTCTCACCGTCGCCGTTGTCGCTGATATGTTCCTCCTCACTGACCTCGTCGTCCCAGGCTTCCTCTGTTTGTTCGCCGGTTGGAGCATTTTCGCCTAGCAATCTTTCCAGAGGATCCCGGTTTGTGATGGACCACTTCAACTCCTTGTTGTTGAAGTCGTCGGCACTGGCTGACGAAGATCTGGAGTTGTTACCAGACGGCGATCGGGACCGGCCACGGCTCGACAGCTGGATAATGGCCAATTTCTCTGCCTCGAGTTTGGAGAGACGGCTGGCCATGGCTTATCTGGTGGGTGGATAAGAAAGCGGGGTAATCGGGTGAAGTGTATTTGAGCAGAAAACGATTCTAGCGTGAGGCAAGGCTTCCTGTGTTGTTGGTTGTTCTGCGATTTGCGAAGCGGTGTAATTGCAATGGCTGGGTCAGAGTACTCCTGAAGGAACGTTGTGCTGTGGTCGCTACGGCGCAGTATGTGGTATACATCCTTACATCCACTGCGTTTTAGTTGCCCAAAACGGCGGGGAAAAAAAATTTCGCTAAGGTGGAATTTGGGTTTCTCTACGATGGTTATGTGCTTTTTTGACAGCGATAATAATCCATTTACTTGCAAAAAAGTGTCTTGCTGGCACCGAGCTGGAGTGCATGGCGTTTCTTGGCGTCATTCGGCTATGGTGTGGGTGTGGGTGCGTAGTGAGTAGTGCGGTCGATACGCAGTCAGATAGTGAAACTGATAATTTTCGATTTTAGATGGTATTATTGTATGCTATTTATTCGTCAATGACATCGTCGGTATACTCAAAGAGGACGTTGTCTCCAGAGACAAGCTCCTTAAACTCTTCAATGGTCACGGTGGTACTGGGCAACGTGACCTTGGGCAATGGCTTGAAGAGCTCAAATGAGAAGTGGAATTTTTGGGCGTAGTCTTCAAAATCCATCTCCACGGGTTCTTGCTCGGTATTTTCGAGGAGTTGTGTCTCCACAAACAAGTAGATTTCACACAAGAGGGCCGATTTACGGAACTTTTGCACGATTCTGCGCCCGTCTGGTAATTTGATTGAGATTCTCACCAGTTCTTTAGGTGAGAGACCCTCTACCTGATTGGCAAAGTAGTTGGTCTGAGCAAGGTGGGTAATGAACCCCACACGAAGAGACTCCTGCTCCTTTTTCAAGCACTCTTCACGCAACTTGGTCTCCTTCTCCATGCGCTTGATCTTGTCGTTGTTGAGCGACTCCTCGTACGCTTCGTCCTGCTTTGTTCGGATGAGCCGGCTCAATTCGATTTCCTGCTTGTCGAAACGCTTTGCCACAAGCTGCGGGTTGAAGTCCGTGAGCAGTCGTTTGAGCTGTCTAAAGAGAATCTTCAAGGAGTGGGAAATGTCCTCTTCGTCCCCCAAAGGAATGTTGCTTCTATGCATTATGGACATGGACGACATGATGGATGGGTCCCTGGTGACGTTTCCAATGAGAGTGACGTGAGGAAGGCGCCTTGCTTTGTAGGCGACTGCAACCTCGAATGCCTCGGGAGATTGTGTCACGTTGCCAGCGTAGATGTGTGCGTCCTTGAACGTTCCAGACCGCTTGTCGAAGAGAGCCTTGAACTTGTCGTGTGCTAAGATGCGACGCACAAAGTGCTCGGTTTTGTTGTCGACCAAAAGCATGAGCAAAAAGCTGAAATCGTTCTGGCTTTTTTCGTGACACTGGTCGAAATCCTCGAATGCGATGTTGTACAGCTCCACCAACGCATCATCATCAATGGCCTTCTGAAGACTATACTCCTCGCTGTACTGGCTATAGTCGAACTTCTCCTGGAGAGTGGGTAAATTCGTCGCCGAGAGGTTTTGCAACCCCAAGAGGAACCGCAAGGCGGAGAAAATAAACGATAGCGTTTTGGGCACGATGAGTAAAATACCCCAAAGGAGCGATAGTTTGCGAGGCTTTTCCGCCTGTTGCGCTTTCTCTGACTCGTGCTTTTCCGAATCCTCGAGTTTTTCCGAGGCGAAAGCTCGACGGGACATGTAGATGCCCAAGTCAAACTGCCATTTGTTGCCGATACGCGGAGCCTTAGCCAACTTCGGAAGAAACTGCTCGGCAAAGAAGTCATTTTGCAAGTTGCGGTGGACGGTGGTAGTCTCAAAAGGTTCGCTGCCGGTGGCAAAGCCGAGATCAGGCACCGGCTCGTCTATAAGCTCGGGTTGTGGGGAATCAAAGCCGTGGTCGAAATATGCCAGCACAGAGTTATTCAAATCATAGTTGTAGCGTGACAACAACGCGACAGCCTTGGCGCTGAGCTCGTCGTCATCCAACGACGCGCCCGTGATGATGACAAACTCGTTCAAAGCTTCCTGTTCGGAGGCTGATAGGCTGTCCATGATGTGGTGGTGGACCAGTTTAGTGTGCGCAGTACTCTGGGGCACGCAGTGAGACCAGTGCCATAGTAAGAGACTACCGAAAGAAAAAGAACAATTAACAAAAATCTATAGAACGTTCAGTTCTTTGACATTTTGTTTTTTTAGTCTTTCTTTTAATTTGTTCTCTTATTTTTCTACGATATTTTTCAACTTCATCAAATCTTGACGGTATGCGTGACAGCTACTGGCTCATAACAAGCCCGGTCTCGAGAACCAACCACGTTTGGTTAAGTGGCCGATACGTGTACAGTAATTCGCTGGGGTACGCAATCACATGTAGCCCTGGTGTGCGTGCGCTCGAGCCCTGGAGTTATTCCGGAGACACATGGCCTGGGCCGCGGCCCTATCGGAAATTTCATCTCCGAGAGCGATAGTCTTGGGCCATTGTGAAACAAAGGATACGGTCCATCATTAAATTACGTTAAATTTCGTCATCAGTTCCACTTGACCGATCCCTGGCCCGGCTTGCCCGACGCTTGCTTGCCGGAGTTGAACCGTTTTAAAGTGCTATTTTCTTTTTTTAGGCTGCTTGCAGGACCCCGAGACACGGCAGTGGTTGCTTCCGGTTTTGCACGATCTCAGCAGAGATAAACCCACAGCAACATGCCCGAGACATTATCATAGTATATAAGCCCGGCGCTGCCGAGAAGCTACGGCAAAAAGCTAAATTCCGGTGTTCCACGCCGCTGAAAAATCTACTTTCACGTCTTCCTTTTGGCCGGTCTGCACCCCAAGCGTGCTCTGTTCTCAGTGTACATATTGCTGCCCCGCGGCACAGATTTTTTTTCCGATATAGTGGCCCACCTTTTCGGCTTTTGTTGCTCCACTGCCTCGTTTTTTAGCGTTTTAAGAATACGAGGGTGTCCGTCCTTAGCAGATCTTCCTGAAAACTTCCCCGTGACTCAGATCTTCGCCTGCCGTTGAAGAATGTCTCGCATCTTTAAGTCTGCCCTCGCCAAAACCGCCCTAGTGGCCGGTGGTGCCTTGGGTGGTACCGTGATTTACTTGGACTTCATCAAGCCTCTCCCTCCAGCAGAGGTCCAAAAGTCCTACAAGCCGCTCCTCAAGACCCTTGACGCGCCTCCTTCCAGAGATGAGCTCTTGGACAGGTTGAAGACCACCTCCAAGTTCGATGTCTTGGTGGTTGGTGGTGGTGCCACCGGTACCGGAACTGCCCTTGACGCCGCTTCCAGAGGCCTCAACGTGTGCTTGTTGGAAAAGAACGATTTTGCCTCGGGTACTTCCTCCAAGTCTACCAAGATGGCCCACGGTGGTGTTAGATACTTGGAAAAGGCCATCTTCCAGCTTTCCAAGGACCAGCTCGACCTTGTCATCGAGGCTTTGAACGAAAGAGCCAACATGCTCCGTACTGCTCCCCACTTGTGTTCTGTTTTGCCCATCATGATCCCTGTCTACACCTGGTGGCAAGTTCCTTACTTCTTCATCGGTTGTAAGATGTACGACTGGTTCGCCGGCCACCAAAACTTGAGAAACTCCACCATCTTCTCCAAGGAGACCACTGCTTCTATCGCCCCTATGATGGACAACTCCAGATTGAAGGCTTCCTGTATCTACCACGATGGTACTTTCAACGACTCTAGAATGAACGCTACCTTGGCCACCACCGCCATCAAGCACGGTGCCACCGTCTTGAACTACATGGAGGTCAAGCAATTGATCAAGGAGGATGGCAAGGTTGTCGGTGTTCTCGCCAGAAACCGTGAAACCGGCGAAGAGACCGTCGTCAAGGCCACCGCTACCGTGAACGCCACCGGCCCTATGGCTGACAAGTTGTTGGAGATGGACCAAGACCCTCAAGGTCTTCCTCCAAAGGAGCCTCAGCCACCTAAGATGGTTGTGCCTTCTTCTGGTGTCCACGTTGTCCTTCCTGAGTACTACGGTCCAAGCAGCATGGGTTTGTTGGACCCTTCCACCTCTGACGGTAGAGTCATGTTCTTCTTGCCATGGCAAGGAAAGGTCTTGGCCGGTACCACTGACACTCCATTGAAGTCTGTCCCAGAGAACCCTGTCCCCACTGAGGAGGAGATTGAGGACATTTTGCACGAGTTGCAAAAGTACATTGTGTTCCCCGTCCACAGAGAGGACGTCTTGTCTGCCTGGTCCGGTATCAGACCATTGGCCCGTGACCCATCTAAGATTCCAAAGGGCAAGGAGGGCAGCGGCACTCAAGGTTTGGTTCGTTCTCACTTGCTCACTCAATCTGAATCCGGCTTGGTTACCATCTCCGGTGGTAAGTGGACTACTTACAGAGAGATGGCTCAAGAAACTGTTGACTCCGTTGTGAAGAACTTTGACTTCGGTGGCAAGAAGATTGGTCCATGTGTCACCAACGAGATCGTGCTCATCGGTGGTGAGGACTACTCCAAGAACTACTCTGCAAGATTGATCCACGAGTACAAGATCCCATTGAAGTTGGCCAAGTACTTGAGTCACAACTACGGATCCAGATCCTCTCTTATCTTGGAGTTGTACCAACAATCCGACTTCAACAAGTTGCCCGTCACCTTGGCTGCTTCCAAGAGCTTCACTCCATCCACTGACGCCAACTCCGATGAGAACTTCTTGTCTTACCAATCTTTTGATGAGCCATTCACTGTTGCTGAGTTGAAGTACTCTTTGAAGCACGAGTACATTAGAACTCCTCTTGACTTCTTGGCCAGAAGATCTAGATTGGCATTCTTGAACGCCAGACAAGCTTTGCAAGCTGTCGATGGTGTTGTCGAGATCATGAAGAAGGAGCTCAACTGGGACGATGAGACCACCCAAAAGTTGTCCAAGGAGGCTAAGGACTACATTGGCCTTATGGGTGTCTCTTCCAAGAAGTTCAACGTCTCCGACTTCGTTGTTCAATAGACGTGGGAAAGATGTTTAACTATTTATTGCCGCTTATTGCTTGGTCATACAACAACATTATCCGTCTATAGAGTATGTGCAATATACGTTAATTGATTATGGATGCTACTTAAGTTCAAGGTCCTCGAGGTCCTGGATGGTCTTGTTCTCTCTGGCTTTCTTCAAATCATTGGCGCGCTTCTTGTCAGTCTTGCTGAATCTCTCCACATCGCTCTTGGCGTTTCTAGTAAAGCCCAAATCGTCGTGGTCATCAAGTCCTCCACCACTGTACTTGTCTTGGTATCTGGTGTTGGGGACTTTCAAAAGTGCCCTTATGCTAGAATTGGCGCTGATTTGGTCACGAAGACCAAATCCGAAACACCATTTGAGATGCAAAAGTCTGAAGTACAAAAACCAACTGTTGATGTCAAGCGATTTGGAACGAGAAAGCTTCAAGTGCGTCGAGCTCACCGACAGCTCGAGAAGCTCAAGACCCGTTGGCGACATCTTGTAAATTTCCTCTCTCTTTTCTGCATCGGTGTAGTTCTCAATAGTTTTCTCCAATTCCCTGAAAGTCGAGTTAGTGTCTTTCTTGTCCTTTTTGCCCACTTTCTTGGACGATGTGTTGGCAAGACGGGAACAGATTGCCAACAAGGACTCCTGTTCATAGTATGGGGCATTGTAGTTATATTCAGGGTCGTCGTTTTCCTCTTCGCTTTCGGTAGATTCGTAAGTGTAAAGTTCGTAACACAAGGCAAGAACCTTGGCGGCGGCACGAGAAAGATCCATCAAGACGTCATTGTCAATCACCTCAACCATCTCAGTGGCAACCTGGTTCAACAAGTCGTTCAAATACTCTCCGCGAGAGAGCAAAGTCATAAGAGCACCCATTCCGTGCAAGGCAGCGATGGCAATGTTAGCCTCGTCACTAGCGTGAGCTTCTTGCTCGCTGATGATCCGCTTGTCGTCGCTGGCTTCCATGAGAGTACTATACTCACGGTCCCCGGTGTCCAAAGCGGTTTTGAGGTTGATAGCACTCTTGACAAAGCCTTGTGCGTAGTCCAAAAGCCACTTGACCTTGTCGTCGACACCGAAAGCCGAGGTTCCGCCGTACAAAACCAAGAGAAGACCACAGTAGCCGGAAACCACGCTGGCCTTGTTTGCAGGGGTGACATACGAGTTTGGAGGGTCCAGAATGAGCTTCTCCATCGTGTCCAAGAAGTCAGTGGAAACAATTTCACCAAAGTCGTCAAGATCGCTTGTCAACATAGCAATGGCACTGCGGTAAAGCAAGATAAACTCCACGTCGGTTCTGTAGTCGCCACTGGTCAAGATGGTCACCAAGGACAGCACAATTTCCTCAGAAACATAATTGGAGGAGTCAGCGACTTCCTCGTTGAAGGTCTTGAGGGGCTTCATGACTACAAGCTTATAAAGCTGTGCCAAAAGCAACTCTCTGGATTGGGAGGAAACCACGGATCTGGGCTGACCCAATGAGAACACAATGTCGTTGATTGTGGTGGACTCGGATTGGATCCGGGCTTTATTCATGCTCTGAGCATTCTTCTGTCTATAGTCCTGTGGGTCTGGCATCATGGAGTCTCTGTTCTCCACTTCCTCATTCTCGTTCTGGTACATCATGGCTTGAAGCGACTCAAGCTTGGACGACAAGAGTTCCTCAAGAGACAGGAAGTTAACATCCAAGGCTCCGTTCTCCTCGCCATCAGGCATTGGAGTCCGGACTCTGGAGGCAGAGCGGGACGAGGAATTGGACAACAGCTCTCTTAGTAGCGCACGGGAGGCGTGATTGACTGCTTTCGACATTGTGGTGTATGGGAGGCAAATGGGTGGAATATATAGTTGCAATGCGAGCAAAGAGTGTCGCTGATGGAGTCATGCCGGGGTAGGCCGTGTTGTCTGCAGGCCTTGGTTGCAATCTGTGAGTAAGACCGACAGGAGGTCTTGCTGTAGCCAACCTAGGATCGACATGTGGTAATTTATTGGCTAAAATGAATGGTCAGAATGATTGAGCTTTAGTTTGGAGATTTTTCCCCGTAAATTTGCGTTTATTTCATGAGGATTGCTCAAAATGCTACTTCGTGGGGCAACACATGCACCTTGTCTCCGTTCTTCCGAACGGTCTCTCTCTTGACGTCTCTCGGAAGAGCCTTTCTCATGTCGAATGCGTCAATTTCGTCGTCGGCCCGCGATCTGTCGGTCGGATACGACCGACCATAGTACCCTATGACTCTTCTGAACACCGAATACCCGAGCTTTTCGTACAATTGACGAGCCACCGTGTTTGTCACCTTAACAAAAAGATCCACGAATAACGTCTCATGTGGAGCAACAGCCGTGATTCGTTCTAAATGTAGACATAGGTCAGATGCTAGCTTGATCCGTCTATAATCTCTGCTCACAGTTACCGCTGTGATGTGTGTGTGCCACTCCTTTTTGGCCAATTGGCCCTCCGTCTTGCCCATCATATAACCGCTGATTTCCTCTGTTGAGGACGGCGTGGCCTCGACCGACTTGAAGAAGAGTGTTGGCCAGTCGCAGAGGTACTGGAGGTAGAACAGGAGGTTAAAGTTCTCTGTGAACACGTCAAGGTTGACTCTGTTCAACTCAAAGAGATCCTCCATCTTGAACGGCTTGATCGAAGTCATTTTCTCGGCCCGTTACTTTGCTGAAGAGTGCTCTTTCGTGAGTCTGGAGATTCGTCATTGTACGTTCCTCACCACGTGCACGTGACCGGGGAGAAATTTTATCTCGACAAAGCACCATTCGTACATACTACCACTACTTACATAATGTTCGGCGGCCCAGGAGCTCAATCCGAAGACCAAAAGAAATTGCAGGAGCAGTACGCTGCTGACACCTTGAAGTTCGCTGGCTACTTGGCTGGCGCCTTGTGGGTGACTCCAATCATCTACCACTACATCAGAAAGCAATTCTGATTTACCGTGAATGTCACGACTTGAACCTTGTATAAAGCTTTAATACGAACAGGATTATTCTTGATTACCTATATTGACGGTGTACTTGCCATTTGTGCTTCCCAGCTGTGTTATTTGTGAATGTTTTGCGTTTGCCCTCGCTACTCCTCGTCCTCGCCATCCAGATCCAACATGTCCTCTCTGAGCTTATTGATTTTGTTCATAAGATTGTTGAAGTTGTGTCTTTCTGCAATCTTGGTTGCTGCAAGAAGCGCTTTATCGTTCTTGATGAGCTTGACAATGCTGAAGGCCTTATTGAGTCTCGACTCCTGGCACGCGTTGTTGAAGAGCTTGAGGAGCGATTTGTCAAACACGAGACTGTAGTTTTTCAATGTCTCCATATACTCTTCTTCCTCTTGGAGGTCTGGAAGTGATGATGCAAGTAGCTTGCCGAATGTTGTGGCCCTCAAAAACTCTTCCTCGGGGTCGGCTTCCTTTATCTTGTTAAGTTTGGCTTCGGTTGTGTTGTCTTCCAACTCTTCGCTTTCTTTGCTTCCCAACGACTTGAAGCATTTGACTGGAAGCTTCAACTCGAGGTCAACGGGCAAAGGAAGTGGGAACCCAGGGTAGTGGTCGTTGTTCTTCAACACCAAGTTCACAAGCTTGTCATCTTGCAAACCCAAAGGCCACGACTTCCAGTTTCTCTTCGAATCAGAAAGCCCGTAGTCAGAAACTGCATCTTTGCAGTTAAGGACTGGAACCCAACGAGCATTGTTTGGCTCTCTCCAATGTGACAACACCGTAAGTGTATCATCATAAGCTGCAACAATACACGGATCAGCGACATCGTTGAAGAAGAGCCCTTTGATGAGAGGTCCTTGTGTGGCCTTCAATGGCACCGTGCAGTCTTGCTGGTAGAATTTGTAGTCCTCGGGAACGTTAATGATGGAGTAGGTGTAGTTCTCAGGGCCTTTCTGATGGATACTGAAAACTGTGTTGAATGCCGAGGAAATTAAAGACATAATGGGTGAGACTTTCATCAAATTGATGCAAAGGCCGTAAAGGTTGAAAAATCTGAGGTAACCCAAGTTAGTGCCGACCACGATGATGGAGTCTCCCGAGTTTTCGGACGTGGAGCTGGTGATGCAGATGGAGGTGATGTACTCGTTTTGCAAAAGAGGAATCTGTCTATCCCAAGAATCGCTGGTGTTCAAGTGATGTCTGTAGAAAATTCTGCCCTTGAATGTGCCGTTTTCGGCTTTGAAGCCAGAACATCCAAGGACCACGCCTCTTTCGTTCAACGAACACAAGTCATAGTCGTAGTAGTCGATGAAGTGATAATCCTTGTTCACACTTCTGTCGAAGAATGATATAGTGATGCTCTTTTGGTCGTCGGAAGCGTCCACAGAAGCATTCTTGACAGACCACACGTACCCTGTAGCACTCATAAACAAATACCTTCTCTTCGTTGCACTTGTGGGCGAGTTGACCGACTTGATCCACGGGGTGGATCCTGGAGAATAAGGCACGATTTCAGTGTTGGGCACAACGCTTCCAACACCGTTCGATCCCTCAGCCAGAAACCTCGCCTTTTTCCTACTCGACTGGAGGTAAAGGTCTACACCAGTGTTGTAGTTGTCGTCCTCCAACTCCTCGTCATCGTCGTCTTCGTCGATAATCATAGAGTCATCTAACGTAGTTCTCTTCCGGTACCCGTTCTCAACGTTTGCACTTGTGTCGTCAGACTCGCCGGCTTCGTCATCCAAGAAGAGACTGTCTACTTCCGAGACAGTGCTTGGACCGGAGGCGTCGAGATCGTTGAAATCAGCTGGCAAAGAAAAAAGTTCACCATTGTTGGTGCCGACAAAAAGAGTTCTTCTGGTCCAGGCCAAGTCCACAGGGACTGAGGTGAAGTTGCTGAGGCTGAAGGTCTGGCTGGCAGAGGTGCCGATCGTGAACACATTAACGGACCCATTCTTCAGGAGTGAAGCAAGGTACTTGTTGTTTGGAGAAATGGCCAAGCCAACGAGATTGTCCTCATCAAGGCTGAGCTCAGAGGTCAGGGTCCAGTCAGATCTGTCCAAGACCTTGATGTTTTTGGACTCAGAGGGCACATAGAGGCGTTCGCCATCACTGGACCAGAGCGGTTTGGTGCATGCTAGCTCATGAGCATGTTCTCCTTCGTAGTCAATGATGTCTGTGGAGGTGTTGATCTTCGAAGGCAAGATCTTTGGGATCTTCTCAACAAGCTTTGGTGATTCGTTAATCACGGAGTACACATGGAGCTCTCCGCTGCACAAGCTCAAAGTCACCAACTCGCCAACTGCGTTGTAAGACACCCCCACACACTGGTCTGGGAGAGACACTTTGGAAACAGCATTTCCGTTGGAGCAGTCCACCACTGCTGCCTCCAAGCCATCTCCACCACAAAGAATACGTTTGCCCTCGTTGATGAAAGTGGCATCTCTCAAGGGCTTGTCGGCTTGGTACAACACGGTGAAGTTTTCGTCGCCCGTCACCTCTGCGCCAAACTCGAGGAGCGCAAGCTCACCGTCGGTAGTAGTGACAATTACCTTGTTGGCATACGAGTTCAAGGACGTGATGTTTTCTGGAATATCGACCGAAACAGGCTCTGAGTCAAGGTCGTCGGGGTTGAAGATTTTGATCAAGCCACCGCTGTTACCAACAATAAGCTGGTTTTTGCTCCCGTTGAAATGCACTAGGCAGTTTCCTTCGAGGAAGGCGGGGATTTTGGTCAGCATGGCTCGTGTATAGTCTGGAATCACAACACGTTAGGACCGCGACTAGACGTGTTGGTCCACGTGAGACACCTAATGAGACCAAGTGATTGAAACCAAACACTTGCGAGATTACATAGTGAAATATCTACGAAGAGCTGGGTATTATGCTTGCTTCAATATTCCAATCTAGTGGGAATTCATTTGACTGTGATGTTAAGCTGATTCCTTCCAAAACCTAGTTCCAGGTAGGGCCATGGTCTCAGACTTCGGGTTTAATCATATCGAATGGTATTCATTATAAATGTTCGTTTATTAGTTAGCGATGCTTGTGAGCTACTTTTGAATTATTTTTCGTAAGTCTCTTTTGCCACCGGTCATGATGTATACCTGGACTGTACGCAGCCTTTATGAGTAAACATAACGCGTAACGTCTCATTACTACCACACGTCAGCTACCCCACCAGTGATCTCTAGCATTTACCGTTAGAAAACAAAATTAGCAGAAATTCACTGTTAGCAGCGACATTAACTCACAATATCATCAAATGTCTGAAGTAATCGAAGACGACGAGGCATGTTCCGGCCCACTCTTGATTGAGCAGCTTGAGGGAAACGGAATCTCGTCCGGAGACATCAAAAAGTTGAAGGCCGAGGGCTACCACACGGTCGAAAGTGTGGCTTACGCCCCAAAGAAAGCGCTTCTCACAGTTAAAGGTGTTTCTGAAGCCAAGGCCGACAAGATCAGCCAGGAAGCTGCGCGTTTGGTCCCCATGGGTTTCACCACTGCATCTGAGTTTCACAGCAGACGTTCCGAGTTGATTTGTTTGACGACGGGATCGAAACAGTTGGACACTTTGCTCGGAGGCGGTGTGGAAACCGGGTCCATCACAGAGGTCTTCGGCGAATTTAGAACAGGTAAATCTCAGCTTTGCCACACGCTTGCCGTGACGTGCCAGTTGCCCATCGACATGGGCGGTGGAGAGGGCAAATGTCTCTACATCGACACAGAAGGAACTTTCCGTCCGGTGCGGTTGGTTTCCATTGCCCAGCGATACGGTTTGAACCCGGACGACTGTCTCGATAATGTTGCCTACGCCAGGGCGTACAACGCCGAGCATCAGTTCCAGCTCTTACACCAAGCGGCACAGATGATGTCGGAATCCCGTTTTTCGTTGCTTGTGGTTGATTCCATCATGTCCTTGTACCGTACCGACTACTCTGGTCGTGGTGAGTTGTCTGCAAGACAAACCCATGTGGCCAAGTTCATGCGTACTCTCCAGAGGTTGGCCGATGAGTTTGGCATCGCCGTTGTCATCACCAACCAAGTGGTTGCCCAAGTGGATGGTTCGGCTGCCATGTTCAACCCTGACCCCAAGAAACCCATTGGTGGAAATATTATTGCCCACAGCTCGACCACGCGGTTGTCTTTCAAGAAGGGCAGGGGTGAGCAGAGAATCTGCAAGATCTACGACAGTCCTTGTTTGCCGGAGAGCGACTGTGTGTTTGCCATTTACGAGGATGGCATTGGTGATCCTAAGCTCGACGACGATGAGTCGTGAGCTACGTAATCGAAGTTTAATGAATGACTGGTTGTAACGAGAGCAAGCCGGGCTTGGACTTCCGAGTGCCGTTCATGCGGCTGCTGCAAAACTAGACTCTAAGCCCTGAATCGACTCAGCCATCAAAAACTGGAGAAGTCAGGTTCCGAAATCTAGTAAAGGGAAAGACACGGAGGAAAATAAAAAGTTTGAGTCACTGTGGACCTTGCTTTTCCGAAGCCGCATCGATGCAACGCTGAGGTCATACATCGACAGTTTCTCAGCACGCATATGCTTTACTGTCTGCAAGTCTCGTCTTCTGTGCCGTTTGGGCGCCGAAGCTAGAATGGTCCGTTGAGCAGAAAGCCGCAGTTTAAGGTACGTACGACATCGGTGTTCCGATATTTTTTTCTTCGGATTTGCCGGTCAAGGCTGAAACATACGAAACGAGTAATTAACACCAAAATCCCTGTCCGTGACTCATTATTTCGTTCATACGCATGGGAGAAATTTATCTAAACGATCACCGGTACTGACACGAGGGTCTTGCCTAATGCGGATCTGCACGAGTGCATATGATCATATCTTTTCCATCTCTCGCCGGGTAACGGGACCACCTTGCATTTTGAATCGGTTTTTTTTTTCTTTCCGTTCCCGGTTTATTCTAAATCTTCATCTCAATCCAGAGTTTCAGGCATCTCGTGCTAGCTTTGTGCTCATATCACTAGTCCTTTGTTCAATCAATAGTGCCTCCCCGCCGTTCGCCCGGGTTTCCTTTCAGCCCCACAAAATTGTCCACTTAGCCACATCACAGATTTGGCGGCTGGACTAATTGCACTCCACAAACGCTGCGCCAAACACCCACCCCACCGACTTTGATCCCGTCTACTTCAAATTTTTCGATCAAGATTCTCCCGTTGTGAGCCTTTGGCTATTGAGTGTTTTCGCGGTAGCTTCCCAACATTATCGTGCCCCACTTGATGGAAAACGCCCACATGAAGTCCATCCTCCCCAAGCCTTCGGGCAGCACGCTGACGCCCTCGCCCAGTTTGGGCAACAAGAGGAAGTCGCAAACAGAATACAACGTGAAACGAGTCAAGCAGCCTGCCTCTCCACCGTTCAATCCGAATCTCACCGAGTCTGATTACAGTGATCTAGAAAGCAAGAGCCTGCACTACAACGAAAAGAAGCAGGCCCGTCCGGTGACCAGCTGCACCTTCTGCCGGCAACACAAGATCAAATGTAACGCGTCACAGAACTACCCGGCTCCATGCACACGGTGCAGCAAGCTAGGGCTCAAGTGTGAGATCGACCCTCAGTTCAAACCCAAGAAGGGCTCTCAAATCCAGGTCTTGATAGGCGACGTGGAGGAGTTGAAGGCCAAGATCGAGATGTTGTCGAAGAATGAGCACTTGTTGGTGCAAGCCTTGAACCAGCACAACATGAACTTCCAACAGTCTGCCTCCCCACACGGCCTCCCCCACTCGGCTCGTTCCGACAGACCGTTCACCGCCACGCCCTCTGCTATCGAGCAAATCACGGGCCACCTCGGATCTCCTGCGCCCGGTGCCCTTGGAGTCTCTTCCAGTTTCGCCTCAAACGTGCTCTTGAACGATGCCACTGGCCCATCCACAGCTGTGACCAATCTCAACCAGGGCTTGTCTGTAAACTCTTTGGACACGTCGCCTGCCAGCAACTGTGATACCAAGTTTGACAACGAAAGATCGCCAGAGGGGGACGCTGCCCCCGTCTACTCTGAATTCGTCTTGGGTGATGTCAAGCTTCCTCTTGACAAGGCCGACGAGCTTCACGAGAGATTCATGACCAAGCTCGTGCCTTTCATGCCTGTGTTCTCGTCTGACAGCGCCACGCAGTTGTACTCGAACTCCCAGCTTTTGTTCTGGACTGTCATGTTGACTGCATCGCTCTCAGAGCCCGAACCCACCTTGTACATGTCCTTGGCCTCCTTGATCAAACAACTCGCCATTGAAACGTGTTGGATTCGTACACCACGCTCGACTCACGTCATCCAGGCACTCATCATTTTGTCGATTTGGCCACTTCCAAACGAAAAAGTGTTGGACGATTGCTCCTACAGGTTTGTTGGCTTGGCCAAGAACCTTTCCTTGCAGTTGGGATTGCACAGAGGAGGTGAATTCATCCAGGAGTTCACGAGAACACAAACGAATTTGGGCCCAGATTCGGACTTGTGGCGTACGAGATCTTGGCTTGCAGTCTTCTTCTGCGACCAGTTCTGGTCCTCCGCTCTAGGGTTGCCTCCGTCGATTAACACTACGGACTACCTTTTGGAAAATGCCCGAGTTGACCAGTCATTGCCACCAAATTTCAGAAGCTTGATTTCTTTGTCGATTTTCCAGTGCAAATTGGTGAACGTGATGGGTATCTCAGTTACCAGATCCGATGGTTTGTTAGAGCCCTCGAATCGTGCCGCATCCTTGAACATCCTCGATAGAGAGTTGGAAAGGCTCAAGTTCAAACTAAACATTTTGGACGGATCGACTCTCGAGATTTACTACTTGTACTTGAGACTTATGATCTGCTGTTTTGCATTCTTGCCCGGTACTCCGATCGAAGATCAGGTGAAGTACGTCAGCACGGCATACCTTTCAGCCACGAGAATCATCACCATCACTTCTCAGTTGTTGAGCTTGAACACATTGTCTCTTATGGAGTTCCCAATCTACGTGAGACAAGCCATCACCTACTCCGCATTCCTTCTATTCAAGCTACACTTGTCTCGGTACCTCATCGACAAGTATGTCGACAGTGCAAGACAATCCATTGTTACAGTCCACAGACTTTTCAGAAACACGCTCTCGTCGTGGAAGGCCCTTCAAAACGACATCTCCAGAACCGCACGGGTGCTTGAGAATTTGAACATTGTTCTTTACACTTACCCCGAGATCTTTGTTCCATCTGGCTCCGCTAACTCTGGCGGTAGTATCATCAGCCGCATGAGATCTCATCTCACTGCTTCGTTGTTCTATGATTTGGTGTGGTGCATCCACGAGGCCAAAAGACGCAAGCAGCTGGGCAAAGAAAATGAGGCCGAAAACAAGAAGGCCAAGAACGATACGGACGAGAAACAAGGCAAGCGTCCTCAGCCTTTGCCGTTCTATAACCAGATCACCAAGGATGATTTCAAGACCATCACAACCACTACGCCTAACGGAACAACCATCACTACCTTGGTCCCAACGGACCAGGCCCTCCACCAAGCGAGAATGGCAAGTGGCGATGGATCCAAGAAGCCATTGGAGATCAACGGTATTCCGCTTTCGATGTTGGAGGCCACGGGAAGTACCAAAGATGCCAATGTCGAGGGCCTCACGCAAAGTGCTGCTGGCGGTAAGGAAAATGGTGACAATGATTACCCTCCAGTAAAGCAGGAGTATCCGGTGCTTGATATGCACAATACCGAACCGTTCCCTCAACCTACGCCAGGCGCCTACGATATGGGTGACGATGAACATCGGCTTCCATTGGAAAATTACCCATACCTCACTGCGTCAGGTTCAGGTATGGCCGACCAATTGGACAGTTTTTTCCAGCAACAGTCCAATGGGTGGCTCAACAATAACAATCAAGACGACGACTTCTTGGGCTGGATTGACGTCAACATGATTCCAGAGAAATAGATGTATATAGACCCGTGCAATGGAATCTGTCTTGAGTATGCATCTGTAGTCACGTGAGATTCGACAAGCTTCCTCCGAGATGGAAATTATCGGAACTCGCGAAGTTATTACACTCCACCAATTACGATGATTGCCAGAATTGCCCGTTTGTCTGCTGTTCCAAAGCAATTGGCCAGACCCTCTGTCCAAATTGCCAGAACTCGATTGTACTCTACCTTCAAGGCTGAGGACCAACCTAGAGTGAGAATCGGTTCCGTTGCTCCAGACTGGACTGCCAACACCACCAAGGGCCAAATCTCTTTCCACGACTTCATTGAGAAGAGCAAGCAATGGGTTGTCTTGTTCTCCCACCCAGCTGACTTCACCCCTGTGTGTACCACCGAGTTGGGCGCCTTCTCCAAGTTGGCACCTGAGTTCAAGAAGCGTAACGTCACCCTTTTGGGCTTGTCCACTGAGGACGTCGACAGCCACAACGCCTGGATCAAGGATATCGAGGATGTCACTGGTGGCGACCCATTCTCCTTCCCTATCATCGCTGACCCTAAGAAGGAGATTGCCTTCAAGTACGACATGCTCTCTGAGGAGGACTTCCAGAAGATGGCCAACCAGATGGTCGCTACCGTCAGATCTGTCTTCATCATCGACCCATCGAAGAAGGTCAGATTGATCATGACCTACCCAGCCTCTGCCGGTAGAAACTCTGCCGAGGTCTTGAGAGTCATTGACTCTTTGCAATTGACCGACGCCAAGGGTGTTGTCACTCCAATTGACTGGACCTCTGGTCAAGACGTCATCATTCCACCTACCGTGTCTGATGCTGACGCCAAGGCCAAGTTCGGTGAGTTCACCACCTTGAAGCCTTACTTGAGAACTACCAAGTGCCCAGAGTAAACGTATCTAGTAAACAAGTCTCTTTTCCGAAAATGTGTAGATTTCATTGCTTTTATGCTTTCTTTCATCGAGGTGTCTATTTCAAAGTTTCTTGACTTTGTCCTCAGTGTTGATCACTACATTAGTATTCACATTTCGTTAGGCTTTCGCAACCTCACAGATATCTGTGAATAGTTATCGCACTCTAAGCCCCCCACATTAAAGTTTACCTTACTACCACATTTCTTTCAGCAAAATGCACGCTCGTGACTGGTTTTTGGTGTTCATTGCGTTCTTTTTCCCCTTTATTCCTGTTGCTGTCAAGAGAGGTATCTCTATTGACTTGCTTATCAACGTTGTCCTTTGTATGGTCTTCGTGCTCCCTGGCCTTATCCATGCCTTGTACATCATTTCCTTGTACCCTTACGAAGAGCACCACCACCATCATGTTGTCTCTGGAGACAACGGTGCTTACGGCTCTTTGTCCGTTTAAATTGGCCGCTAGCAGGCCTCTTTATGGATAGTCGATACGAGATGTGACCTTGAATCACTAGCAGAGATCAAACTAGTCCTCAATTGATCAAAAACGATATAGGAATACATCCTCCACTGAAAAAATTGTAAATCATTCCATATTGGAAGCGTGATTTTTGCCGATGGCTCGACATCAGTGCTCCCCTCTGCCTCCTGCCCTAGCTGAGAACCTGCACAACTGGCGTGCATTTTTTCATCTCAGCACTACTTCATTCTTCCCAATAAACACCAATAGTCTTAGCAGCTGTAGTCAATACGCATAACTTAAGTTGCTCGGTCTGGGGAAACTCACCTCTCAGAGGAACACCGATGCAATGTGTCTATATGCGAAGAGAAACTGCGGTGCCTTGACTTGTCGATCTAGCTGGTTTAATTGGATGGATAGCGGCTTACAGGGCCGAAGTGTTCTTCTCGTTTTGAGTAGAGTGCTGAACTCTGTCAAGCCCTGTCCATCTTCCCATTGCATTACGCTGGCAGGCCGTGAAGGGCGTCTTTTGCTAGACGAGGATTTTGCAACTTGGCTCGTTCTGAGTCTGGTTGTTTCTTCGTTATGGTAGCTGGTGTCTGGTCTGCTGAAGTGTGCTGTGGTTTCCAAAGCTTCTTGTGATCTGTGGGCTTGCTTTAATGCCGAACCCACTGGTCTTGCTCATGGTATCCTCATCGTAACAGTATGTACTCTGACTTTCTCTACACGTAATGCTTAAAAGTCCGTGTATTTACATTTCATTAAGCTGCTCGGCAAGAAGCTCCTCCTCGCTTCGTTTCGTTCCCTCAACTCTCCCGCCACCTTGCTTCCAAAGCCATAGTGCCTCGATGGCATAACTTCTCACTGAGAGGTTGCGTGTCTTGGCCTCGTCGCTGGCTTCAGTCAAAGACTCGATGACTCTGAGCTGCGCTATGAGGTCCCACATCATGTCTTCGAACTGCTCCATGGCTTGGCTCGTTTGCTGATTGATCAACTCGTTCCCCTCGTCGTCACCTTCAACGACAGGCATGATGTTGTATTTATGGAGCCCCAACTTGTGCAAGATACGTCCCAACATCTGAATACCCAAGCATCTTTGCGTTGGCACGACAGACCGTGAGAGATGCACCAACTCGCCTAACGTGTACCCCGCAAGTTGCGGGTTATCGGAGTGGTGGTGCAAGCCTAGGTGAGTAGGCACACTTTGCGACTTGTCATCAAGATCGACCAAATTGCCCTTGAAGTCGAACCGCATATCGCTAATTGCTTCGTACGATGACAACTTGTAAGTAGGAACGGGTGCTTTCATCCATGCAAGCTTTTTCGTCTCCTTAGGAAGGTCGGGATAGTACTTTTCATGCAATTTCTCGAGGAACTCAGGGTCATTGATATCAAGTTCAGGGTCCTCAGTAGGGGTTTTGGGCTTGACGAAGTGGACGTCAGGGCTCTCTTCATCATCATCGATGATCTGGTAACCCTCAGGCGCAATCTCGTTGTCCTCAGGGTCCTCCACTTCTTCGTCCTCCACCTCCTCTTCGTCCGTGTAGTAATCAATGGGGTTCTTCACCTCGTCCGTTTCACTAAACGACACCGACTTAATACCAAGGGCCTTATTCACGTCGTCTGCGTCCAAAGGTGCCAAGTTGACACCTTTCTTGCCTCCGCCAATCCAGCCGTCGTGTCCCTCGGCGTGATCGTGATGATGTAATTCGTGGTGGGCTCTTGCTTCTGTTCTCTTCAACAAGCTCTGTACAAGTTTTGGATCAAGCCCCTGGAGAAGCTCTTCACGCTCCTTGGTGAGCTCATCCTCGGTCAAACTGGAGATCTTTGCGAGGTTCTCTTTGTGGATTCTGTCTGCCTCGGATTCTTGAGGCTCGGGTTTGGCCTTGGCCGGCTTGGACACGGGTTGTGCCGCCGAGGAAACAGGCTTAGAACGGTCGCTTCTGAACCTGGAGCCCCTCTTTTTCAATTCGAAGTTCTTGAGTTGCGGAAAGCCACTAGAAGCAGCGTTCACATCAATAGCGGGAGCTGTGGGTTCGGCCACATCGTGTTCCACGATCTCTCCGATTAAGTCCATGATGAGTTAGTAAGATGCGCAGAGGCGAATGCGAGTAAGCATCAATATGAGCACCACTACTCTCCTACAGAACAACTTATTGACGACGCTAGATAAAAACAGTTACTTCGATATTTTTCTCTTCGTCTTCGGATATTTTACTTTGCTCTTTTTTTTTTCTTTCACATGCCAGATACCTTTTGTGTTTCTACTGCCAACATGCGGGTGCAAAATGATTGTAAACTCCACCACAATCGCCACAGCAGGTTCTCGAAATGCCCTTCGATGACTACCGTTTGGATGCGTTTCTCGGAAAAGGCTCTTTTGGAGAGGTTTACCGAGGACACCATCTAAGAAACGGAGACACGTTTGCGCTTAAAATCATTGATCTTGACGAAGCCAGCGACGTCCGGGAGCTCATCAAGGAGATCCGTTTCCTCTCACGAGTCGATTCAAAGCATCTCACTAAATACTACGAAGCGTTTGTGCAAGATACTCGGATGTGGATTGTGTTGGAGTACTGTGGTGGAGGCTCGTGCTTAGACTTGATTCTGCACTTTGGCAAGCTCGAGGAAAACGTCGCCTGTGTGATTTTGAAAGATGTACTCAAGGGTCTCGATTATCTCCATACCCAGAAGAAAGTTCATCGAGACATCAAGCTGGCGAACATTCTCCTCACTACAGAGGGCGAGGTCAAGTTGGCAGATTTCGGGGTCAGTGGAGAGATGTCCTTGACCCGGCCCAATAGGAACACCTTGGTAGGCACGCCCTACTGGATGGCACCGGAGGTCATAATTCACGTGTCTAAAGGCTATGACACCAAAGCCGATATCTGGTCCACAGGCATTACCACCATTGAGTTCGTCACTGGCCGTCCTCCACTATCAACAGTAGATCCAATGGAGGCGCTTTTCAAGATCCCAAAGAGCAGGCCGCCAGAGTTGGAAGGCGAGGAATTTAGTGACGAGATCAAGGACTTTGTCAAGTACTGCTTGATCAAATCAGCCAAGCAGCGGCCCAGTGCAGCCAGCTTACTACATCATCGGTTTATCAGCAACTGCCCACAAAACGTCAACATGGGCATGGTGTTGGCGCAGAAAAACGCCAAGGACGAGGGCAATCACAAAAAGGCCAAACCGACCAAACGCCCCCGCAAGGACAATTCGGCCATCCAGTGGCAGTTCACCGCTTCGCTCAAAGAACCCAAAAGAAGCGTGCTCCCCGCCGCACAAAACGTTTACAGCGAGTTGATCTACGAGTCCTTCACAAAAGTGATGGCCCGAGCGAAAAGCACGCTGGCTCGGTTGTACGTGGAGAGCTTGCGAGCGGAATTTGTGGACTCCGAGCTCAGCAACCCGGGCTTCTCATATGCGTTTGCAGAGGAGCTCCACGCCAGCATTGAAGAAAGACGATTTTAACTAATGGCTATACACTTGCAGCTTGTTGTAGATTGACCGTCTCTGCCACGTCACTGACACGTCGCCCTTTGTCACTCTTGTCACTATATATTCTTGGAGATTCCGGGCCCACGCCTAAACTTGTCTATGCGCATTCTAATGCTCCACTTTCCCCCATTCCGCAATTCGCCCCGAGATTTCTTTTGAGTTTTTTTTGACAGCTCAGAGCCAAGCCCTGCGAACCACCCGGTAGCGAGAATGGCCCAAGATTTCCAGACCGGATCCGTAGCCAGATCGGCGCCCAAGCGCATTGGATTTACTTAAGTACCGAGCCCGAAGATCATGCCTGCCGTTCGCGGCTGCGAATCTCGCGTCTTACGAGGGACAGGGCACACATTCGCGTTTCCCATGCATGGCACTAAGCAGTTTATATAACAAACCTTCACAAACAAAACTTGCCGGCGAACACCAATCTCGGAAACTGGCGATCTCTGACAGCAAACCCACAGCACTGTTGCGGCTGATCTCCTTCCCCACCAACCAGCCGTCCGTTCAATATCCACCGCCAGGTCTCGGCAGAAACACGCTTGTTTCCATCTCCCCACGTCTCAGCGACTCTCGTTCATCTTCCCATATAGATGGAGCCGCTGACTCCACGGAAACCCACGGCCAAGCCGCCGTCCCTCACGCCTTCGTTCACGTTTGGCTTGGGCCACCTGCCTTCGTTCCGCTTCACCTCGCCCAGAAACTTGAATCTCTTGACGTCCTTGTCTCCGCTGAGGTTTTTTGTAAGGGGAAACAAGAGCAGCTCTGAACTCGATAACTTGTCTTTGAAAAAAGAGTTACTACCACCGCCTTTCTTGCAGCACGGCGACGCCGAGGTGCTTGACATCCCCCACCAGGAACCTCTTATACGTGATGACGCACACTCCGATCTGTTGAGCTCCGCTACACCTATGGACATGTGGTCTTTTAACGAGACTCGCTCGGTCACGGGCAACATGACCTCCATCAATGAAGCCCAAGATGAAAAAGACGTTTTCTATTCTCCCAACGAATTCTTGATCGAGCAAGGGCAGTCTCCGAAACCAATGACCCAACCACGCAAGCGGTCTTATCCTGGCAACCAAGCCCTCTCCCCCTGCAAAAGATTAGCAGCCAAAATTGAGGAGCTCTCCAATTCGCCTGGTGGAGTAAGCTTGGAATCTTTCGAAGACGAAACTGACTCGAAAAAGGTCTGGACCTTAAGCTTGGACAATGTCTTGTTGAAATGCCAAAAGAACTATAAAGAGTTTCGCAACTCCAACAAAAGCGACAGCTCTATGTTTAAGTACACCACACAAAACAAGATCTTGTCCAAAATGCTTCTAAACAAGACTGGTATCTTCCGGAGTGCAAAGCAGATTTCTGCTCGTCTTCACCGTTTACAGAGACAACCGCCATTCAGCGAGGAAACATCAGAAACGTCATTCAGTCAGCAAACTGCCAACTTAGATGAACCTCCGACTGACTCATTGGAACATCTGACTGCTGCTGCCACGTCCAGTGGTCAGTCAGTCGAATCGAAGGCGAGCCTTTTGGAACTTAAGATTCTGTTCGACTACAAAAACAAAAATCAAGCGCCTCATGTTTTCACAAGCTTCCGCAGTAAAGCACTTTCAAACCCTTCTGCGAAGCACTCGATCGATGACTTAGACAGTTTCATTTCTCAAAGTGGTACCAAAGTTGCACTGGACTTAAAAGATCTTGCACGAGGATTGGTTGAACAGGAACTCGATGTGCACATCATCACTTCACCAATGAACACCGAACCTGAAAGCGGTCTTTCTCCTCTGTCGCCAACGATGACTTCAAAATCTATTGCGGCCGACAACGGGAGATTTTCTTCATTTTCCAAGATAAGCATCGAACGCGAAGAACTGCAAGAGTCAATCATTCCTCTTTGCTCCTCGATAATAATATATCAAGATGGAGAATACGTTTTGTCTCAGACAACTGAAAGCGTGAACGGATACCGCAGGTCGGGCACAAAGTACGAAGTGCATGCTCCGTTCAGCAGAAATTTCTGGGCAGGGTACTTGACTTTCCTCATCAATGGATCAAACGATTTTGATGACCTCTCCCGGCTCACGATTGTACAAA
Source organism: Metschnikowia lopburiensis (nom. inval.) (assembly GCA_030563105.1). NCBI lineage: Eukaryota > Fungi > Ascomycota > Pichiomycetes > Serinales > Metschnikowiaceae > Metschnikowia > Metschnikowia lopburiensis (nom. inval.). The sequence continues at coordinate 917,897 of JAKUBC010000001.1, forward strand.
AAATTCATGACGCAGACCCTTCACTGCAGACCATTTATGCATACTTCATTTTCAGATTTGATCCAACACTTCCACAAAGTGAGCCAACTAATGTGCGCTCTTACAGGTTGCTCGCATCCATCGATGAGGCGGATGAAATGGAGACAATCATGGCTCCTTCTCCACAAGCCAAAATGTCCCCCTGCAAATCTGACACCCCTCGAGCTAACTTGAGGATCAACACCACTTTCGATGACACATTCATTCCAGAAGCACCAAACACTGCCCCAATTTACAACTCGCACATTATGCAGAAGTACAATTTCAACTACGTGAATGGAATAAATCGGCCTTTTCCAGGGAGATCGCAGTCAGCAGTCTACACGCAACATGAGCCTCCTACGAATTTCTATCCTTACAATCAGCCTGTTATGATGTCGCAAACTCCCACAAATTTTTCTGCGGGTCAGATGTGGAATAATGGCCTTCATAATCAGCCAATGCCATCTAACTACTTGGATGTGAGTCCGCAAGCGTCCAGCACGCCTGTTGCTCCTAGTTTCCCTACTCCACAATTTATTCCTCATGAGCCACCACACAGTGCTCTCCCTATCAACATGCCTCTTCAACCCACGGCGCAGCACAACCTTCCAATGGCTTCGCCCCAGGACTGCAAATTCGAGCAGCAGCATCAAGAACGGAACGCCAGCGTTGAGCCCAAAAGGGCTTCATCGTCCGGCCCCCAGCCTCAAGGCAAATGGACTGTAGCAGCAAAGTCAGACCATACTAGCAAGCCCAAGGGAGGAATCAAGTTCGAGTCGATTATGCAATACGATCCCTCGAGACTGTCGAAGCAGGGAACAAAGAAGTCGAATGCGCTGCCCAGTTTTCACAGTTTTCGCCTGAGCCGCCGTTTCATTGTCAAGAGCCACAAAAACTAATCCTCTTTTTTTACTTTCGAAAGCGGTTATTATTGGCAATAACTTAATGACTCGGTCCCAATTTATTGATGAGCATGTAATTGAAGGCACATCTGTAAGTTTCCTGCCGCACTGTAGTTGCAAAATGCGGGTCCATCAGACCGCGCACATCTCGCACTCGTGTTTACTTAAAAGGTACGCGTACCTCACATTCCTTTCATCAAGATGGGTGTGACTGGTTTGCTTCAACAGCTCAAAGATATTCAAGAAAAGAAAAGTCTTTCAGAATATAAGGGCAAAACCTTGGCTGTTGACACTTTTGGCTGGCTCCATCGAGGACTCATTCTGTGTGCTCAAGAACTCTGCACCGATGTCTCGACTCGAGGCTACGTCACGTCTGTAATGAAAAAAGTGGACATGTTACGCCATTTCGGAGTCGAACCTCTCATGGTGTTTGACGGCTCACCCTTGCCTACTAAAGATGGAACTCATGTTGAGCGGAGAAACAAGAGAGAAAAAGCTCGAGAAGCCGCCAACAACTTTTTGAAGAGAGGAGACAGGAAGTCCGCGTGGAAAGAGTTCATGAAGGCAGCTGCAGTGACGCCCGAAATGGCAAAGTCCGTTATGCTCGAGCTCGATCGTAAACACGTCAAGTATGTGGTTGCACCTTATGAAGCAGATCCCCAAATGGTGTATTTGGAGAAAATTGGTGCTGTGGATGGCATCTTGTCTGAAGACTCAGACTTGCTTGTGTTTGGATGCAACCGCTTGATCACGAAGCTCAACGACTACGGAGAGTGCATCGAGATCAACCGAGAAAACTTCCCAAAGGTTCCAAAACTTTCGCTAGACAAACTCTCAGACAGCCAGTGGAGGCTCGTGGCCATCCTCTCCGGATGCGACTACACAAAAGGCATTCCGGGAGTTGGCTTAAAAACAGCTTTCAGTATCGTCATGAAACTTCAACATTTGGAGAAAATCATTTTGCATTTCAAAGCCGACAACAAGAGCATACCAGAGGAGTTCGAGGAAGAAGCCCTCAAGGCAGACTTGGCTTTCAGATTCCAAAAAGTTTACAATCCTAGAGATCGCTGCGTTACCTCCTTAACGGAGGTCCCCTCGGACATCGATAGTGAGATTCTCGAATTGTGCTGCGGTAGAACTCTCGAGCATGAGATCCACGTTGGCATCTGCACCGGCAAGCTTCATCCATTCTCTCACTCGGCCTTGTTGTCAAGAGAGCAGAATTTGACTGCTAAAAAGAGCCACTCTATTCTGTCAAAGAGGCCCCTCGAGCAGTTGTCAACCAACGCGCCGCTCGCTCAATCATTCACTCAAACAAAATCGATTGCCAGCTTCTTCAAAGTGGAGAAGCCTGTTTCCGTCTCCAAAGAAACTCTTGCACTGCGCAAACTACAAGCGCTGGGCTCCACAAAGCTCTCGCCAAATAGCAAGAAGTTGAAGAAGTTTGTTGCACCCACGACATCGTCAGTCGAAAGCAAATTCTTCAAGTCAACACGCATCACATCAGTGCCACTGAGACCCCCGCCATCCGACCTCATGGACACCAGCTTCTTGACTGGTGATTCAGAAGTTCCCGAAGATTCTTCGCCCTTGAAAGAAGAAAAATGCTCGCAGGCTGTGCAATACCTTACAGACGACGACGACGACATGCAGATCACTGCAAAGAACTCAATGGTGAACAGCGTGCTGTATCTGTCCAGCGTCGCCACCTCAAAATTCGAAAGTGACCCAGAGGAAGGGTACGAAAATGACATTGAGGAGTCACCCGTAAAGGTTTCCAAAATCGGCATGCTGTGGCGGGAGAAATTTGCATTCAGCTCATCTACATCGACGCAGGTATTGAACTACCTGCAAGGGACAATGAGAACTGTGACACCCAAAGCCAAGAAACCGAGTGTCATCACACGTGAAGGCAACCAATCCGACTCGCTCCTGTCAGACCCACTGTACCCGGACACACCAGTTGACGGTAAACAGTTTCCTTTGGAATCTAGCCAGATCGGGTCTCTGCAGTTCAACATCACGGAAAGCGACGAGGAGCTTTCACTCAAGAAGGTGGCCAAGCCCACTTTCAAAGAAACCTCTGCATCGAAACTACAACGCTTTGCGTTCACTGGAGCTTGAGCTCCCAAATAGATTAATGCATGTATACGAATACTGTATGTGTAACTGTTTGTCGGGAATTGACCCGAGACCTATAATCCTCTCAACAATGCTCCGGCGATAGCAAGTTTTGTGTATTCTGCCTGTGCGTTTTCGGCCAAGTCTTGCACTTTGAATAGCTTCTTGAATTTTTTGTGGTCGTAGTTCTTGAAAAGCACATCATCGCTTAACGAAACAGACTCGGAATCCAAAAGCTGAGCAATCTCCCGATCGAAAGCTTCCGCATCAGCGTCTTTGGTGTCACAGATGTGTACGACGATGACATCGGACCTCGATTCGTCAACACCGAATCGTCTCAAAGAGTCGTTGATATTGTTCACTGGAGAAAGATTCAAAATAGCTTCGGTGTTGACCGAGCGGGTCTTCATATGTTCTTGGACTAAGTTTTGCACCGCCTTATGTAGAGCATTGTAGAGCTGCTCCATGGAGACAAGGTGCGTCGTGCTTAAGAAGCAGTAGTTGTACGCTGGGTTTCTGCCCACAAGCTCTTGCTTAATGACAGTGAGCTTATCCGAGGAAAGTCCATCAAAGTACAGAAGAAGCACCGTCTTCTCGGGGAACTGTGGAAAAACGACCGACTGAGAAGGCATGGCAGATGGTTGATGCGAATGCGGAAGAATGGATGGGTATTTAGCGATTTGACCAAAATTTGGAATCGTATCGATCGTGTTGTTGAGTAGATGTAATGCGCTAATGTGACGTTCAGTTTGGCTCTGCTATCACACTGGTAGTTGACAGGATGAGACTCGCGATTTGGCATCAACACTCGCGCACCACACCTCTAATACATGGGTATACCCGATATTGAGCGGACCGTGGGGGACATTTTCGGGCCAGAAGAGGCTCCGTCAGATTCTGCGTCCAGAAGTTCATCGAACGAAGTCCCGCTATATCTGGAAGCGCTACTACACAACGTAGCCAATGCAAACAAATACTACACATATTTCCAGCGCTACCACCGGCAGTTCATTGATGACAACAACAAAAGCAGCATTTTCCAGTCGTCACAGTCGAAACTAGCGGCACTACTGAAAACCAAGGTGGGTATTTGGGACGAGTCGAACCACTCGGCTGCCAACGCGTTCCTCGAGCATGAACAACCGTTGATCCGGTCTCTACCCGTGAGTTCATCCAGAAACACCGCCAGTTCACTCTTTTCCTGGTCATCTGGGGACACGTACATAACTGCCCGTCGCATGGAGCTTCAGAACCGAAACAATAGCTCGGCGCCGTCCACCTCATCATCGGCTTCTACCTCACCAAGCATTTCATCAAAGCCCGTTAAACGAAGGTCCAACCTAACTCAGCGACTTCTGCTGACCGTCGAAGAACAAAGCAATATGTTCATTCAAGACAGAATCAACGTCATCAAGGCACATCATTTGGAACAAGCCTCGAAAAAGGTGGACGAACGGCGGAAACGCGATCACGAACTACACCTTCGGCGAATTCGCCTCAAAGAGGAGGCGTATGAAAAGGCGCTCCAGGCCGCCATTGCATCGCAACATACAAAAAGAAATTCTGGGTTCTTTGGGTCCTTGTTTGGCGCAAAGCCCGTGTCCAAGAGCTTTACCTTGGACTTGATCGATAGTGAGTTCCTCACCTTCGACCGTCCATCGTCTGGGAAATCATCAAGTGAAATCCTCACGCCTACGTTCAATGCTCTGTTGAACTCCAGTCCCGTGCCAGCATCTCCACTTGCTGTGCTGGCCAATGGAACTGGGCTGAACGGCTCTCCAATCAAGGCTTCGAACCAGCAAAATCACGATGGCGATCTCGAAAATAACGCGATTGCAGAAAAAGACAAAATAGCTCAGGAAGCTACCGCATCGAAGGAAAGTCAAGCTCTGAAAGATCTACTTTCCCTTTAATAGATACTACACATAAAAGCATGTCATTTGCATGTCATTAGGGCTGTGCTGCCACCACAGTCTTCTCCGATTCTATAAAACAATTGAGCCCCATGAATGCCTCGTCCAATGCTCTTTCAAACACAGTCTTGAGCCGCCAGCCACTGCCCAAATACTCTCTGTTTTGTGCTAGCTTGTTGACAAACGGATCGTAATAGGTATCCGTAATGTCCACGATATCCTTCGCAGGCTTGCCCAAAAGGTTGTATCTTTTGTTGATTTCCCGGTCCCCGCAGAATGGAGTGAACGGTGTCTGCTTGCCAATGTCCTCGTCTTTTGCATGAGAATTGGAGTTTGCAAGGAACTTTTTGTCCAACTGGCTCGAAATCTGCTGTAGCTGTTTCTTCCTCATCGACGATCTCTTCATTTGCGCAAACTTTTGCTGCTTCATGATTTCCTCGGCATTTGCATCCGATGACTGAAGCTTTTCCATCAACTCGATCTTCTGTTGCTTCTGGAATTCGGCGTCCTCCAGTTCCATTTGTCTCTGGATCTTGAGCTTTTCTTGCTTGAGCTTCTCCGTGGCCTCCTGATACTTCGAGACGTCGGCGTCCTTTTGCGATTCTCTCATGGCAATTTCCAAAATCTCGATCTTGTGGTCTGCCTCGTACTTGCTAATCTCTTTCTCGGTCTCGTCCACATCAATGCCCTCAGTGAGCTTGAAAACGAGGTCTTCGACGTACTCAAGATATGCGTTGTAGTCTTTAAGGTTGTCGAAGTCGTCCTGAGTCTTGTTGTAAATGGCCAGCACACGTTTCCTGAGGTCGATTTGCCGTTCGATGGCAATGTCGTCAAAGACCTGCTTTTTGAACCGATTTTTTCGGAGGATCTTGTTGCATTTGGGGTACGGGCACTTCGCTGGGCCTAGAGAAAAGATTCTGTCCACACATGACTCGCAGATCTTGTGGTAGCACTCGGGGTTGATTAGAAATGTCATGTTTGGCGACAAATACCGATCTGTTTTACAGATGGGACACATGTCCCTTGATCTATCATCGTCCATGGTGTTGTGAGATCTCTATGAGCACGTTAAATTGGAGGTGTGCGGATTATTTATGGTGTTTGAGCCGGTGAAGCAGTTGGTGATGTGTAGTTCGTAATGTGTAGCTAGAAGATGGATGCGCAACGGCCATATACTGCCAAAACAGCAAAACGAACAACAAACGTTACGAAATGAATAAATTGGTTCGGAAAGTGGAAGGCCGAAATGAGATCAATTTTCGTAAAAATTTGAATCACGTCGAGGCAAGTATAATGCCACAGCCGACACTCCTCTCGGCTGGATACCGGTACAGTATTGAGATACACGAAAATAGACTACTCCACACAAAGCAAGCCGTATTTCGCCACATATGGCCAACCACAGAAGAACTTTTCTAATAAAGAAATAAATCAGGCATCCCACACTTCCATTCACTGTCAGCTATGGCCTCGCAACTATTCCCCCTATGTTTACCGTATTATCTATCCAAGCCTTCCTCGTCTCATTTGGTGACTGCCACGTTCACCGATGAGAGCGACTTGACACGTTACATTCTTACGCTTGAAAATGGTAAATGCCTGTCAATTACACACATAGCCACTGCTACCGGCCACACTATCGACACTCGCTTGAAGTATGTGGCTAGCAAGGACCCAAACTTCCCACTTCTATTAAGCATACCGGCATCACACAGCAAATGCAAGCTTGAAATCGATGTCTCTGGTTTGAGTGCTTCTGATGAGCAGAAATCATTGGTGATTCTCAAGTCGTTCGGCGAAAGGCCGCTTCCAAACAAGATCCAGGACCTATTACAAGACAAGTCCGAGAACTCCGGCTGGGACTTATCTAGAATCGACTACAAGAAAATCCTTACGGGGAACGATTCGGTCATTGTAAATGATTCTTTCAGCAGGAAAAGTACAACGGAGAATGTGCTCACCATCTCCCTCTGGGAAAGTTCAAGCTCCTCAGACAGTCTACTTTTCTCTTTCAAGATTTGGGTCGATGACTCGGTGCTCAGCAGCACTTACTCCACTCCCATCTTGGCGAAAGCAGGTCGCTTCGAAGATGCTGCTCCAGGGTCCGAAGGACTCGAAGAGTTGAACGTCGCTGCGTTGCGTAAAGCGTTCAATTTCAATTTGCATGACGGTCCCGAATTCAGGAAAGCCCTAGCGGCATATGAAAACGACATACCAAAGCTCAAGAAGACCATGATGGGGTTGCAGGACGATGTGAGAGGTCTTGATAACAATTTCAAGCGCCTTTTGGTGTCTAGAAACCGCGTTTTGGACAGCTTGAGTGCCATCTTCGACCTTCAGTTCAATCCAGTGTTGAAGAAGTTGAACGTCTTGCCCACATTCTCCTCGTCGTTCAAGCAGCTCTTTGATGTGTTGGAGAAAAACCTCTCATTTGTCATGAGAGAAGTTCTCAACTTCTCCTCTTTCCCCAAAATGATCTCGTTTTGTATGTCCTCCACCACCTCTGACGGGGGTTATGAGCCAGCTGCGACCAAGAAGGCGTTCGAGAAACTGTCAAAGGAGTATTACGACTGGTTGCATAGGTACTTGTCCAACGAGAAGGATCGCCCAGAGCTGAAGCTTTTGCTCAAACGGAAGACGTTCGAGTTGTCCAAGTTTGACTACTTGAACTCGCTCAACTCGGCGTCAAACAACCAATACTTCAATCAGTTCCTTGAGAACCTCATGAAGTTCGCCAATCTCTCGACAAACAATGGTCTTTTGGACTTCAAATCTTTTAGAGACAATAAGGAGACGCTTCTAGATGCAAGCGAAGTGTTGTACTTGAACGGTTTGTCGCGGTTCAACAGTGAGAAGTTGCAACTTCACCAAATGATTGAGGCATGCAGAAGCAACGAAGAACTCACCAAGCTTTTGAAGGAGAATCTGTTGAATTCGTCCCAACTGACTCCTCGCGGCGACAAGAAGAAGGTTCCTCTTCTCGATACACTGGTCAACAATCTCGATCTTGTATTCCCCAACTCTCCAATCAGCAACAGCCCAAACACTGCGCCCAGTAAAGACAGTTCGTGGGAAGCTGATCAAAACCCCGACCTTTCTGGCATTTTGTATGCTTTGGGAGGACAGGGTAAGCCTGGTTGGCATAAGGAATGGGTGGTTCTCAAGAAAGGTAAGTTGGTAGAATATTCCGACTGGAGAAACGGTACGCTGCCAATCAACAAACCCATTGATGTTGCGCTTGCCAGTGTGAAGCCGATCACAAAAGACAGAAGACAGTACTGTTTGGAAATCATCACGTCTCAGGGCCTGAAGCATATTTTCCAAGCCATCAACGATGACGAGAGAAACAGATGGGTTAAGGCCCTCTACAACGCAGGACAATTGACCAGAGGCTTGCTTCTACAGAATCTACTGGTGAACACTCGGGACGTGCCTCAGAAGGCACCGTTGCTCCCGTCGAATGATGGTAAAAGCTCACCTGTCTCTCTCCATTCCAGCAGCTCACATTTCCCAGAGGAGAATGTGTTGAGAGTTGTGATGTCCATTGAAGGCAGTAACAACAACATCTGTGCTGACTGCTCCTCCACCGAGTCAGTGGAATGGATATCGAGCAACTTCTTGGTGACGGTGTGTTTGAAGTGCTCCTCGTGCCATCGTAATATGGGATCTCATATCTCTAGGGTGAGATCCCTCAAGTTGGATCACTTTAAGGCTGAGTGTCGAGTGTTGTTGGACTTCATCAACAATACTCAAGCGAATGAGTACCTCGAAGAGAAGATTTCGAACCAGAAGATTGCCCCAACTGCATCTGACGAGGCAAGATTGAACTTTATTAAGCAAAAGTACGAGCAAAGGCTGTGGGTAAAACCCATTCCAGACATCAACAGTTTGCTTGTACGTGCCGTGCAGAAAATTACGATCCCGGAGATTGTTAAGTTGCTCAATTGTGGAGCAGATCCTAACACTCATTTGCAGATGAATAATCCTGGAGGAGGCGAGTCTATTACAGTCTCGCTTTTCGAATATTCGTTGAGAAAGCAAGTTCAAATTGAAGTTGACGGAGTAGAACGCAAGTTCTTTGTTGTTTCGGAGTTGTTGTTACTCCATGGATGCAACATCCAGAATTTGGATTCCTTGAATCCAGATGTCGTGGACGACCCTGAAGCGCACGTGTACTGGATCGGCAAGATAGAAAAGCTGTCATAGATCTGAGTGTATAGAAATGACTACAGAAGACTCTTATACTTTGAAATAGCCGTAACTAGCTAAAATTAGCAAAAAATTATGCGATTTCTGTGGATCGAACACAGGACCTCTAGATCTTCAGTCTAGCGCTCTCCCAACTGAGCTAAAACCGCGAAGAACCCATGCCGGGACTCGAACCCGGAATCTTTTGATTAGAAGTCAAATGCGCTAACCATTACGCCACACAGGCTTAATCTTCCCTGAAAAATTTTGTGCAACAGCCGGGTCCGGTGCTGTTGGTATTCGGCATGATGGTTCTCGGTAAGAAACGAGATAACACATTTAGCGCAGCCAATGAATCACTATGAGCTGGGTTGGCTGAAACCAAAAGTTGCAGCCAAAATTCTTCACCTTGGTCAAATTGAGATTTTGCGCTCTCATCTGTATTCATGAGCTTTCTCAAGAGACAAGGAAAAGTTCCCAAATCGTCGTTCTTCAGCCACAGATTCAGCCGATCTCCAGCCTATTTTGTCATCCAAAGAAGAGCAGCAGCCATGAAACATGTCAATGAGTCCATCACTTTAAATGATACGGAGAACAAGATCAAACACATCTTGATGCAGTTCTGCCAGAATTATAACCAAAGCGTCAGCGCCGACCAAAGGCTCGAACTCCGAATCACAGGCGGCTGGGTCCGTGACAAACTTCTAGGAGATGAAAGCCACGACCTTGACATTGCCATCAACGTGCTTTCGGGCCAGGACTTTGCGACCCGTTTACTTGAGTGGGCTCAGAAAAGCGACACCGACTTGGGCAAGAATTCCTCCAACCTCCACACCATCAAGAAGAATCCGGACAAGTCGAAGCACTTGGAAACATGCACAACTAAAATCTTCGGCATGGACATTGACTTTGTCAACTTGCGGAGCGAGAAGTACTCGGATGACAGTCGAGTACCAGTCATTGAGTGTGGCACTGCTGAGGAAGATGCCTTGCGCCGGGATGCAACATTAAATGCGTTGTTCTACAATTTGAATGAAGAAAAAATCGAAGATTTGACCGGCAGAGGGCTCAGAGACTTGAAAGACGGCATTTTGCGCACCCCATTAGAACCGTTGCAGACGTTTCTTGACGATCCACTTAGAGTGTTGCGCTTGATCAGGTTCGCGTGCCGTTTTGACTTCACGATCGACGATAACACATTGGCTGCGATGAAGGATCAGCGCATGAGGGAAATTTTGGTGCACAAGATCAGCCGTGAGAGAGTTGGTGTGGAGATGGACAAGATTCTCACCAGTGGCAACGTATCCTACGGGCTCAGTCTCCTCAATCAGGTCGGATTGACTGATTCCGTCTTCAACGCTGGCACCATTTCGCCCGTGATCGAGGAGATTAACGATTTGGACGTGGTGGAGCAGTTGCGTGTGGGTCAAAGTCAGGTCATCACGAGAATTGATGATGCGACTCGTGGTTTCATGGACTTTTGCAATGCGGGCCAGGAATTCCCACGGTTCAAAAGTGTGTTGAATGATCTGCTCCAGTGCAAAACATCTCTCAAGTGGTTTTGGCTTTGCACGATTTTGCAGCCTTATGGTGGCATGGTGGTGAAGATCAATCCCAAGAAGGCTTCCACATTGAACTACGCCGAGGTGATTCTCAAGGAAGGATTGCGTTTCGGCAAGCACGACTACGACACATGCTCTAACATCGTGTCGAAGATGTCCGACAGCCACTTTCTCTCTGCATTCTTCCACGACCGCAGCCAAGTTCTTCGCTCGGATCTTGGTCTCTACATTCGACAGTTCAATGGCAACATGGGCGTCAACGTCGTTGTTAACGCTTTCAACGATATACTCACTGCATCCACCCCAGCTGCCATGAACCAAGTTATCTCCAACTACGAAAATCTCCTTGCTGCTATTGAGTCTGAGGGACTCGAGTCTGTGATGGATCTCAAGCCAATTGTTGATGGGAAGGTGATCTCAAAAGCTCTCCAAAGAAAGCCCGGGCCCTGGATGAAGGAGATCACCAACGAGGTGGTTCGCTGGCAATTGGACAACCCCAACGGAACTCAAGAGGAGTGTTTGGAGCACGTGAAGGAAGTGTTGAAAAAATCGGACTCGCTTTGAGAGCATAATTTACTGAGCGTGGCAGACCGTCATATAGTTTAGGCCGCGTGGGCTGAGACAACCAAGCTCGGGCATCGCAGGGCATAGTCAGTACATAGACATATAAGAAGTCAAACGGCCCGGAAAAACAATTTACCTACAGGCTCGGAGGAACCTTTGATTTGCAACTGCGAGTCTACCCCACCACGAAATTGTCCCGCTCCGGTTCCTGCACCGACTGAAAAAAAACCGGCTTGACTCATACTACTACTTTTCCCTACGCCGTGCCTCTGCTCCCAATGTCCGTCGAGAAGGTTTCCATTCTCGGCTCCGAAACCATCCATGTGGGTTTCGATATCCAGGAGCATGTCGTGGACGAGATTCTTCGGAACGAGAAGTCGTCCACCTATGTGATTATCACCGACACGAATATGGAGAAGACCGCTCCGTTCCAGAAGTTGTCCAAGTCCTTCCAGGAGAAGCTTGCCTCGCTGTCCTCCTCCCGAGTGTTGTTCTACACCATTTCGCCTGGCGAAAATAACAAGTCTCGTGAAACGAAAGCCCAGGTGGAAGACTACCTCTTGCAAAAAGGCTGCACCAGAGACACCGTCATCATCGCCGTTGGAGGCGGTGTTGTGGGTGACATGATTGGCTTTGTTGCCGCCACTTTCATGAGAGGTGTCCGTGTCATTCAGATCCCAACGACTTTGCTTGCCATGGTTGACTCTGCAATTGGAGGAAAGACCGCCGTGGACACCCCGTTGGGCAAGAACTTCATCGGAGCTTTCCACCAGCCTAAGTATGTTTTTGTGGATGTTTCCTTCTTGCAAACTTTGCCTGCCCGCCAGTTCATCAACGGTATGGCTGAGGTGGTGAAGACTGCCGCCATCTGGGACGAACAGGAGTTCACCAGACTCGAGGACTTTGCCAAAACCTTCATCTCCGTGGTCACATCCGACAAACTCGACATCTCGTCCATCAAAGAGCCTTTGGTGCAGACGGTGTTGGGCTCCATCAAGGTCAAGGCCGCCGTTGTGTCTGCCGACGAAAAGGAGCTGGGCTTGAGAAACCTCCTCAACTTCGGCCACACCATTGGCCATGCCATCGAAGCTGTGGTGACTCCCCAGGCCTTGCACGGTGAGTGTGTGGCCATTGGAATGGTCAAGGAGGCCGAGTTGGCCAGATACTTGGGTATTTTGAGCCCCACCGCCGTGGCCAGATTGGTCAAGTGCATCGCCGCATACTCGTTGCCCGTGTCTGTGGAGGACCCTGTGTTCACGAGGAACATCGGCCACAAGCGTCACTTTCTCCAGCTCGACACGTTGTTGGCCAAGATGGCCATCGACAAGAAGAACGACGGAGCCAAGATCAAGACCGTGCTTCTACAGGCCATTGGCAAGTGCTACAAGGAGAGCGCCCACGAGGTGTCCAAACAAGACTTGGGTTTTGTGTTGACCGACGAAACGTTGGTGCACCCATTCGACTCGAACAAGATCCCTGCCCACACCACTGTCACACCCCCAGGTTCCAAGTCCATCTCCAACAGAGCCTTGATTTTGGCTGCGCTCGGTGAAGGTACTGTCCGCATCAAGAACTTGCTCCACTCCGACGACACGAAACACATGTTGGCTGCTGTCGCCGCTTTGAAGGGAGCCCAGATCTCCGCCGAAGATAATGGTGACACCATCGTGGTTAAGGGTAACGGAGGAAACATGTTCACCGTGGACGAACAGCTCTACTTGGGTAACGCCGGTACGGCTTCCAGATTCTTGGCCACTGTGGCTTGTTTGGTGCAAACCAACCCCGAGGCAGCTTCTCACACCATCTTGACTGGTAACGCCAGAATGCAAGAAAGACCCATTGGTCCCTTGGTGGACGCCTTGAGCGCCAACGGCTCTGAGATTGAGTACTTGAACGCTAAGGGCTCGTTGCCATTGAAGGTCAAGTCCGGTAAGGGTTTGAAGGGTGGCCGTATCGAGTTGGCTGCCACCATCTCCTCGCAGTACGTCTCATCCATTTTGATGTGTGCCCCATACGCCGACGAAGAAGTCACGTTGGCTTTGGTGGGTGGTAAGCCCATCTCCAAGTTGTACATTGACATGACCATTGCCATGATGAAAGACTTTGGCATCACCGTCACGGAATCCACCACCGAGGAGCACACCTACCACATTCCAAAGGGTGTGTACAAGAATCCTGCCGTCTACGAGGTCGAGTCTGACGCTTCGTCGGCAACCTACCCATTGGCGTTTGCTGCCATGACCGGTACCTCGTGCACCGTCCCCAACATTGGCTCGTCCTCTTTGCAAGGTGATGCCAGATTTGCCGTGGACGTGTTGAAGCCTATGGGTTGTACTGTGGAGCAAACCGCCACCTCCACTACCGTCACGGGCCCCAAGCGTGGAGGCTTGAAGGCTTTGCCCCACGTTGACATGGAGCCAATGACCGATGCGTTCTTGACCGCTTCTGTTGTCGCTGCCATCGCTAACGACCCCACCCCAACACAAATCACCGGTATTGCCAACCAGAGAGTGAAGGAGTGTAACAGAATCTTGGCCATGGTTGACGAGTTGCGCAAATTTGGTGTCACTGCCAGAGAGTTGCCCGACGGTATCGAGATTGATGGCGTGGCTCTCGAAAACTTGAAGGTTCCATCGATTGAGCACCATGGTGTGTGCACCTACGACGACCACAGAGTGGCTATGTCCTTCTCGTTGCTCGGTGGTATGTGTCAGTCGCCAGTTCTCATCACCGAGAGATCGTGTACCGGTAAGACCTGGCCCGGCTGGTGGGACATCTTGCACACCAAGTTCCAAAGCACGCTCGACGGCTACGAGCCCAACAAGAACTTGGACGACCCCAGATTGTTGATCAACAAGAAGGCCAACGGCGACAACTCGATCATTGTCATTGGTATGAGAGCTGCCGGCAAGTCCACTTTGAGCAAGTGGTTGGCCAACTTCTTGGACTTGAAGCTTGTGGACTTGGACACCGTCTACGAAGAGAAGTATGGTGACATCCGTGACTTCATCAGAGAACACGGTTGGGAGCAGTTCCGCATCAACGAAGCTGCCATCATGAAGGAGTACATGTCCTCCCACGGAAAGGGCTATGTCATTTCCACCGGTGGAGGCATTGTCGAGGGCGAAGAGTCGAGAAAGCTTTTGAAGGAGTACATCAAGTCCGACGGCATTGTTCTTCACTTGCACCGTGACTTGGATGAGACCATTGTCTTCTTGAGTTCCGACACCACTCGTCCCGCATACGTCAGTGAAATCCACGACGTGTGGTTGAGAAGAGAGAAGTGGTACCACGAATGCTCCAACTACCACTTCTACTCCTCACACTGCTCCAACGAGACCGAGTTTAACCGTTTGAGAAACTCGTTCACCAACTACTTGAACACCATCACGGGTTCCGAGATCCAGAAGATCCCCAAGCACAGATCGTTTGTGGCCACTTTGGAGTGCCTGGACTTGAATGAAATCACCGACAACTTGGAGGAGATTACTGCCGGCTGTGATGCCGTGGAGTTCAGAGTGGACTTGTTGAAGGACTACAGCTTGTCTTTCGTGGCTGACCAAACCGCCACCTTGAGAAAGTTCGTCACTCTTCCAATCATCTTCACCATTAGAACCGAGAGTCAAGGTGGTAAGTTCCCCGATGAGGAGGTTGTGATGTACGACGAGTTGACCAACTTGGGTATCAAGTTGGGTATGGACTTTTTGGACGTGCAGCTCACCAACTCTGAGGAGTCGATCAAGAAGATTATCGAGAGAAAGGCTTTCACGAGAATCATCTTGACCTACGTCGACTTGAAGGGTGACTTGAAGTGGACGAACGCAGAGTTCGACAACAAGTACAACCAGGCCATCAGCTTGAACGCCGACATTGTGCAGTTGATTGGCAAGGCCAACACTTTCCAAGACAACATCGAGTTGGAGTACTTCAGAGCTAACCACACCAACTCGACTTTGATTGCTTACAACCTCGGCGAGCAAGGTAAGTTGTCTAGAGTCTTGAACAAGGTTTTCACCTCTGTCACCAGCGACTTGATGCCCATGAAGTCTGTCACTGGTGCTCTCACAGTGCCCGAGATCAACAAGTCGTTCTCGGAAATTGGTGGATTGCCCAAGAAGAGATTCACCGTGGTGGGATGCCCCATCTCGCACTCCAGATCCCCTCACTTGCATAACTCGGTTTACGAGAAGTTGAACTTGCCTTACGAGTTTGACCGTTTTGAGACTGAAGACGCCAGTAAGGTGTACAACGAGCTCATGACCAAGCCCGATTTCGGCGGTTTGGCTGTGACTATGCCTTTGAAGTTGGACATCATGAAATACGTTACCGAGCTCAGCGAGTCGGCCGCTCTCATTGGTGCAGTGAACACTGTCACACCAGTGGAGGGCAAGCCAGGCCACTTTGTTGGTGACAACACGGACTGGTACGGCATCACCAACTCGTTCATCAGAAATGGTGTTCCATCCATCGGCAACTCTGAGTCTTACGGTTTGGTTGTTGGTGGAGGTGGTACTTCCAGAGCTGCAGCCTATGCTTTGAACCAGATGGGCTGTAAGAAGATCTACATGATCAACAGAACCACCGCCAAGTTGCATGAGATCAAGGAGGCCTTGCCTGCTGACTACAACATCGAGATTTTGGACACCATTGAGCAAGTGGAGAAGGCCGAGCCCGTGTCCTTGATCGTGTCGTGTGTTCCAGCCGACAAGCCACTTGACAATGTGTTGTTGAACAAGTTGGAGAGAGTGTTGTACAGCGGTATCCAGCACAAGAAGGGAGGATTCCACCCTACTTTGCTTGACGCTGCTTACAAGCCTAGAGTGACTCCCGTGATGAGAATTGCCCTGGAGAAATTCGAGTGGAACGTTGTTCCAGGAGTGCAAATGTTGGTGAACCAAGGTGTGTTGCAGTTCCAGAAGCACACCGGTTTTGTTCCGCCATACAAGGTTGCCTATGACGCTGTTGTGAATGACAATTAATCGTATATATTGAATGAATTATCGAAAATGAATTGTTCGTAATTTTGCTTGACAATTCTAGTCAATGTCTCAGGAATTCTGTCAACGGATTTAGCTGCAAATTCCTGTAATCGCATGCTCGGACTTGGCGCGGCCGCCGATGAGTGCGCCGCTTTGTACTGCCCTGAAAAAGAAATTCCATGCCTCATGCAGGAGCGGAGATCCTCCGGACTTAGACATAGTCATCACCGATCCACATTCTACCAGCAGAGCGGAAATACTCGATACCATTTTCGCCACCAGCATAATGATCTCCTCAAAGCCGGTGTTAAATGCCAGCTTCCGCCTACATTCCCGAATAGGCTGCAACATCACACGAGCCTTCTCAGTCACTGGAAGCCGATTCGGCGATGTGGACCAGACTGAAGAACAGGGCTTCTTCGGCAACGTCAAGAGTTTCTTCGCCGTCAAAAAGCTGAGAGCTCAGCAGGCATTGGAGGAGCGGGAGAAGCGGGAGAACGCTTCCAACCCGTTCATCCAGTACCCACTCATAACCAAAGAGCAGATGAGCCGCATAGCCACCGACCGGTTCAAGTTTGAAGTCGGCCATGCGTCATTTGCCCACCACAGCAGCGACTCGTCTCCTACCGTGCATTCTCTTAGTGACTTGACCGATCCGGCCCAGCTCAACTCGCTTTTACCTCGCCGTCGGCCCCAAGGTTCACCTGCTGACACACTTTCCATCAAAGCCGGCGACGATGCCATGTTGGTGTCCCCAACGGTGATGGCCATCGCCGATGGAGTTTCCGGATGGGAATCCAAAGGTGAGCAGTCCTCTTCGGGGATCTGGGCCCGGTCCATGTTGGAGACGTTGAGTCGGTTGATGACCGAGTACAAGTTGAGCCACACTCCCCACAGCTTGAACAAAAGAGACATCGACCAGATCTTGGACGATTCGTTTCTCCACACGTCGCATCTCATGGACCTCCAAAGATTGAAAGGGTCTTCGACACTCATCTTGGGCATGGTCTCAGGGAGCCACCTCAAGTTCATCAGCATTGGCGACTCCAAGTTGTACGTCGTGAGAAACGGCGAAATCATCAAAACCAATGAGGAGCAAATGGTCGATTACCTCTGCCCACAGCAAATTGGTACTCAAACTCTCAACAGCTTGCCGTCAGAAATGGCTGCAATCGATGCAGTGCCTTTGCAAGCCGGCGATATCGTGGTCATGTGTTCTGACGGTGTTTCCGACAATCTTTACGAATGGGAACTACTCAAGCTCTTGGATGAATATCTCGGGTTCAAAAAGGATACCGTCAGAATGGCCTGCAACAAGATCTTGGCCAAGTGCAAGCTGGTTGCCTACGACGACAATGCATACACGCCGTACAACGAAAAGGTGAACAACTTGCCGGCAAACAGATTCGGCAACAATCTCAGTTTGGGAGGCAAGTTAGACGACATGTCTCTTTGCATCGCCAGAGTGGTGGATAACTCGGGCCGCAACGCACAAGACAAAACTTAGCATACAAAATTATCTCTTCTGATTCATTTCATTTACTTTTAATACATTCATGCAACATCAACTGACTAGTAGTTGGCAACCTCCGAGAAGTACTGTCTCAAAATCAACGAAAGCATCTCAGGAAGCTCGTTGATGTTCCTCACCACGACATAGAATTCGAAGGGGAAAGTATCCAAGTAGTTCTCAACCTTCAAGCTCATAGCTCCAGTGACAGGATCAGGCACATAGCTCACTTGCGACATGTCTAAGATAGACTCGTTGGAATTGATACCATCAACAACCACAAACACTAGCATGACCTTTTCCTCTCTGGCCCTTCTGACCAATCTCTGGACGGTGTCGTGATCTTCACAAACACCGTCAGAAATGATGATTTGTAATTGCCACAAGTCGCTGCTGCTGGTCGAACGAGCATTCTCAAAGATTTTCAATGACTTGGAGCACAATTGCTTGATGTCGGTTCTCTCCTGTTGGAAATCGAACCATTGGAAGACATTGGCACCGGTCTCTTGTGTGAATGGCTTGTCGAATGGATGCACCTGTTTGACGTCCTCACCGAATCTGACAATCGAAAGCTCTCCACTCTCTAATTGGGTGAGCGCCTTGGACACAAGTGCAATACTGTGGAAAGCCAACTCGGTAGAGTTACTCTCCTTCATAGACTTCGAGTCATCAACGGCGATCATGATTTGGTATTGTCTCTTGGCAGGCTTTGTGCGTCTGAGCCAGATCTTGTCCTTGCGGAAATCGGAGGCAATGTAGGAAATGATTCTCTTCATGTTGAGTCTCTTACCTGTCTTGTAATCTCCTCTCAATTTAGTGGCCAATGTTGGCTCCAAAATCAAGCGCAATTGTTCACTAAGACCCGATGCCAACTCGAGCGTGGAGACTTCACTGTGTCTCCACAATTCTCTGGCCTCGTTGAGATCCATGGCAGGCACATCATCTCTCTTGATGACGTACTCTTCCTCAGCATGGGCCTCCAATTCTTGCTCGGCTTCGGTGACATCCAAGTCTTGCTGTTGGAAGTTGTTCTCGGTGAGCTCTTCCTCAACTTGGCGCCTTTCGCCAACGACTCCACCTTGGGTCTTGCCCTCGAAATCGTCCGCGTCCTCTGCCGCTTGGTCTGGAACCTCGTCTTTATCTTCATCAAGCTCCATATCATCCTCAGTCTTGATCTTGGCTTCCTCTGGTTGAGTTTCGGTTTCGGGCTCCTCTTCTTCGTCGATGGCCATGTCATCATCGATAGGTTTGACTTGCTCTTTGTTGTCAGCTGAACCCAAAGCTTGCGTGTCGTGCTCGGTGTTCTCACCTTCAACATGCTGGAACTCTTCTGGTTTAACATCAGCCTTGTCCGGAACCTCTTCTTGGTTTTCTAAGCTGGCCTCCTTAATCTCCTGTCTCCGACGATGGAACTCCTTCAAGGAGTCACCTAGTTGCTTGAGCGACTCCTTCATTTCATCTCGAGCACCTTCTTCATTGCGGTTCTCTTCTTGGTCTTCTTGCTTCAAGTCTGTTGAAGCATCGCCAGAAGTACCCACATTGTCCTGTTCATCAACAGCCTCGTTATCAGCGCCCTCTCCTTGATCTCCAGCATTGGTCTTAGTAGCTGAGTCCTTGTCGACGTCTTCATTGTCACTGTTGTTCTCGGCGCCCTCATCTCCGTCGACAGCTTCTTCGCCACCCTTCTCTTCAAGGTCGCTTTCTTCGTCCTTCTCTGGCTCTTGTTCCTGTTGCTCCTGAAGGTCTTCAACGTCAGAGTCAATCTCTTGTGGGTTTTCGTCAACCTCGGGGTCGGAGTTGTTTTCGGCATCTTCGTCAGCGGAAAGCTCCTCGTCCTCTTCTTCGCCTTCACTGGCTTCGCCGGCGGAAGCGTTTTCTTCTTCTGCTGCTGACTCCAGCTCTTCGTTTTCCTCCGGCTTGGTGTCTTTTTCGGCTTCGTCGACATCCATGTCGTCCTCGAAGTTTTCTTGTTCTTCTTCGTCAGATGCCTCGCCCTCCTCGTCCTGATCGTCCAAGTTCATGTCCTCGGGAAGATCAAGAGTCTCGGTTTCGGGGACATGTTCCTCCAAAGCTTCGTTTTCTTCGTTTTTGACATCGTCTTCTTGTTCACCAACATCCTCTTCCTCGTCAGCTTCGTCGTTCTCTTCGTCGTCACCGTCATTGTCATCAGCCTTATCTTCCTTTTTGGGATTGTCATCGGTCTCGTCTTCATTAGCCTCCATGTTATCATCATCATTCATGGCATTCTCGGGCATCTTGTCCGAGTCCTTTTCTTTTTCATCTTCCTTGGCTTCTTCGTCCCACATCTTTTCGTCGATAGCGTTTGGATCGAGATCATCGATATCATCGACTTCCTCGTCCAAATCTTCCTGCTCGTCGTCATCTTCGGCATCCTCATCCTCTTGGTCTGATGCCTCTTCCAAGTCACCTGCCATATCGCCTTGCATGTCGACAGCATCGTCGTTTTCATCTTCTTCGTCTTTATCATTCTTTTCCTCATTAGGTTGTTGAGCATGCTCCGCCAAATCGTCGTCTTCCTCCTCGTCCTTAGAGTTGTTTGTCGCACCTTCTCCATCTCCAAGTCCTGTTCCATCATGCAAATTGTCGTCTTGCTTCTGCTCACTTGGTGGCTCTGGCGAGCAGAACCCTTCAGTGGCCAAGGTGTATAAGGATCTGACCAAGACAAACGTTGACTTGGAGACATCGAGATAGTTCTGCCTGGAAGCTTCAAACATTTGAACAGCAAGCTCATAATGGTGAGAAAGGATTGGAAGTGTAAATGCTGTCAAAGACGAAACAATGACTGAAGACGCAGAATTGTGCTCGATGTGGGTGATAATGTCTCTTGCTTTCCGCAAATGACCGACAATTGTCTTGAGATGGGTAAGTTTGAGAGTCTTCATCAATCTCTGTTGTGACAATTGCAACCAGCCGTCAGTGTCATGCGAGATTTCCTCCTTGTGGATTTCAACAATCTTCTGGACGGAAAGAATCACCGCATTAGACACATTTCTCAATTGTTTTTCGTATGCGTCAACGGAAGACAAGTACGTCAACGAAGTTGATGAGTTCAAAAACGGCTTATAGGATGCTTGGCCAACAAAGTCTAAAACCACGGTCGAAACAAACGAGACCTTCTCGTTCTCGGAGCCCCACTGGCGTAAACGACCCACGGTAATCTCCACGAAGGTCTTGAATTTATCAATGAGCTTTGTGTGTGGGCCGAAGAACGCCGTAGAATTCTTAGATGGTAGCAATGAGATGAATTCCAAGCATTTGGACTTCACATCGCCGAACAAGGTAGAGTCCACACTCCGGTGGAGATAAGCAATGGAGTCGACGACTTCTTGGGCATAGTCGATGATCTTGACGAAAGCCAAAGAAAACGACTTGATATTGCTCAAGTTGAACTCCACTGAAGGAACCAAAGATGCTTTGAGGATCTCATTATCCTTGATACTATAAGCCTTCAAGTCGCTGAGAATGGCACTGTAGTCAGATACCGAGCTGGCGTACTCTTGGACTGGCTTTCTCGTAACGACCAAGCTGAACATCAAGTTTTCAAAGACAGCAAGACCACGCTCGAGATCCGGTTGTGGAACGTCAGCGTTACCGCCGGCAATGGCGCTTTTCAAGCGTGGCATCATCTCCAAACACCGGAAGTAATGTGCATCAACACCTCTCAACTCATTTTCGAAGCTCGAACCGTTGGCGAGGATGACGTTCACTGTTGCTAAAGCCTTTTTCACGTCTGGCTTTGCAGATGTTTTAGCTCCGATTCTTCTCAACTCTTTGAATGTATCACTCAAAAGCTTGTGCTTTTGCGTCTTCAAAGCAGCAACAGTCTTCTTCGTTTCGTCGTTCATCACAGATGGAGTCTCACTCTTGAGTCTTTCCATCTCGGCAATCACCTCCTTGGCATAGTCGTACAAGGCAGGGCTCTTAG
Source organism: Metschnikowia lopburiensis (nom. inval.) (assembly GCA_030563105.1). NCBI lineage: Eukaryota > Fungi > Ascomycota > Pichiomycetes > Serinales > Metschnikowiaceae > Metschnikowia > Metschnikowia lopburiensis (nom. inval.). The sequence continues at coordinate 939,603 of JAKUBC010000001.1, forward strand.
CCTTAGCCACGCGATCCACATAAATCTTCAAATTGTTTTCGATCATATCGATGTTTTTCAAACGGTTTGGACGATCGGCCCACGACGAAACTTGAGCACAGGTCTTGAGTAAGGACAACTTCTCGTCCTTAGAATGTGCCAACATTTTTTGAGATGTGAACACATGTGGAACATGCACAGCAACAGGTGTATCCTTGGAAAGCCCGGTCTGAACAAAAGAGGAGACGGAGGTTGCAAGCAAGGCACGGTACTTCCTGACAATCTTGTAAAGGTTGTTGTGAGACTTGCGAGAACTCTCTTTGAGTGCATCAATGTTCACATCCTTCCAGCTGGCCAAGAGGATCACCTCAGAGATGTCCTTTTCCAATGTCTTCTTTGTCTTCTGCATCGTCTCCTTGATCTGAGGTAAGAACTGCTGGTAGAACGTGACAAGGTTGGAAAGGCCATTCTTGATATCCTCCTCCACAATGTCGAGCGTGGAGATGTGATTTCTGAAAGCCGTGATCAACTCCAAGCGCACCTCAAACTCTCCATATGTTGTTTCGCTCATGAAAATGTTCAATGCGCTCAAGATGCTCACCACAGAGGGCTTTTCGTCCTCTTCTTGCAACTCTTGTTCGTGAAGGTATGGAATGATGATGCTCTCAAACAAGTGGAACCACCACTTACCAATGCTGCTCTTACATTTCAAGTCTTCAAAATGGAACAACGACTTCCACGAAGAAAGTTCCAACCTTCTCCACGAAACAATAAGCTTGGTCAAGTCGTCGAAGTGCGACTTCAAAGTGACTTGACTGGACGCAAATTTCTCCCATTCATTCAACAAGCCAAAGATGCTTTCAATTTTGTGGAGAAGCTTGTCCAATGGCATGCTCGAGGGATAACTCAAAAACTCTTCCGATACACGGACAATGTTTTGCAATGTTGCATGCTCTGGCCATTGATTGAGCAATTGACCAGCCGCCTTGTAGACTGACATAACGACGCCCATAGCTCTCTTGAACTCTGCCGGGTTCGCGTCGTGGTAGAAACTAAGCTCTTGCTCAGAAGAAGTCGAAAACTTCTGGTGCGCCGATTTCATGGTCAACAACAAAGCAGACAACTGAGAGCTCGTATTGGTACCTCTCTTCATCTTCGTTTCGAATTCCACAAATTCGTCAGAGAGAGAAGCACCTTCTGAGACAATGCTTTGCAACGAGATCTCCGACTTCTTCAAGTAATGGTTGACATAGGACTCTGCAATGTCGTAATACACGTCGTCAAAAACGTCAGATTTCTTGGAAGTCTCTGAATCAATTTCCATGACATCTTCATAGTCAGGGAAGAGTTCCTTGAAGTCCTTTTCTCCATCGTCGGTATCTTCATGCTTGTAAAGAGATCCTTCTTGAGCAGCAAGTTCTTCAGCCTTCATCTTGCGGTAATACCATCTGTAGTACAAAGACTGGAAAGCCAGGTTGAGCACGTCCTCAATCGAGCTGTTTTCAACGATGTTTCGTTGAGTGAAGCACAATTTCACGAAAAAGCGCATCAATTTTTCGCTCAACACAGAGGAGCTTCCTAACTGACGATTTAAGTCTCTAATCGAACTGAAAGTGTTCGACAAGGACTCGATGTTCATGAAGTTGTTCACCTCAAACTGCCATAAAGTGTTGATGTTGAATGAGGCAGTATCATTAATATGATGCAGCTCCATGAGACTCAACCCCAACCTGATTCCGTAAACGTAACCATCGAGAATTTCATTCAAGTCGGCGTACATCAAAAAGTTGGACCTCAACCGCATCATGAAGTTGGCGGCGTTTTTATGAAACAAGCCGAGTTTCTGTTGATTCATTTCCGAGGCAAGATTCTCGGCGGCGTACAACAAGTCTTTGACTGGCTCGATGTCTATCGTAGACTCCATGAAGGCGTTCCATTCGTCGAATAAAACGTCGATGCTCTCATTTTGACGATACACCTTCGACTTAGGGTGCTCAATTTGCACTGCTTGTGGCATTGTCTCGATCATGACAACATCCTCAGTCCCACAAACTGTTGCACCAATTGCCTTCCACGATGAGATGAGCTGGTCGATGAGTTTTTGGTGCTCTTGCACAACTTGAAGCGACACATGCTCCTCAATTGCAGGATCAAGTGGCGAGTTTGGAACAAAGAGTTGGATACAACCACTAGCGAACAAAATCCAAGCCTTACCAAGCTGTGCGAGCGTCTTTGACTTGACCAAAATATGCAACGCTGGATAGAAATGAGACTCGAGAACTGAGATGATTGCTTCCTCGCAGCTGGTGGTAACGACGGATACCACATGCTTGATGTCCTCTTCGGAGGTGAGATTGTTCTTGAGTAGAGACAAGTCAATGTCATGGGCACCCATGATTGCAACGAACCACTCAAGAAGAATCGAGCGGAATTTGTCTTTCAGGCTCTGGAGCACTGTGTTCGAGTCTTCAATCAAAGCGCTTCCCAAAGCGGCCATGTCTCCGAGCTTTTGGTCCAAAAATTTACCAGGGCAGGTCTCAATTGCTTTGACATTTCTGAACGAAGACAGCAAGAGATGGTTTGTGACTAACCCATCAAAGTAAAACTCTTTACTCCACAAAGAGTCAAAGAGTCTAGGGTAAGGCAAGAACAAGCCCTTCTTGCTCGAATTAATCAAAGACATCGTGGTTTTCAGGGAGTAGTTAGCGAGTGATAATTGCCGTTCAATCGCAGAAGGTCCGAAGTAAGACGAAATCTCCAAGAAATTGGAGATCATGGTGAATTCTTCCTCGAATGAGTTGTTTCGCTCAATAGCGAAAGTGCTTGCAACCTCAGCCAAACGTTTAAAGTTTGAGGTGAAGTTGGCAAATATGCTTTCTATTTCATCCTCCTTGAGGGCCGATGCAACAACGTCATCGTAGAGAGTGATCATCAGTTCACGAATGATGGAGATTTCTTGGAAAGTGTCAGGGTACAACTTTCCCGAGAGGACATCGAAGTCAGTCAACAAAGACATGAAGTTAATGTAGTTGCTCCAGCTTTCGTCAGAGACGGGATAAGCCTGTCTGAACTTGTCCCAAATCTTCACCATGGACAAACCAGAAGTCAATTCCAAGCCAATGTTGAGACTTGTAATTTGTTCCGCATGCTTCTTTACAAGCGCTAGATCAGAATGGTTCTCCAACCAAGCAGAAATCATACCGTGATACACTCTCAACTTGGAAATGTTTTGCTCTTTGCACGTTTCGTACAACGCGTTCCAAATACATTGCAATTCGAGCAAATTTTCGTAAAGCTTGTGGTCACTCTGTAAGAATGAGTTTTTGCGCATCGATTCCATGAAAATGGAGGTCACAAAAGAGTTGATTGCCTTGAGATAGGCGTGAATGTTCACTTTCGGTGGCTTTTTCATTTCTCTTCCAAGATTCACAGCACACGATTTCTCGAGGAAAGTGAGATCGCTCAACTTGCCGTGAGCTGCTTTCTTCTCGGTATGCTCCAATTTGCCATCAGCAAACAAAATGCCGGCGGCTACCTCGAAGAGCATTGTGACCGCCAGTGGTGCATCTCCAAACGTTTTTGAGGCAAAATAAGAAGCCACGGCATTGTTCAAATGTGGGGCAAGAGTCTGATTCAAAATGAAAGATCTGGGGAGCTCCGTTGAGCTCTGAGCGATGCTATAGAGATCAAGGATGTTTTGAGTCAAGTTACTCTTATGCAAGAAGCGAATGAGTGCACAAACGTCCTCGACCGTCGAGACTTCATTATGAGTGAACTCGGGAGTGTTAGCAGCTTTCCGCCACTTCTTCATGGCGTCAACGCCAGAGAGTGTGAAGACACCAGCCAAAGCACTGCGCAAGACAAGAGTCGATTCAACTTCCATACTGTCATGAATCAAAGCGAAAGGCCTCACGAGAGAGTCCGACGAGGAGACAAATGCCGAGACGGGCTTACCAACTGTTGCATCATTCACATGGAGACCTTCTAAGAGAACATCAAGACTTCCTTCTTCAACTTGGGGCTTTGCCTCTGTCTCGTGGATTCCGAGACATTTTTTGTCGAAAGGAGTGGAGCGCTTGGGCAAGCTGTCCAAGTAGATCTCAACACATCTGTTTCTCATAGCACGAGAAAGCTCTCCGTACTTTGGATCAACGGTCAAGAATAAGCGGAAGTTGGGATGTGGAACCAAGACCCTTGGGGATCCATCTTCTTGCGAGCATTCGTTGATGATCAAAGATCCATTTGTCTCCAAAAGTGAGTTGAGTCTATCCAACACTGAAGGGTTACACAAGTTAGCATTATCCAACACCAACCAGTCACCATTTGTCACTGCTTTGACCAACAAACCGTCAAACCAGTTAAACTTGACAGTGGTTGGTTTTTGCAATTTCTCGTTGAGTGAGATACATGTCTCTTGGATCAGTTGCAAGCTGTCATTCGAGTGCAAAGTTGTGAAACGCTCAAGGCGAGACAAAAGTTCTTTGAAGTTGTGAGACAGGAAGTCATTCACTTTGATGTAGCCAATTAACTCCAAACACTCTTGAAGCACCTTTGGCTCGGCAGTTTGAGCTTTCAAGTTAATGACGATCAATTCGTTTAAGTGGCTCATGAGCGACGAAAGAACGTCGTTGATAGACTTGGTGAGGTCAACCTGCTCATAGCCACCCAAAATATCCATGCTATCGACATCGCTGTTCATTGCAAACTCGGTGAGCTTAACACCTACAATGTTGGCAATGTATCTGATGAGCTCGGTCTTTCCAGAGTTTGTGGGGCCGGTCAAAATGAGTGGGATGTTTTCCTTCACGCTCCGCATTGCCGACTCCAATGGAGAAAAGTTCGTTTGCAATGACACAAACTTCACTCGATCGGACGAATTTGGGTATTGTAGGAGGGTGTTTCTGGCGAGGATGGATTTTCCAGACTGGACATATTCATCGCCTAAAGAGAAATAAGGCGTGTTCTTGCTCTGAACTCCGAAGATAGACTCGAATAGATCTCTCACTCTTTGGCGGTCCTCATCGGTTCTGAATCTTTGGCAAATGATCATGTCCAAGTAGTCTGAAATTTGTCTGCTTTCGGCAGTTCCAAGGTCAACGCCAGAGTTGTAAAGACTCAACCATCTCAAAGTGTCACGAAGATTGAACTCCCATGGTCCTCCGGAAAGACCCCATTTCTTCTGAACAGTGACCTGCTCCTCCAATTGCGACATGAAATCAATGACTTTGTCGCAATCGGTCTCCAGAATTTGGGGAAAGACCTTTCTGGAGATTAAGGTCAAATCTTCCTTCTTCAAAACGTCCATGTACACCACCGAAAAACGGTTGACGAAAGACTTGGGCAAACCCTTTCTTCCACCACCTTGGTACTGTGGGTTCTGGGCCGCAAAAACCTTGAAGTCAGGATGACGAGGGAAAGATCTATCCAATTCTGGGATATAGGCCTCACCTCTGTGGTCCAAACAAGCGTTCAAACCTTCCAAAACAGACTGAGATGCCAAGTTCATTTCATCAAGCAACACCCACTCACCATTTTTCATCGCACGAAGGAATGGCGCATCTCTCCAGACGAATTCACCGGTGTTAGCTCCTTCAACAGGAGCATCTGAACCGAACAAATCTATCAAATCCGTTTGTTCGGACAAGTTGATACGAATCAAAGGTCTGCCGGTGGCTTTCGAAATAGCGGAGATTAAACTGGTCTTTCCAACACCGGGGCTTCCCTCCAACAAGATAGGTTTGTTCACTTGCATGGCCCTCAAGACTCTCATAGCGTTTGCCGATGTAGTTGGAGCGTCCAAGTTGAACAGGTCCTTCCATTCAGCATCCACACTTCTAGGAATCTCGAAGAGGCCTGCCTTTAGACTAGTAGAGGTCACTTCCACGGTGATACCTCCAGTTGGATTAGGGATGTCGATTCCGGCGAATGCGATCAACTTTTTGACACACTCTTGTTTGTACTCAGACAATTTTGCCTCATCTTCTGCGAGGTAAGCAGTGTTGTTCGTTCCCAAGGCGTCAATGAATACCATCAAAGCACCGTTCAACAAAGCCACTTCTCTAGGGATAGCAGAAGTACAGGAGTTGATGAATTCAACCCATGCGAGAATGTCTCTCAATGAAATAACACCACTATTGGCATTACCATTACCAAGTCTTTTGCCGAACCATTCAGAGAATCTGACCAAAACAGTGCTCAAGTGCCGGTTCTCGTCCTTCAATCTTGAGGACACAATTTGCTTGACATCCTCGAAATCTTCCATTGATGGAACCCAAATTTCGGTGAATCTGTTTCTCAAGGCAGGGGAAAGCTCCTTTTTACCATAGTCACCACCTGGGTTCATGGTAGCCAAAAATTGGAAAGTCTCTTTAGCAGTCAAGAAAGCGTCCTCCGTTCCCTTCTCGGCCAACAACAAACTTCTCTCCGGCTCCAAAACCGAATTGAGTCTTTCCAAAACTGAATCGTCAGCCAAAGAGATTTCGTCCAACAAAAAGAAATCACCCGACTTCATGGCTTGGATCAAAGGGCCATCCACCCATTCGAACAAAATTGATGAGTTCTTGATGTTCTCGTCAATCACCGCAAGGAACTCCTCATCAATGGCGAGATCAGGATTTTCGAGAGCTTTCTGCTTCATGCTCTCGTATTTCTTAATCAACTCCTCGACCTTCGAGTTCTCAAAAGAGACCTCAACATTGGTTTTGGTGAAAAAGTCGAGAAGGTTCTTGAGCAACTCAGATCTTATCTCGAACCTGTTACGGAGGGGTCTTTGTGCACCCAAAATGTCACCAGTTTCGGTATTCTGATGGGCATTGACGGTGATTAATTCCCTTTGGAGAAGGAGTGCAAGGATCTGGCAGATTGTAGTCTTACCACAACCAGTCTCACCAACCAACAAGAGGGGCTCCTTGTACTTGATGGAAGTCTCGACCAAAACAGCCAACCTTCTCATGGCCTTGGTCCAAACAATCGGCAGCTCAAGCTCCATGAGTTGGCGGTTTTCAAGCTTCTCGTAATAAACATCCATGTCGAGTTTCACTTTCATGACTCTCTCAATGGCCTCTTTCACGACAGCCTTTTCTTCGCTAGATCTGACCCTCTCAGCCAACAACATATAGCCATTGGCTGCCAACTCCTCATATCCAACAGCATCTCTCAATGCCCATCTGAACAAATCTCTCAAGGTGGCAAAAGAGTTCTTCTGCTCAAAAAGTCTGGAAGACTGCCGGCGAACAGAAAGCTGCTTATAAACTTCAACGATCTTCTTTCCATAAGAGGGAGCGATTTGACATCTTTCCCTGAGAATCACCTCAAGCTCGTCTTGTGGAATGTCGTCAAAGTGCAATTCGAGGAATCTGTTTCTAAAAGCTCTGGAAAGAACTTTTCTACCACCGTACAATCCCGGAGGGTTTTGTGTAGCGAACAACATGAAGTCAGGGTGTGGGTGAATGACCTCCTGTGTCTCTGGAATGAAAAGTTCTCTGTTGTCGTCCAAAAGACGGTTCAAAGCCTCCAACACATCGGTTGGCGCGAGGTTCAACTCGTCCAAAACGATCCAGTGACCCTTTCTCAAAGCTTCCACCAACACACCTTCTCTGAAAACCAACTTTCCACTGGAATCCGAGATGTATGTTCCCAAATACTCTTGAAGGTCAGTGTGCTCGTGGTTGTTGATACGGACGAATTTATGTCCGGTGATGCTAGCGAGATAACTGATCATCGAGGTCTTACCAGCAGATGTGGGACCTTGAACCAAAACAGGGAACTTCCTGCTTGCTGTGGCACGGACCAAGTTGAGCAAGTTCTTCTCCACGAATGGCGTAATGATGTAGTTTGGTGTAGAGACTTCCCCTGGACCTCTCTTCAACCAATAATGCTTGAACTGAACGAACTCTGCGCCGTCAGCTTGTGGTGCTGGTGGGCATCGGGAGATGACTTGTTTTGCGTTCTTCAATTTGTCTATCGTGAATTTTGCAATGATGGGTTTCAAGATCTCTTCGGACTTGATGTCAAGAAGCGTCAAGAATGACATGCAGAAACCTTCGTACAAAGCTCTTCTCAAACCATAAATCGAGACAATATCACGCACGTAGATCAACGTTCTCGTCAAAGTACGAATACTGAAATGCGGTTTTTGGTTGGCGCCATCAACAATCTTGTTGGCCGTAGCGAGATTCTTGGCTTCATAGTAAAGCTCTGCAATGTCTTCGACGGCCCAGTCATCGCCAACAGCGTATCTGTCGATGTACTTCTCGATGATGGAAACCAAATCCTCTCTGTCTCTGTCTGGCGAGTGAACGTAGATTTCAGTGAAACGAGATCTGATACTCAATGGCAAATCTCTCTTACCGACATCGGTAGACGGGTTCATACAACCGAAGATTCTGAAGTCGGGGTGAGCCTCGATAGCCTCGATGTCACCTCTCTCACTCAAAAGCACCGATCTTTGATCAATTGCTTCGGAAAGAAGATCTGCAATACTTTCAAGAGTGTCTGGTGAAGCCAAGTTAATTTCATCAAGAAGCAACCAGTCACCATTCTTGACGGCCTTAACTAAAGAGCCTTCGACAAAACTGAACACGAAAGAGTTATCAAGATTTGAGGCTTGAGTCTCGAAATTCTCAACGACTTGCTTGAACTCGTGCCACTTAGCCAAAAGAGCACTCTTTTCTTTGGAACCGAGCTTTCTCTTCTTCTTTGGCCCACCATCTTCCGGTTGTTCCTCATCGGAATCCTCAGACTTTTTTAAGATTTCGTAAGCCATCTTGACGGCCTCTTTCCAGAGCCTGATGACGTTTTTCCATTGGTTTCTGTTGAAACATTTGGACAAGAGAGCAGAGAACTTGGCGTTTTTCTTCGAAGAAAATGTAGCGAGGAACAAGTTCTCGAATGACTCTTGAAGCGGGAGGGCGATTGTCTTGGTGTTGACTGGTTTATATCCACCCAACAAGTCGCCAGACTCGGTTTGTTGCGATACGTTGATGACAGTCAACTTTTTGTTCATCATCTTGGCAATCTCTTGCACGACAGTGGTTTTACCAGTACCTGTCTCACCAACAAGGAGGATGGGCTCGAACATCTCAATACCGACTCCAATTTGTTCCATCAATCTCTTGGAGTGCTTCGTTCTGGCGAAGTTGCCAGAGCTTTTCTTTGTTTTGCCGTAAAGTGCCTTATCTGTGAGTGATTTTTCAAGAACGGCTCTACCAATCTCGATCCTCTCCTCATCCACATAGAAGTTTGGAACGTAATTCTCTAAGAACAAGTTGATTCTTGAGGCTGGAACTTCGAGGATCTCTCCAATTGCATTAACCAATGGCGTGAGAGCGGCGTACTCGGTGATAGCACTGCCGAAGCACTCCACGGCCTCAGCAAAAATGTTCTCATAAACATCGGATTCCAAAAGCAGATCTGGAGACTTGATACCCTTGTTAATGAGCATGCGGTTGCATCTTGAGCAGAACTTCATCAAGTCTCTAGTGGAAATCACACGAGGGTGAGAACCCTTATTAAGAGAAATGAACGAAGTCATGGAGTAGATGTGGCAGATCTTGTTGTAAACTGTGATGAACTTGGCGATGTGGTTCGTCAAGAGGGGAAATCTGCGAGCCATGATGGACCTCAACTCCATTTCGGAGGGTGTGATGACTTCGATGAGCTCCCACAAGCGGAGACCGATCATATCAGGGACGGCAGACTCGGAAACGGAATGGTTGACTCTCACTGTCGAGATGAGTTTGAAGCCCGTGTGAGCTTTGATGACCTCGCCTCTGGACGGGATACTCAATTCTCTCTTTTCGAGCAAAGTGAGAAGGATAGATAAAACTTCCGTTGGAGCCTTGTCAATATCCTCAACCAAAACCCACTTACCCTCTCTAACAGCGGTGGTCAAGACACCAGATCTCCACTCGAAAGAACCGGGCTTTTCACCAGAGGTATAGGTTCCGAGCAAAAGTTTGGCGTCGGTCTGCTCTCCCAAGTGGATCTTGACGATGCCGTCTTGAACGGAAAGGTATTTGGCAATTTGGTTGATGAGAAACGTTTTTCCGGAACCAGCTTGACCATACAACATCGCTGGTTTGTTGTTTTGAATCATGTGTGCTAAGTGCGTCAAAACAGAGATGGCGTTCTGAGTAGGAACGACCTCCTCTTGCATGTCACTGGTTTCGACAGTGGAAGAGACATTAGCGACCAACACGCCGCACACAGAAACAATCATTTGTGAGAGATCGGCTGGAGAAATTGTGATCTTTTGAGTTGCGGTACAGTGGACCTTAGCTGGTACCTTGGAGAAGTTTGCAAGTCTCTTTGCCTCTATGAGGTCGACAAAGTAATAATCGGTTTTGTAGCCTCCATCGTATGTGCCCGTCAATGGCTTGTCCTTCAAGTAAAGGTTCATCATTTCATGCTGGGAGCCGTCCGAGGCGTTCAAATACTGACACAAGATCTTGATGGCCAAGAACTTGGACACGTTGTTATCATCGCCAAGGAGGAGGATGCTGAAGTATTGTTGAGGGGAAATGAACCGGAAGAACCGTTGGGGCTTGTCGGAGTAGATTCTGTAGATTGCCAACAAGATGAGATGCAAATCTGCTGGAGCAGGCAGAGCCGATGCAAAGGAATGGGTGTTGAAGCTGGTCTGCAAGAACTCTTCCACAAGAGCTGAAGACTCGGGCAAAACAGGGAACACCCGTGATAAGGCTAACAAGATGGTGGATCCGGGAACTTCTGGGAGGGGAACGGAATGGAGCTTGGAGTAGGCCAGCTCGAACTTTTCGGGGCTTTCGATCCATCTGGCAATCACATCAAGAAACACGGGTTTGTATGAGTATAACGCAGCAAGGGTAGTGCTGGGATGCAATGCAAACAAGGCCAAGTTGTCCAAGTTTTCAACCACCAGGTTTGTAGGGTCATACTTGAATGCAGCGGGAAATTTTCTGTTTGGGAACAGCCTGGTGTACGCTTCATACCGAGCGTTTGACACGGCAATATCAATTTCCAAATTGTGGTTCATGTTTGGGTGTGGAACCGGTAACGACTGGAAAAAGATAGCGTTTACCTTCTAAGAGCCCGAAAAAAAGTGCGATGAGCTGCGCACCCACTGGGTGCGAAATCGTGGACCAAATCAGTGTCTGATCTCATCAACAAAAATACCTCTACAATATTTCAATGGTCTCGTTATTATATTAATTTAGACCTTTGACGACGCAGACTCAGATTTGATAATTTTCGTCTCACACCATGACACTTACTCTTGAATTGGCTCATCTGAAGAGACTACCACAAAGATCCTCGCTCGAAGCAGCTTCTGAATGATACATGTTATGGACAGAATGCTTCGGGTCATTTCAGCGTCATCGGATTGAAAAGCGACCTGTTCATTTGAAAATGAAGCTATTCGGAGCGGTAAAGTTTGTTTACACGGATGTACTCGTTCACCAGCGTGGGCACATGCTCGTTGCCTTCGGCTCCCTCCTCGTAACTCTTTCTAATAGCACTGGAGCTAATTTTCCCAATGTCATCACGGCCGTCGCGAAGACTTTGCAAGTGGATGTTCTGCAGCCAGGAAGAAGGGATCTCAGGAAATTGTCCTTGGGAAATACGCTCAACGTATTCGTGCTGCTCTGCAAATGAGTCAGAGCCATCTGCTCGAGTGAGGCAAAAGATGTCCGTGCTAGACATGAAGTCCAGGAGTGACTCCAGCAAACTTTGCGGGAGGTAGTATTTGGGGTCAAATACTCTGATTAAGGTGTCGAACCCTAGGAGGAACGTCAATCGAGGCGAGCCGGTACTGCTGCTAAAGTGCTCCTTCATGGAGACTGATTTGTCGGCAAATTTCGCGTGGGTGGTGAGGCCAATGCCCACGTTGATGTTCATGCTTTCGAACAGTTGTGCTAGCAATTGCATCATGCTCAACCTGTGCTCAAACAGCGCTGGAGCAGGGTTGACTTTGTCGGCGTTCTTCACCAGGAGCAAAAGCAAAAGCAGCGGTTTTGTCCACGGCGTAGCATTGTCGTCAAACTTGTAGTCCAATGCTGTCTTTGCTAATGTGAAATGACCCAAATGGGGAGGATTGAACGAGGAGTCCAACACTAGAATTCTTTTGGAATTGGAGAGTACACCATCGGCGGTATTGTAAATCACAGCAAATTGCTTCCCGGATTTTACAAACTGGTCGAGGGCCTTGTTGAAGTTCATCGAGTGGTAATCAGTTGCGGGCTGCGAACCGCGATTAGTTGCCCACATGCACGGAAGCCAACTAGTGCTACACTTTTTCGTAATGATAAGAATCTATGATACAAGCTATACCCAATGGGAGCCGCGGATCGGCTCCCCTTATATAAAAATAAAATAACTCATGTAAACCCCCTTGTAACCCAAATTCAAGTAATAAAACAATGATTAAAGCAATTCATCATAGCCCGTTGTGAGCACCCAAATGGGCCTTCTCAACCGGGCTTTTTTTTCATTTTTCGTGTTTTCAATTCGTGAAGAGTCTGCCATCTTCCAATTCGTCGATGGTGGACTCAATCACTTCGTCGTCGTCGTCATCTTCAACTAGTTCGATAGTGGCGTATTTCACCATATCCCATCTTTTCCAAAATGCAAAAGATTCGTTATAGTCGTCAGAGTCAACCAAGTCTTGCAAGAAATACTTAGCCTTGGTCAACCGGTCCTTCAAAGCCTGCAATTTGCAAGATGAAGGGTCCTTGTCGGTAGAGCCCAGATCGTAGCAAGCCTGTTGAGCGTTGCCAAAGATCGAGGGCTTTCTACCAAATGCTGGTTTGCTAGGTGCCTGCTTTCCAGTGTCGCTCTCATAATCTGTGAGATCAGTGGTGTTTCCGAAGTACTCTTCGTCATCGGTGGCAACCGAGGCTGGGGTGTTGTATCCGAAAGCCTCGTCCTCGACGTAAGAAGCAGCATCACAGTATCTAGCCCAAGCTTCGTCGATGGCACCGACCAAATACTCAAAGCATCTCGCTCTCAGGATCTTATCGGATTCTGGCATCGAGTTCTTGTTGCTTGCGGTTGATGAGCAGCTGTCAGACATTTGAATGACATTGCCGGTAGAACCACTGCGACTGAGCATCTGAACGTTACCGTTAACGTTACTGAGGTAGATGGAAGAGGACGATGGAGAGCTCAGCAATTTGCAATCCAAGTTGTCATCGTTGGCAGCACCGGATGAAGGGTGAGCCATGGACTCCAACTCCTGGTCGTCATCGTCACTGTATTGAGACACCGCCTTCGACAACTTGTTGTTGAGAGAGAAGGAAGTTCTGACAGAAGCTCTTCTCTTCGCTCTGATTTGGTCGGCAATGTAACAGGACTGTTGGTCTTCGGAGTCGGAAAGCGAGTCCGAGGAGGAAGAGTAGAAAGCGTTGCCCGACTTTTCCAACGAGGACTTTGCCAGACGTTGATCAGCCGAGGCGTTCAAGTCGAGTTTCGACAAGCACACTCTCTTTGGGGCAGGGCCCCGCTGGTTGAGCGGAGTGAAGGCATTACCACGCTTTGGTGGGAAGGCGCGCGAACACAAGGCCATAGTGCGGATTCACGTGATTGAAGTACAAGGGTTCAACAAACGAACGTTTGGATGTACTTGTACCGCCACTGCGAAAGGGAGGAAAAATCTGAGCCAGCCAATCAAGGGGTCAGAAAGTACTTTCGTGCAGGAAAGTACAGGTGGCGTTAGCAGAACTTTTACGTTGAGCTGAACCGGAAAAAGTGGTAAACCAGGGAGGGAAACCGCTTTTAAAATGTAAAAAAAAATCGAGACCTGCTGTTGGAATCACGAAGCACACTAAACACCGACAAGTCTAAGTCTCGAAAGGAGTACTGGAACTTTTGTGTGGTGAAGGAATAGGTGGATTTCCGTGCGAGGGCAAGAGTTTGTGTAGGAAGGACACAAGAAGAAGGGATGAAAAAAAAAATTAAAATTGGTGCGTGAGCAGAAAAAGTCCCTGCGCTATCGAGGACGCAGATCCTTCTTTGTATTTCTACCACTGCGCACCCCCTATCTGAGCAGGAACAATGCAGCATATCCTGTATGCTCGCACAAGCCGGGGCGCTGCCATTGGTCAGTACCCTAGTTTCTGAGCCGGGTAACGCCCCCATTTAAGAGCAGTTGCTGTACATGGAAGCCTTTCTACCATGTATGGATACCGTCAGATTTAACCAGGTGGAAAAATTGAGATAAAACTTAGAGTGAATTTAATATTTGATAGAAACGTATCCTACTTTCAATTGCTTCCCTCTCGTCTGTTTCCGAAATTTCCCGGCCGTAGTTGTGAAGACAATGGCAAATATCGACAATGCCAATTAATAGAAAACGTTGCGGGGAGAGCCTGCAGTCGCCCGTATTCGTATGCCTCGAACTGGGTTCCCCAGCAAGGTTGGAAAATCGGAAAGGGGCACTCAATGGCTTGTGTTCGCTTAGCCCAGTTTCAAAGTCTAATGCGTCCATGATTCGATTTTTCTGTGGGTTCAAGATCTGAAAGTTTCGGTTGCAGCCAGACAGCGGGGCACGGGGTGCGCCATGTGTGGCCACGTCAACCATATTCTCAAACTAACGGTTTGGAAAAAGTTCATGTAGTCAGAATATCGTAGCCTCTATTTTCATCGTAGCGAAAGTTGAAGTAAAATTTCTTTTCCCTGCTGTCATGAATTTTGCCCCAATTCCCAATGGTGGACTGATCGACGGTATATGTGGCTGACCGTGGTCACCAAGAGTGATGAAGACTCACATTTCTCTTAGACCAAATATGTCACATCAGTCAATCGAGTAGTCGAAAGCGGATCCCCTTGTTTCCATGTTCAGGGTGACAGCTTTAAGGTTACACCTAGCTAGGTCTACATCTAGCCAGGTCAGCATCTATTGGCTTCTATCACATTGCATATATAGCTAGGTTTGCACCGGCACTTTCATCTGGCTCTCTCCTGGAGAGCTGAATGTCTTCTCTAGCCCGGCCATGAGCCGAATTAGCACCGAGAGAGAGGCGTCGAGATTCTTGTGGTTGAACAAGAAGACCTCGTTATCTCTGAACTTCTCATAGGCCATCTTCATGATCGGGAACGAGTGCTTCATGGCAATAAACCATAACCGCACACACAAGATTGACATGTGCTCGAGCTTTTCCATGGCAGTTTGGTCTGCCATGGTAGGCGAGCCATGGAGAAACTTGTCGATGCTCTGGTCCTCGGCATGCATTCCCAAGTCCACCATCAACTGCTTGAGAAGAGCCACTTTCGATTCGTACGAGAGTCCCTCGAGGAGTGCCACTGCCTCCTCTCTCTTAGCCTCGTCGTGCATGAGGTCCACCGACTTGGCTGGTTTGGGACTGGTGCGTATTAGGGGCACCAGGCTGGGAATGGTTTCTCCAACTTTCTTCAAGATTTTGCTCACTTTCTGTGTGACTTCCTCGGTGCTGTTGGCAATTGAGAGTTCGACAAAGAGTCTAAACCAGCTAGACTCTCCCGAAAACGCTTTTTGCTGACGGATCACCTCGTCCATGTTTCGGTTGATGAGCACGTTGAACTCATCGTTCTGCTCCTCGAGAAATTGCGCCACGATGGGGTCTCTCAAATCGTCTGTGGGCAGATCCCGAAGCGTTGCTTCGGAGGCGTCGTCGGCCTCGGTAATCGGGACCGCCTCCTCACACTCAGCACACCGTTTCTCCAAGATCCGCTTGCGGATTTTCTGCACGGGCGACGCCGGGATCGTGACCTCGTTGATCTGCAAGGGCACCACTGGAGGCGGCGTAGACGCCATGACCTTGTTTGCCTGTTCTAGGATGCGGTCTGAGAATGGTAGTCGGTGGAAGACACTGGACACGGTGGAGTAGATCATGGCTCTCGTGACTGTTTCCTCTTTATTTCACGCAGCTTTCGCCAACTGGCTAGTAGTGGTTTCAAAGTAGTTTCGCTCAGCAGGCGATGCACCAAAATATGGGGTAGTCAGATGTTGGGTTAATTCCATCAGATGCACATGACGTTGTGCGGCGCGGGTGCAGGGTATTTCGCAGCAATTTATTCACACGAGTGCACCTGGGGTGTGATGCCTCAAGTTGCTGTAACTACATTTCTCACCAGCGGGTACTCAATTCTCATCAGCACAGTTTCAATTACACCATGTCCTCGTTTGTTATTAAGTGGGTTGCCAACCGCTTCTTGAAAGATAACCAGTTCACTAAGTTTGGAGTGGAAGATCCCTACTATGAGAACGTTGTGGTGGGCCAGCTCGCAAACGGCCAGCCAAAGTATAAGAAAATCAAAAGAAAGATTCCGCAGGGCATCAGCGACAACGACACCGCGGTGCTCATGTCGGTCAAGCAACAGGCCTATAGATACGACATGTGGTTCAATTTGCTTGGTGTCAGGTTCGGCTTGTCCAACGTTGTGGGGTTCGTCCCCGTGGTGGGAGCCATTGTGTCCATCTACTGGTCGCTCCGACTTTTCTTGAAGGCTAGACTGTTGGACGACGGCCTTCCGCTAGATATCCAATTTATCTTCCTCTTCAACATCTTGGTGGACTTCCTTCTTTCGCTCGTCCCCATTGTTGGAGACATCATCGAGATTGGCTACAAAGCAAACCTGAGAAACTTCTTGTTGTTGGAGAAGCACTTGCTCCGCATCGGCCAGCGCAACTTGGGCATTATCACCGACGATGAGGTCCGTCCGGGCTTCATTAACGACAAGGTGCAGCCTTTTTTGGACGACAATGTCAAGCCAGGTGCAGTGAAAGCTGGCGAACAAATCAAGAAGTTCGTCAACAGCAACCTCAAAGGCTCCTCTGCCTCTGGCGCCTCCGTCACCTCCAGCACCACCACTCAATCTTCAGAAGCCACCGCAGTGGGAACATTGAACACCAGCATAGACGATGACAAGAAGAGCATTCGTAGCTTCAAAGATTCAGCCTAGCTAATTACTACTGGGTAAAATCCTTACTCATGTGAATATCAATAAAAGTTATAACCGAATGGAGTACTTGTATAATATACTCGTAAGTGATGCTATGAGGCTGTGCATTTACGAAAGTGCTGAGAGTCACACGAATGATGCAAAATGAAAAATTGATGAAATTGAAGCATATTAATTGAAGAGAAAACGAAAGAGAAATAAACCATTCGAAAAGAAAGTACTGACGATCCTCTTCTGTAAAAGAAATAATATTTCATTATTTGTCTTGTGACCTCATTCACCTATACCCGGCATTATCATCGCGCGTTCACTCCCACAAGAGTAACATTCCATGAGTGATCTTGAAAGCAAAGCGGCCATTGAAAACGGCGGGTCAAAAGAAACAGCCGATCCGGAATTTTTCACCGTGTCAGATCTGGACAGTTTGCCGCCGGCCCAAGACTCGCCCTCGTTAGGTTCAAGCACAGCCAAGCATTCGGAGACAACCGCCGAGGTGATCCAGGATACCAAAGGCGACGGGTTCGAGGATGTGACCTTGAAGTCGTCTCTTGAAGATAGCGAAGCTCTGAAGACCGCTATTCCACCGGAAACGGTGGATCAGTCGGAGCCTACAGAGGAAGAGCTCAACCCCACGCTCGCCCGCTTCATGTCAGCGTGCCAAGAGGGCGACTTGAACGTGGTCAAAGAGTTGATCTCGTCGGGCGAGGTTGCTGCAGGTGATACGTTCAGCCAAGGTATTACGGGTCTCCACTGGGCTGCCATCAACAACCGAATCACCATCGTCAAGTACTTGGTGGAAAACGAGTTTTCACAGGCAGATCCCAACAGACTCGGCGGTACGCTCAGCGCCAGCCCGTTGCACTGGGCGTGCAAGAATGGCTTGGTGTACGTGGTGCACTATCTCTTGGAGAACACCAGTGCCAACCCAGCGTTGAAGGACTCCCAGCAGTACAATGCCCTTCACCTCGCCGTGCATAGCTCGAACATCACGTTGGTGATCTACATTTTGATCAAATGCGTGTTGATTGACAAAAGCATTTACATTGACGAACCGGACAACATCAATTGCACCCCATTGCATTGGGCCTCGTACCAGGGCGACATTCTCAGTGTCAAGGCATTGTTGCACTACGGTGCCGATGTCACCATGGTCGACAAAAACCTCATGACTCCTTTGCATTGGGGCTTCATTCGGGGCTTCAAATCCGTGTTGGCAGCTCTCCTCGAGGCGGGCTCAGACATCTTCCACAAGAACGACAAGGGCAAAGACTCCTTTGGTGTGGCTGCAGACATGAACTGTGAACCACTTTGGCAACAAGTCTTGAAAGAAGACGACCGAAACGCCAGCAAGAACTGGCTGAAAAACACTCATCTCGTTGCCCCGAAGACGGCCAAGCTTATCACCTTCTTCTCACCCTACGTCGTGCTTCCGATTGTCATGAACATTTGCTCATTTGGTCAGGGCTACATCATTCCTAAATTGTTCTTTAGCGTCGTCGTCTTCGCCGCGTCCATCTTCATGTTGAAGAAGTTTGTCATACCGGCCTACATTCTGAAGGACAAAGCATTTTTCCAAACTCCATACTTGGCAGGTTTGTTCTCTGCCACTGCATTCTGGACAATCGTTTCATGGCTTTTCGTGGTGTTCCCTGCTGTGTGGCTCAAAAGATTCTTCAGCTCTGTCATCCTACTGCTTTGTATCGTTACATTTACGTTTACATTTTTTAAGGCCATGACAATTAACCCAGGGTTGGTTCCGGTCCCAACCGACCCCAACGTGGTGTTCAACGACATCAAAGAATTGGTGTCTTCCGGTAAGTTCGACACCGAACACTTTTGCGTCAACACATTCACTCGGAAGCCTTTAAGGTCGAAGTACTCGAGAGCCAACAAAGCGTTGATTGCAAAGTACGATCATTATTGCCCTTGGGTCTATAATGACATTGGCGTGAGAAACCACAAATTGTTCATCACCTTTGTTTACACTCTCATGGCAGCCATCATTCTCTGTTCATCGCTGATGATCAAGTACTTTGAAGTTTATTCGGAGAAAATGGGCTACGACAGCGATTTGGAGGATCAGTGTATGATTTTGTCCGATGAATTGTGCCTTGGCTATACAAACAACCACTTTATCTTCAACTTGATGGTCTGGTGTTGGTTTCAGGGCGTCTGGATAGCGTCTTTGACCCTAGTCCAGACTTTCCAGATTCTCAAGGGCCTTACTACCTGGGAATTCAGCTCCTTGGATAGGCAAATGTCCAACCCCATGTACAACCACTCCACCGTTCCCCATGACTTTGACCACCCCAACAGACCACCTCCAACAACTACTGGTCCAGTTCCAGGTGGTCATCAACACAAAAACGGTGTAGCAACATGCTTGAGATTACTCGGATTGGACCAATTTTACATGACGGTCAAGGTTGGTCTCATGTCCCTTTTCCAGCGGACTACTCACGATCACAGCTACAACACTATCGAGAGTTTCGATATCCCCACCGATTTCGGCTGGAAGCAGAACTGGTTAGACTTCTGGTTCATCGGCGACATCGAATGGAGAAACCTATTCTTTTTGCCCATCGATGGAGAGAATAACCTCAACGGGAAGGTTGTGGACTACTACAAACTTTACGAGTTCCCATCCAAGATCACCGGAGAAGACTCAGTTTGAAGTATTGAGAGCATCCATACAATAACAGCTAGCACAAGTACCAGCAGTATCAGTGTAGAGACGAACATAGAGATGAGTGTAGAGAAAGAAATGGAGGTAGAGGTTACAGCGGTCGACGCCAAACATAAGTTAACTATAGTCACTCATCACCCCAGAGAAAGCTCCAGGGAGATTAGTAACTTGTCAGACTGCCACTCGCACCCACCCTAGCACGAGTCTTCCGAAAAAGCGTTCGTAAGAGGGTCAAGATCATCGCTCCTTTAACGCAGACTTACGAGAAGTCCGCGTTGTACAAAGGCAAACAAATTGTAGATGACCAGACCGCAAAGGATCATGGACAAGCTAAATTAATTCTCACTTTGAGGGCGCAAGGGTATCTCACTCATCAACCAAGTTGGAATCAGTGGCTCTTTAGAAGAGTCATTGTGGAACGTGACCTATAGAAATGATCCTATGAAGTACGTCGACAAAGAAAAAAAAAAAAAAAGATCAGCGAGCATCGATGAGGTTTATATACTACAAGCGCACTAGCCGGGTAACGAGCAGGACCATCGCTCGCGCGTAGGGAAGCACTGTGGAGTAAAAACCCGGACACCCTGATATAGTGCCGCCATCATGGTGCAACTATCCACCTCAGCTTCAAAGATCCAAATGTGGTAAAATGTTTAAGATACCCAATGGTGCATTTGAACAAATTGGCTGCCCCGATTTGGCTGATTTTGGTTTTTGCAAGGTCATCAATTGTTTATTCAAACACGATAAACTGAAACTACTGCAACCAGAATCGCCCGCCAGAAAACGCCAAAAGCTTGACTCAAGGACTACCGATGATGACGACGTCAAATCTGAAAATGCAAAGGATGAGAAAGCCGAAATTGTGCCAAAACAGACTGAGAAAAGACGAGATGTTCTGTTCGTTGTGCCAAGAGAGTTGTCTGGCAAGACTGATCTTCCCAGGAATCTCAGACTAGACAACACCAAAAGAATTGCTAAGTTCCTTCTACTGAAGAAAGACGAAACTCCAAATTTGCTGGCCATTGAGAAGGAGTTCGTCTTCGCTTCGTCCTCTAAGACTCCCGACGACTATCACCAAAAAGTCCAGAGTTTCCTCGAAATTAAGCCCGACACTGAAAGAAGAGACCCAAAGTTCATCACGCCAATTGAGGTGAACCCTTCGCCTGCGCTTTTGCCTGTGCGTAGGAAGTATGTCGAACTAATTGTCGAAGCTATCAAAAGGACCAGTCCCGAGAACAACACGCCAATTTTGAAAGCATTGGAGGAAGAGTACAAGCTTGCCACTACAAACAGCACCACCACATACAACTTGGCTGCAAAGAGAAAGATTTACGAGCTCAATCATCCCGAGAAAGTCAAGAATCAGCCCTCTCAGGGCCACCTGCGGAGCGAATACCTCAGTGCTCTTCGAGAGCTTTGCATTTCTAAGGAAAAGCTTGTTAAATTTGGCTATGTGATGGATATGCCATTGCCCATAACTGAAGCAGAGCCCATTCGACAGTGTCACCGCTGCAAAAACGAGTTCAAGTTGGCGGATGCAGCAAAGCCTGCTGAGTGCAAGTATCACCCCGGACGCCTCATCAAAAACGATCAAAAAGAGAGGTACTACCTGTGCTGCCAGGGGATATTGGGCGCCACAGATACACTGCCCTGTGAAAAGTCGAGCCATCATGTATTCTATTGGAATGGTCCCGAGGAGATGCACCACTTCATTCCTTACATCAATACCAGACAGGCATGGGGAGTCAAGAAGGGTAGTCTTGAAGCTATCGGCATTGATTGTGAGATGGGCTTCACTACCAAAGGGTTTGAACTCTTGCGAATCACCGCGATTGATTTCTTCTCAGGAGAAGAGGTTCTCGACGTTCTTGTTAGACCGAAGGGTGAGGTTCTAGATTTGAACACAAAATGGTCGGGAGTGGCTGAAATCAAGGAGGAAGCACTCGCGTTTGAAGATCTGATCGAATTACTAGGAGGCTTGGTCGATGCCGACACAGTGATGATCGGACATGGCCTCGAAAATGACATGAACACAATGAGGCTAATTCACGACAAGATCGTCGACACTGCGATCTTGTACCCCAAGCATAAGGCCACGCCAACGTTTCGGTTTTCTTTGAAACAATTGGCATTCCAGTATTTGAGCCGCAACATTCAAATTGGCGAGCATGATAGTGGGGAGGACTCTTTGGCTGCCATAGATGTCACCAAGCATTTCATCGAGCAGGACCTCGATCGAAGAAAAAATCAAAGATGAGATAGTTTACATATCGTGCAATTTAGCCCATGCACAGCTATTATATGCGAGTCGAAGTGGCGTTGCCCACCAACTCCTTTTTACACCATGCGGTTTGGCCGTAGCTGCACAGAAAGTCGCCCGTGATGGGAATCTGAACGTATGTGCTGCTTTTATCGAACACATCGGTAAGGTCTGGATTTAAATGGTAAAAAGAGCATTTTTCAGGCACCGACACGTGAATTTTTATGGTGACTTGTAGAACCTCTTCCCGGTACATCACCTGCATCAACTCGTTGGTGTCAGAGTTGCACTGCAAATTGTAGTCGAGATTATCGAAATCGTAAAACTTGAAATCGAATTCGGGTGCATCTTGAAAGTGGTGTTGTGCTTTTTCAAGTAAATCATTCGCGAGTTCCGTCTGGATTCCATGCACCGAGAGGTGAAAGTCAGGTGTAGGCTGTTGGATGAAATCAGATCGAGGATTCAAGTTGAGAGTGCACAACAGTGCAGGGTAATTGTGGTGAGCAGCATCAAACGAGTCGATCGAATATTGGAAAACGGTGCCCTCAACACAGTAAGAGCTACTGGCAAATTGAAGCGCCACACTGTTGTAGTTTGAGATGTAATTTTTGTGGGAATTAGATTTGAGGTTGTAGGCTTCGCCATAAGCGTGATAAAGCATGCTGCTGACAGTGCTGTAGTTATGTGTCTTGGTGGACACGACATGAAGGGCGTTCGGAGGCACGATTAGACAGCGAGCTGTTAGAAATATAGAAAGTTGGCAAAGTAAGGAGCAAGAAGTAAGTTTGAGCATGATTAGGTGTGGGTGCAAATGGGTGCAAAGTCCGCGAACAAAGAGAAAGAAGCGAGTGAGCCGGCACCCGGAGTGAAGACTTCTAAAAAAACATTGGAAAGCGGTGATTCTGTTTTTATAAGATCCATGTTGGAACCCTTTTTCTTTATTTGGTGAGTTTGGTCACTTTCGATGGTTGTTTTGCACTAGTATGCATACGCGGCCACACGCGATCCAAATCGCGTGGCGCGTTCATCCCTCTTATTCACTACTAGTCCGTTCTTCTACTGGAATAGTACACCAACGACTCGGAATGTCCCAGAGAACGACACCCAACAAAAAAAGCCTCAAGCCAAAAGGGACTGGCTCTTCCAACAAGAAGCAGCTGTCTTTGATGGCATTCTTCAAACCTGCGGGTGATGCAAAGGCTACACCCCCCGCAAGTTCCTCGCCTTTGAAAAGCAAATCCGCTCATCCTGATAGCGACAAAGAAAATGACCACAGCATGATTGAGAGCACTAATGAAACTATTTTGACTTCGGAAACTGGCCCGGTCACCAAGAAGCTTTCAGAGACGAACATGTTATCGTCACCCGTCAGAGACGCGCCAAAGACTACTTTCAAGGAGGGGACGCCTGAAGCTGGAGATCTTGAAATTCCACAAAAGAGCGCGCTAGATCAAAAACCAAAACATGAAGAAGGGGCTTCCAGTCCTCTGACTACGGCATCTCAAAGAGGGCGTGCTAAGAAACAGGTTTCATATGTCGAATCCGATCACTCCGATAATGAAGAAGCGGTCACCGTGCGCAAAAGAAGACGTGTCATCGATAGTGACGACGAAGACGATTTCAAGCCCAATGATGCAGAGGAAGAAGATGAGGATGAGCACATGAGCGATTTCATCGAAGAAAGTGACCACAGTGTTGCCGAAGCCAGTGATCCAGAAGAATCAGAGAATGAGGCTCCGCAAAAGAAGTCCAAGAAGCCAAAGTCTAATTCCCCTACCACGTCTAGCTCGACTTCAACTACGCTGGCCTTACCCACACTGAACTCGCTAGGCCAAAAATTCTTAGCCACCTCAACATATACCCCCACGCAAGGAGCTCCCGTCTCGAAACCCAAGCCCAAACCAGCTGCTAAAAAGTCATTCGAACAAGAAAATGAAGAGCGCTACCAATGGCTCGTTAACATTCGAGATGCACAGAAGAGAACGATAGATGACCCCGACTACGACTCGCGTACGCTTTACATTCCTTCGTCTGCGTGGGCCAAGTTCACTGCTTTTGAGAAGCAGTACTGGGAAATTAAGTCAAAAATGTGGGACACAGTCGTGTTTTTCAAGAAAGGAAAGTTTTACGAATTGTACGAGAATGATGCCACAATCGCCAACTCTCAATTTGACTTGAAAATCGCAGGCGGTGGTAGGGCAAACATGAAGTTGGCTGGAATCCCTGAAATGTCTTTCGAGTATTGGGCGAAGGAGTTCATCAGCAATGGTTACAAAGTTGCAAAGGTGGACCAAAAGGAAACCCTTTTGGCGAAGGAAATGCGTGGAGGGGGTAGCAAAGAGGAAAAGATCATCAAGAGAGAATTAACATGTGTCTTGACTGGAGGAACGCTTACAGACATGGACATGATCAATAACGATATGGCCACATACTGTATGGCCATCAAAGAATCTCAAACCGAATCAGGTGAAAAGGTATTCGGCGCATGTTTTGTTGACACTGCTACTTCCGAATTAAACTTCATCGAACTTATCGACGATGATGAGTGTACAAAGTTGGACACGTTGATAACCCAAATCAAGCCCAAAGAAGTGCTCTGCGAAAAGAACAACTTATGTCCCACGGCCGTGAAGCTCATCAAGTACAACGCCAGCAACACACAACAGATCTGGAATCAGTTGAACCCCTTCTCCGAATTTTGGGACTACGACACTACACTTGAAAACTTGGTCAAAGCTAGATACTATGAAGCGGTGGATCTCGACGACTACTCCAAGTACCCTGAGGTCTTGATTGATTTCAAGGACAACCACGCAACCGCATTCAATGCATTTGGTGGACTTCTTTTTTACTTGAAAGAATTGAAACTCGATGAGAGCATCATGACTTTGGGAAACATCAAGAAATACAGCATCTCAAGAGACTCTTCGACCCACATGCTCCTAGACGGAATCACGTTGAACAATTTGGAGGTCCTCAACAACACTTTCGATGGTGGCGACAAAGGTACTCTACTCAAGCTTTTGAATAGAGCGGTCACCCCATTCGGTAAGCGTATGATGAAAAAATGGGTTCTTCATCCCCTTATGAACATTGAACAGATCAATCTGCGTCATGACGCCGTCGAGTTCCTTATGAACAACGAGCCTGAAATGAGAGTGTCTCTCGAACAGGCACTCAACAGCTTGCCTGATTTGGAGAGACTCATTGCGAGAGTCCACAGCAAAACATTAAAGTTCAAGGATTTTTTGAAAGTGATCGAGGGCTTGGAAACTATTTCTAAGATTTTCCGGACGTTGGACAAGCACGACTTGAGCAGCTCTGGTGCCCTCGAAGTTTTCAAGTCTTACTTTCCATCGGAACTACACAGCCTTATCGCCTCATGGGAGGATGCATTTGACAGACAAGAAGCTATGAGCAATGTCGTTGCTCCAGCAGAAGGTGTGGACAGCGAGTTCGACGAGTCGACAGGTATCTTGAGGCTGTTGGAAAATCAGCTCAATGAGCATTTGAGAACTTACAAAAAGCAGTTCAAATCCCATGAAATCTGTTACAGAGATTCGGGTAAAGAATTGTACTTGATCGAGATGCCCATCAAGATCAAAAACGTTCCCAAAGACTGGCAGCAAATGGCGGCAACCTCTAAGGTTAAAAGATATTGGTCACCCGAAGTTAAGAAGTTGGTCAGAGAGTTGATGGAGCAGAAAGAGTTGCACAAGACAGTCTGTGAGAACATCATCTCGAGAATGTACGACCGATTTGATGTCAACTTCAAGACCTGGGTATCAGTGATCAAGACAGTCAGTAACATTGACTGCTTATTGGCTTTGGCAAAGGTCTCCGAAACTCTTGGATACCCAGCCTGCAGACCCAAATTCTCCGCCAGTGAGCAAGGCTTTGTTTCTTTCAAAGAGTTGCGCCATCCTTGTTATGTGGGAAGCAATGACTTCATTCCGAACGATGTTAGTTTAGGTGGAGAGCACGCCAAATTTGGCTTACTTACTGGAGCTAATGCCGCAGGTAAGTCCACGCTTATGCGTACCACTGCTTTGGCTGCAATTTTGAGTCAAGTCGGCTGCTTTTTGCCGGCGCAAGAAGCGGAATTGACACCTGTGGACAAAATCATGACCAGATTGGGAGCTAACGACAACATCATCCAGGGCAAATCGACATTTTTCGTGGAGTTGTCCGAAACGAAGAAGATTCTCAGCAACGCCACTTCCAGATCGTTGGTAATCTTGGACGAGTTGGGAAGAGGTGGATCTTCCAGTGATGGATTTGCCATCGCTGAGTCAGTGTTGCACCACTTGGCTTCGCATGTTCAGCCCATGGGATTCTTCGCTACTCATTATGGCAGTTTGGGCCAGTCATTCGTGAACCATCCTCAAATTCGACCATTGAAAATGGGTATCCTAGTTGACCAGCAGTCGCGAAATGTCACCTTCTTGTACAAGCTAGAGGAAGGAACTGCTCCCGGCTCGTTTGGTATGAACGTTGCAGCCATGTGTGGAATCTCAGAGGCGATTGTGGATCTGGCTGAACAGGCTGCAAAGGAGTATGAGCAGACTAATAAGCTCAAGAGAGAGCACGACGAACAACATGCCAATAAGATCAGTGTCGGACTACAGAGTGATTTCGTTTGGACATGCAAGTACCCTGGTGAGATCGCACGAGACATTTTGCGCTACGAAGAGCAAGAAAAGAAGAACGCTTTGATGAGCATGTTCCAAATGATCGATGGTCTCTAGTGCGCGGTGCGCTCCATCGTTTTTAGGTGGCGTGAGCTTAGGACATATACACGCGAGAACTAATCCATAAAACACTACATAACATGTCGCTGGTGAAAAACGCTGTTAACTTGCTTCTCCTTTCCGTTGGATTCGGCGGTGCAGTGATGCACTCCTACGTCGTCTCTCCCATTGCTTTCAAAGGCTTACCCCGTGAGGAGTTTGGTAACTTGCAGAACAAGGTGTTCCCGTTGTATTTCTCCGGACAAACAGCAATTCCCATCTTGTTGGGTTTGACTACACCAATTGCTGTCCACTGTGCAGCCCCAGTGTTGGCAGTCTCGGCACTTTCGGGTGCTTTCAACTTGTTCTTCGCTTTGCCCAAGTGCAGAGACATCAAGGAGCAGAAGAACAAGTTGGTTGCTGAAAAACGCCACGAGCAGATCGTGGACGGACAGGTTGTCCCTACCGAAGAGATGACTGCTTTGAACAAGAAGTTTGGCATGTACCATGGACTCTCATCCTTGCTGAACTTGGTCTCGATAATTTCACTTGGAGTCTACGGCTACGTCTTGAGCAAGCGGATTCGCATTTGAAACAGTGACTTGAATAACTTAGCTATGTAACAACAACAACGGGTTCGACTTGACGCATCTGTGTGGCGATCATTGCAGCTTCTTGGCGTTTTTCAACGCTTCCTCCTTGGCCTCGGCTTCGATTTCTTCTCTGTAAATATTAACATAAACCACCTTAGCCAAAACCGTAAGTACAGCACCTGAAGCAGCGAAAAAGATGGCAAAGTACATGCCTAGGATCAGGTTTGGAAGCTCAGGGTTCCGAATCCACTGCCTCATGATCCACGTGTAATGAAGGAGGATGATCATAATGGAAGAGAAGCCTGCCAAGGAGAACTTGATGTCCTTGATGTTCTTATCAGTGGCGAATTTGGTTTTTATTTCGTTCAATGTCGACATGTCGTTGAAGAGTAGGTGATGGATGTGGGGCAGGGTCAGGTGGTGCACATTGGCTGGAGCCGTACCGGCATAATCGATTTCTACTAAAAATTGAATAAATAGTCATTGATATTTATATAAATTTGGCACATATTCTCAGTCATTAGGAGAGTATTTTCGATTCCTCGTCAATCAAGTATTTTCGAATGTGGGAAATGCTGCCACTCAACTTCTTAAAAATGCTGATTTTGATGTTATTCTCGTACAAGAATTTCATCATCATCTCTCCGATTTTCAACATGTAGAGCGATTTGTCCAAACTGTAAGCGAAGTAGTTTTCCGTTGACTTCTCTCCTTGACCATTACCTCCAGACAGTGGCTCCTCGAGAAGCAAATTGTCCGTTGCGCCTGTCAGGAAGAGGTAAAGACCAGATATATCCGCTTCCAGCTTGGCGTTTTCATATCTCTTCTTCAAGAACTTTTCAAACTTTGCTAAGAGCCTCAAGACACTAATGAACTTCTGGTTGATCTGGTGCAAGCCAGTGCTACCATGCCTCCGTGCAATTTCTGTGCTTGGGTTGTTCCGCTTGGCAACGTAGACAGCAAAAATGGAGAAGATGACATAAATGTGGAATAAAACTTGCGAATGAATGGGGGTCTTGTTGGTGAAAATCTCGTCAAAGACCTTGAGGCCGTAAATCTTCTCCATGTCCGCGCAAGCTGCTTTCTCTTCCTTGATCGATTCGATCACCATATTAGTAATGGAGTCATTGCCTTCCGCCTTCCTCAAATGGTCGAAATGCAAAAACTCATCGGTAGCCAAATGATTCTGGCTTACTTCGTCTGTCCGCAATAAAACAAGTTTGGTGATAGCAAGACAGTGATCAATTATCTTTAGATAATCTTTCTCATCAATTGCATCCATACTCGTCAACAAGATATGGTAATTGCGATTGAGTTCTTCGTAGTTGCGAAGCCAGCTTTGCTCCTTGACGAACTTGAAATCGACAATAGAGCAGACTTTGACAAAGTTGGCCAACAAAGCATAGTCGATCTTTTCGTATCCACTTTTGGGTTCCCCCAAATATTGGACATCAGGATTGCTTCCTGAAGCGTTCATGTAAAAGGTCAAATTATCGAGAGTAGACTCAACCTGTGAGATACTCAAGTCGTCGTATTGCATGAACTCATACAATCCCTTCACAATGGTGTTAAATCCAAACTTACTCAAATGAGCCAATTTTGTGGTCAGTGAGGTATCGAACTCATGTCTGGCAACACGTTGTAGGATATCCTTGAAAACGATAGTGTTGTTTTCGTCTTTAACCAAGAAGTAGTCCAAGTTCTTATCGCTGTTCTTGGCTTGCAAGTAGTAGACAAACTCGTTGTAGTCATTCAATCCCCAAATGTATTCATCATAGATGTTGGGGCAAGTGAGAGAACCCAAGTCATTTGCACTCAATGTCAACGGAACGTTGTACATCATGAGGATGAAATTTGTGAGTTGATAGATCGCAAGAACTATCCGCACTTGAGATTGCATGTTCAAGGAGTTTTTGAATCTCATTTCTTCCCGGTCCACCATCTCATTGATACCCATGGTTCCCTGCGGGGATTTGAGGCACTTGTAGATCATCTCATCTTCACCGGTAATGGAGAACAAAACTTCCTTGTTGGTGCGTAAAGATGTCTTCACCAAAGAATTAAGGGCATTGAGCTGGCGAATGACAATATAAACATTGTTCTCATTGTCTGAGAACAAGCCGTAAACCACTGACAAAGTAAGGGATTGAATAAGCCACAATGGATTGATGGTGTTGGACGGGTTAGCACCAGCCTTGGCCAGCTTTTTCCGACTCTCCAAATAGATGTGAATTGTTCTTCTTGAAGCCTCGTACAAATGCTCCGAGTCATTCTTGTTGTTGGCCAACAATGCTCCCATGGTGGCGACAATGAGTGGCATGCAAACACGAGCACTCTCATTGCCAGCGTCTTCGTCCAATGTCATGTTCATAATTTCATACTCGTTCAATTTTGAAGGATGTATGAAAGGACTGTAGGACAAGAATCTTTCGATGAAAGTTTTCAAGAAGTACTCCATCTTTTCGTTCGAGGGAATGGATGGCGACATGACATCGCTGATAGGGTATTTGTTGAGAGCACGGTAGATCATATGGCGCATATTTTTTGTGAAAAGAGTGGTTTTGCTGTACCCTTTGGCTTCAAATGCTCGTCTGTTGTGCATGAGATTTGCGTAAACGGGGTTCTCACCGAAGTTTTGGTCTTTAGGCATGTGCGTTGCCGCATGATTCCCATACTGCATTGCTGAAGGGGACATCATGGGCGAGGTGGACTCAATTCCCGATGAAGAAACCAGCGGATTATCCCCGTAAAACGAGTACCCAGCAGGAAGGAATTTGCCCCCCACGTCGAAATCTTGAACTAAGTCGTCAATGTCGTTGAGGAAGTTGAGATCGATGTCAACCTCACCAGGCACCGTCGATGAAAACTGCGAGTTACCCGAGTTACCACTTGCGAAATTTTGAGAGCCTTGACCCAAGTCCATGAGTTCATCCTCAAGTTCTTGCTTGATTGGTGATAACGGATGGTACATTTGCGTGGCGGGAGTGGATTTCACAGCCATCGATTCGGGGATGTCGTAAAACGAGTAGCCGTAGTCATGTGGCTCAACCTTCATATCTCCGCCATTGGGAGTGCCACTAGCAGAGACAGAGGGTGGATGAGCGCTGAAACTGTGCTTGTTGGTCAAGAACGGCATACCCGCAGAGTCCATGGTCTGATTCGAGTTGTTGGAGGTGATGCTGTTGGATCGTATGAGTCCCGACGTCAAGGCGCTGCCGAACATGGTGGTGTGTTTTGGCAAGTCAATGTCCATGTCATGTTGCTGGAGATCGTTTTTTGGTTTCGTCGGAGTCATTCCGGGGATTGTGCACAAGTTGCTGAGCCAGGAGTCCTCATCGTTGGTGGTCGAAGGAAGAAGTTGCGGAGTTGAGAACTCGACATTGTCGGCTGTGTTGGAGTCGGTGTAATCTGGCATGGCCATGGCGTAGTTCGAGCCGGACTGGGCAGAGAAGGAGGCGTTTCTACCTTGTTGTCTGCGCTTGTCAAAGAGCTGTCTCTGTAAGCGGCCATCCTTGAGAGAGTTTGACCGTGACATTCTCATGGGAGAAGACGGAGTCCTGGCCATGTCCGTTGCCCGGCCGGGGAACATATCGAGGTTGAACTGGACGGAATCGGTGGAATTACGATGCAGAGTCGAGGGTGTGGGGAAAGATGGGTCGGATGCACCAGGCGTCGCGGACTTCATATCTTCGAGGTAGTTGTCCTCGTCCTCGAAGTATTCCGAGGTTGTGGCAAGACCACCGTCTTTCAACAGCTTTCTGCGTAAGCGAGTGATGGCCTCGGTAGCGCCTTTATGGAGTTTTTGGGCGTGTCTCAAGAGCAAGTCTCGTCTGGAGAACTTCCGCTTGCAGATGCCACAGGGGAATGGTTTCTCTTTGGTATGTGAGCGTTCATGGCGCCGCAAGTGCTCCAATCTGGCAAATGCACGAGTGCATGTTTTACAGACAAAGAGCCGGGGCTTTCCCGAAGGCGTGGTGCCGTGGGAGGTGAGTTCCTTGGGGATTTTTTTGGTGTTGCCTGCGGCGTCGGAGTTGTAGTCTTGATCGGCCACATCCGATTGTAGCAGGAAGTCCATAGGGCGAGAGTTTGGTAGTTTGATCTGGGACGTCATAAGCAGGCAGCCTGGGCTAGCAACAGTGATTCAAGGCACACGAGAGTGGCGAAGGATCAGGCACCAAAGAGTGAGGTGTTCTGACTGAGCTGTGAAACTGGCTCGGGAGTTTGGCGGCCGATATTGTTCTCACGAGATTTGCCACCGAAGTCTAGCGTTTACTGGCAAAACACAGCGAGAGAACGTTGGTTCTGTGGGGCCATGTAGTTGTGGAGGAAGTAGCGGAGCGCACCGAAGGCTGGTAGACTCGGAACAGCGGTGAATAAATAGTGGCGGAGAAATAAATAGGCAATAAATAGGGCACCACGGAGATGCTGCGGGAGGAAGCAAACGGCCTAGCTGTTTGTCGGGGTGATACACGCTGGATACGCTGGGGGTAGAAGAAATTTCTCGGGTGTTGCCTCGGTCACCTGGGGAAAAAAACTGCAATACAGGTCTGTGGTTGGGTTTCAAATGCGGGGGAGAACGAGCGAGCGGAAGCGGCGACGCCCGACCAGAAAAAGAAAAATGGGAAAAAGCGAGGGTGTGAAAAGTACGAGCCGGGGAATCTTCTACTGTTTTTGGTTTCTTTCCTTTTGCGTGTTTCAATGCACCAGTCTATACGACCAGTTGAAAAGGACGCGGAAGCGGAATTAGCTCCGAACGAGTCTGGAATGCAAAAGATAAAAAAATTGAACAATGGAAATAGAAAAAATAAGAAAGTAGGAAAATGAAAAGGAAGAGATCAGCAATAATGTTCCCTGACTACGGTTGTAAATTTGTCAGGGGCCAGGAATGTGGCGGACTTTAGACCGCTCGTCTCCGAGAAGCCGGACCGAATTTAGGAATTTAGGTGCGATTAGAACCAGCCAGTCGGGCGGCGAGGGCGAACCCAAAAATGCTGCGCGAGCGTATCCACGTCATTCCCCAGATTTCACCCAAAGAACGCTACCCCGCTTCCGAAACGGCCCCCCGGTCACGTGTCAAAACGATGAACACATGATGCGCAACATGTAATGTATATCATGTGACTGAGTTGATCACGTGCCATATCACGCGACATCAACCACCACCATCCACGTGATGGCACCAACTTCACCACCATCATTACTCCCATGTCTGTCACGGAAATCACCTCCGAGGTGCAGCTCACCGACGCCACGAGCGCCGATGCTACCAAGTTGATAGTCCTCTACTTCCACACCGACTGGGCCGCCCCCTGCAAGCAGATGACCCAGGCCATCGAAACTGTGGCTAAGGCTTACCCAGATGTGTCCTTCCTCTCCATAGATGCCGAGAAGCAGGCGGAGATCGGCGAGCTTTTCGAGGTCTCGGCTGTCCCTTACGTCATCGTCATCAGAAACTCCACCATCTTGAAAGAGTTGAGTGGCGCAGACCCCAAAGAGCTTGTGGCTGTTTTGAACCAATTTGGCTCTCCCGCCAAAGCCGAGTCCGCCAAGACTGCCCCTGAGCCTGCTTCTGCTGCTGAAGAGCAAGAGCCTTCGCCAGAGGAGTTGAACGAGAGATTGAAGAAACTCACCTCCGCCGCTCCAGTCATGCTCTTCATGAAGGGCGCTCCTTCTGCTCCCCAATGTGGCTTCTCGCGGCAAATCGTCGCCATGTTGCGTGAGAACCAGGTCCGTTTTGGTTTCTTCGACATCTTGAAGGACGACTCTGTCAGACAGGGCTTGAAGACTTTCTCTGACTGGCCAACGTTCCCTCAACTATACATCAACGGTGAGTTCCAAGGTGGCTTGGACATCATCAAAGAGCTGCTTGAAGAAGACCCCGACTTTTTCAAGAACGCCATGTCGGCCTAATCATATTTAATATACAGTCTATAATCTCCCCAGCGACACAAGCATGTCGAGCCCGTCGTCCAGAAAGTCGTCGTCGCTCGTTGTATTCTCGACGGTCTCGTTCTTTTTGTCGTCACTTTTCGTGGCACGGTTGTGCATTTGTGCTTGTGTCTGCGTTTGTGCTTGAGCCTGCGTTTGTGTAGCAAATGAAAGTAGCTCATCATCCAATTCGTCCTCGAGCTCCTCTGAGCTCGACTCGATCTCGTCACTCAACTCGTCCTCTTCAGCTAATATCGCATTTTGCTTGATGATTGCATCTCTAATGTCCTCCAGAAGTTGATCCTTCACACCCTCTGCCTCGTCGTCTTCCTCCATCACAGTCAAATTCTCATCAGCGTAGATTTCCTTCAACGCACCGCCTAGCCGATTGTACCGGAATCGTTTTTGGCCGTTTTTCAATCTGTAACGAAAAGCGTTCTTGATCTGGGGAACGAGATACCCGTCGTATAAATTGGCATTCGAAAAGGAGAGTGTTGCATCGGTTATGTACTTGGTGTACATATTGACCTCCTTCCGAACCTTGTTGCTTTCCATCAAACACTTGAAATGGCGGGGGAATTTCATCGGCATCGTGCGCCCAGGCTTCACTTCCACTTGCCGTAGCTCGTTTCTGGTGGAGCGGAACGCAAAATCCTCTCCTTCTTCCAAGCCATTCAAAGTATCGTTGATGCTGAGACTATCGACGATGTTGGCTGCGATGCTGACGTCAAACTGCAGTCCATTGTAGATCGAGTAGTTTTCAAGAAGCCCCAACAGTAGGAGATGGTGGTCTTGGTATGAATCCATCACTGCCTGGATGGATTCGTAGTCAACTCTATCTGCCTCGGTGAATTTTTCATTGAGTTTTCCGCTCGAGTGGATAACTTTGCCGATGGCGTGAAAGATCGTGATCTGATTATTGCGGTGAAAGGATTTAAGCAACTCAAGTGATTTGGTTCCAGCCCAAAACTCCAAGTTGCAGATCAGGGACCGGATATCCCCCGACTCGAACAGTGATTCAAGAAAGTGCTCAAGACCCGAGTCCCTGGGATTGAGTCTCTCTTTGCTCATTATGGTAGTGAGTGTCTTTTTCATAAACGTCCGGGCAATTGGGTAGAATTTCACCCGTGTCAACAAGCCCATAGCAGATGAAGTTGATAGTAGATCTTTTCCGAGAAGGGTCTCAACGGTCAAGTTCTTGTCAATGGTGTATGATCTTTGCTTTTCATCACCATTGATCTCCACCTCGGATAGGCAGAGGACAACTGGCGGAAGCTCTAGCCCATCGGGCGAAAAAACCCATTCTCTCAAGCATCCACGGAAAGAGTCTAAAGTCTCTTTATGGAACACATTCGGTAGATCCTCAATCAACACGACGGACTTGTTTTTGCCCACGAGATACCGGCACTCGTCCATGAATTGCTCAAAAAACTGTCTTTGCCCAACCCCAGCAAGAGCGGAGTCGATGTACTCCACAACACTCTCGGATCCAGGCTTATGTACCAAGTCATTAGCTAGGCATCTGGCCAACGTGGACTTTGAGCTGCCAGAGGGGCCCGATAGAACAAGGAGTCGACATTTCAGACTCCCGTTCACCATCTGACCGAGGATTTCTCGCACCTCCTTCGCTTTTCGAGGATTGATGCACACAGACGAACAGTCTCGAGGCTGGTACTTTTCTAGCCATGATGTGGATGCTGGAGGTACAGGCTTGCGGGCCAACTCTATAACTTCCTCCGAGAAATCCTCAATTTCATCACTGGAACTATCGTTAACAGAGGGCGGTTTCGCTCTTTTCGCTCTCTTGACATTTCTGGCCATGTAGGTGACATGATGCTGCGTAGTAAAGTCGCATCAATGTGAAGCCGCACAATCCTACAATATGCTAGTGTATATAACGTAAATTCATCAAAGTCATTAAAGGTTCTCCAATCAGAGCCATTAGCGGTTCTCTGGAACAAACCGAAATTGGTTCATTCCTGGAATTGGTGGCTGTCCTGAAAATTCGTTGCCGAAGGCTTGATTCAGACCCTGCTTCATGTGGCGAGGCTGCATCGACTGGAAAACTGGCAATTGTACAGGCTGGTTCAACGCTGGATTCATAGGCATGTTCGGTGGAATGTTCGGTTGCAAAAACTGCTGTGGGGGAGGGTGATTAGGTCCCTGCATTGGATGCGGCACGAATGGTGCCATTTGAGGCATTGGAGGATATGTATGCGGCATGCTCTGGTGATACATTTGCGGCGGCATGGGGTGGAACATCGGTTGGGGAATGGGCTGGTACATCGGCTGAACCGGTTGTTGCATGTGCGGTGGAATTGCGTGTGTGGCGGTATAGGGATGGTGTGCTTGTTGGTTGTGAATGGGAGGTGTTATCACAGGCGCATTGGTTGGGCTTTCAGTGGGACTCACGTTGGATGATTGAGGTGACGGCTTGAGACGTTCAGCTTTCTTTTCTTTTGGCAAAGACTTCTGCACCGGCGAAACCTCATACCCAATCACATCATTAAAGTGGACTTCCATTAGGTCGCTCATTCCTGGGTACACGAGCACTTCTAGCGTCTGTTCATCGGGCGAGTTGCGTTGCACAACCCCACAGAATACGCCCTGATTGCGTTTAGATTGCTGAAATTGGAACTGAATCAACGAGCTCACGGCAAGTTTAGTAAGATCCGTGCGAAGAGCGTCCTTACTCGCGGTTGATCTGTGAGTTTTGCATAGCAAGTTCTTCATATCGAACCCACCAGTAATGGCACAAGTGCCATGTGTTGACTTTGTGCATTTTGCCTCAGAGCACTGGAAGCAGGCACCGTGGGAAGGAGCCGTGGCACCCTTTTCTGTAGAGGCGCAGAGGTGGCATTTCAAGGTGCGGTAGCCACTTTCGATTGTGTCCACGCCCGACACAACTTCTTTTCCGTTCTTGAGTTTCTTGATTTGGATATGTTTGGGGAACAGCTCGGCGCAGATACGATGAACTTTCTCGTTGCCGTTGCCATCTGCATTTGCCACTTCCAACAATGAAAACTTGTGCAATTTGGTAGCGGTAGTCGGGAGTTTGTTGGGACACAATGCGCAGTCGAAATCTCCGTCCAACTTCTGTCTTTTTCTGCCACGTTTGGCTTTCTTGGCCGGCTTCGGGAGGACTTCCTTTGGCTCTGGAGACTGTTCGATGAGTTTAACACTTTGTTTCTCTTCCACAGCAGCTGGGTCGTAAGGAATGCCCTTGAACTTGCAATATATTTGGCGATGATTGATGCTGACAGAGTCCTTGATGCACTCACAACGTTTGGTCTTTTCGGCAAAGGGGAACCAGTCGTCCAATGCAAAGTTCACCGACTCAGCCAAATTAAAATCAAAGTTGAAGCCCGAGTGGTATCCATAAGGATAGGTAATGATAAACTCGCCCTGGTTGTGAACAATCTTGTTGCATTGAATACCTTTCTTTTCAAGGAACTCGGGCGAGGCAAGGAACGTTTTGTGGCGTAAAAATTCTGAGCAATTCTGATACTCCTCGTGGAAAATCTCTTTCATCACGTCGTAAAACTTATCGTTATCCTTCTGTGGGATCGAGTACCATTGCTTAGGAGCTCCGAAATGCAAGTAGTTGATGGAGTATAGGTCCTGGTCTTCTAAATGCCACGAGAACGTGGCTTTCCAGAGACCGGCGTACAAGTAAGCGTCATTGACTCCCGGAAGTTTCTCGTCCATCAAGTCCAAAAGATTGGGAAGTTCAGCAACGTTCCAACACAGTGTGTCTTCTTTGAACAACAGGCCGAGCATATCTGCACCGTACATGGGTTCAGCATAACCTAACGACTTCCAGTATGTGGTTTCTAGCTCTTTGCATCTTTCAGGCGTGTACTTTGAAACGTCGATGTTGAAGTCTTGCAGGAGGATTTTGTTGAGCAATTCCTTTCTGCGATCACGGTTCCGAGATTCGGGTTTGCAGCTCTCTTTGGCAGCCTCGTCCTTCTCCGACCCACGCCTAGTGGTACGATGGACCGGGGGCACGTGGTTGGGCTTTTCTGACAACTTCTTCCACTGGAAAATGTCGTACTTCCGTTGCCGCTCCACATTCTGGGATGAGTACACACCTTTGTACCCGGTGGTGATGTTCATGCTTTGTACAATTGGATTTTTGATGGTAATCTGCAGCAAATTGTCGTGTGTGTAGGTCTTCTTGAGTTCGCTGAGCCATTCCATAGGAGGAACAATCTTGACAATGCCCGATTGCATCCCGAATTTGTTGATGGCTTTGTTGTAAGCGTAAAAGTCCAGGAACTGGCTCATTGTGGGCTCGAAAACGGGGATGCCACCGGAGTAGTACGCCGGCTCCACCGAACTTTCGGAGATACTTCTGCGTGACTTTGCCATGGTAGTAAGAAACCGGGGCAATGGGATCGGAAGATGGAACAATGGGGTCACTTTGTTCCTGGTCGCTACGTCTTAAGTCACGTGGACATGTCAGATCTGGCCTCAAGCCAACGCCACTGCAAAGAAGAATAAGTAAGAAGAATGAAAGAAGAAAAGAATGTTTGAATGATACCAGTCCACGTCAATCCTTCATTTTATTTTTTTTTTTTTTCTTCATCTGGCACGTCCTCCTATCGGCACGTGCGGCTTTGGTCGCAGCAGGGTAGATCAACCACATTACAGCTTATCCTACCATGCCCCAGATCAAGCCGCGTGTGAGCACCGAGCGGTTCTCCAAGTCGAGGGCAGCCAAGGCATCGCTTCTCACGGGAATGACCGTGGCTCTTTTCCTTGTGTTCTGCTACCACGTGTGGTGGTCCATGATGGAGTTGTACCTGGATCAGTACAGGCATCCTTTAAGCAAAGTGGTGTTCCTCTTCGGCGGCCTTGCTTTGAACGCGTTTGTCAGCGTGAAGTTCTTGCTCTTCTTCGAGACGAGGTTGTTGAGCGACGGCATCGACGCCGACCACAAGAAGTACATCTGATCGCCACTTGATGGCACTGTCATGGCCCATATGCCTAGGCTACATATACATAAAAATCACACATCATTTTGATCCGAATTGATTTTAATTTCTACTCACCTTGAATTTTCACTCATTTTCCGTGGGCTGTAGGAAATACTCAGGACTAGATGGCACCTGGAGCACATTGCGCATGTTGGGGCTACTGCTTCCGTATCCTGGCCCCGAAACTTCTCCCGTTCTCGCTATTTCAACGGTTGTCATCCCTTCGTCATCCTCCGAGTCTGGTATTTGGTCTTTGTCAGTCGGCAAATATTTCAGACTGAGCACGAGGTCACTACCAGGAACATGAACAAGACTGAGTCTGCCGTGACATACCAAAGTCTCTTTCTTCGCTCTTTTGGCTCGAGGTTTCAACGGAGATACGTTCAAAGACTCAGAATCGGTCGGGCCGTTGCTTTCGGCTTCCGTTTGAAATCTTTTGCGTTCACTCTGAGCTTGTTTTCTGCTAGAGAGAGGTGATGACTCGATCCGAACAACTTCTTTCGTCGGTGTCTTGAACAGAGTAGAACTTTTGAATTGACTCTCTCTCTTCGTGGGTGTGCTTGGAACATTTTGGTTTTGACCCTTTGTAGTGCTTCGGTCAATGGTAGGTGCAAATGCAATGCTTGTGAGGACGTCGATCGACTCTGGCACCTGCCTTTGGTGCAGCGACGTATCTCCCGACTTCTCTTGCGTTGTAGCTTTACTTGGCCCAACATTTGAACCATCAAGATGTTCTGTGGCTTCAATGCCACCGCCTAGTAGGGCCAAAGTATGCAGAGATAACGGCTCGATGTCTGGCTCGGAATCTGAAACGTAAATGACATCTTCAACCTGCCCTGGCTGTTGATGCAATGCAATGCCATTGTCCAGGCTGTAACTTGTTTCGTTTTCACTTTCTCGTAGCTCGTCTAGCTCATTCTGCAGATCTGTGGCTTTCGTATCTTTAAAATCCTGACCATCGAGAACTTGCGACAATGTAAAACAAGAGGGAGTTGCCGGATCTGGCTCCTCCTCCAAGAAGCTTCCCTCCAGTTGTTCGTCCTCTAGATCGTATAACAACTTCATGTCGTCTGCCGAAAGAGCGTCGCTCGGTTGTCTTGAAGCCTGAGACCATATGCTCTGCGAACCACCCTCTTCCATCTGCTGAGATTTTAGCCTTTCGAGCCGTAGCGATATCAACTTGAGAGACTTTCTGTTCCGTTTCGAAAGTCCAGGGAACCTTTGGCTAAGCTTTTCAACGAAGGACTTCCAATCGTGCTCGGAAAAAAGCCTAGAGGTGTTGGTTTTAGACGATAGCAAGTGCTGTGTGGAAGTCACTGACTCCATTTTGCTCAAAAAATGCTCCATTTGATCATTGTCGCCAGCGAAATAGTCTAGGACGCTTTGGGTATCGGTTATCTTCTTGGAACCTAAGGTCTCACGCACGAATCCGCTGATCGAAGTGATTTTCCGGGTCTTTGGTTTGGCTTTGGCTTTTTTCCGCCTTTGAACAACCCGTTCCTGTACTGCACGAGCAGGTTGTAGGGCATTCTTGAATTTCTGGAGAGACGAGATCTTGGAGTCTTGGTGCTCTTGATCTTCGTACCGGGATTGAATTTGCGTTGAAAGGAAAAACAATGAGGACTCGTCCTCAGGCGGCGTAGGATCGCCCATATCAACAAAGTTCTAGTCGAGTTATGTGATGGTGGTATATTGAGGCTCACGCTTAGGCATCACTAGTGCTACACGTCTGATGCGACTTGCAGGTAACTACAACTTGATGATCTGCGCATAAATGAGTACGTGAAATTTAGAACAATTTCCTACCTAAAATTACGGGAACATTGAAACAAATTCTTCATTTCGAATTCAACTATACCACGGTGCCCTGACCATGTTTGATCTCCCACGAGTTCTTCTTTTTGTTGTAGACTGCAATCTCTTGAATTGTGTGCTTGAGAATGCTTTTGGTGTACACTTTAAACTCCTTCTTGGCTAACTCAGATAAAGTTCCAATCGTAAAGTCGCTGTTGTTTTGAATGAACTTGACGAGCTCTTCCACAACTTTGGCGTCAGTGATAACGGGCTTTTGTGGGGTAAGAACGTTGGGAGACGAGGCAGTTGCATCTACCATCTTCATTGGCGTTCCAAGCTGACTGACGGACATCGTTTGCTTCTCTTTGAGAGCGGGCTTGGGAGCAGCCTTTGGCACCGTCCAATAGTCCTTGTTGGGATCAATTGGAAAAGTGATGTTCAAGTCAAGCACCTCGTACTTCATGTCGTCAAATGTTTTGTTCTGCTTGAAGTCATTCCATATGCTTATGGACTGAAGTGGTCCCACCTGGATGCGTTTTCTGTTGCTTTCGCTGTTATCCACGAAATCTTCCATTTCGTCATCTTCTGCGTCGTCCTCTTCCTCTTCTCCTTCCTCCAAGTCATCAATATCTTCTCCTTCGCCCTCATCTCCATCCTGCCAATCTAGGTCTGAATCGTAGTTGTAGTCGTATCCTGTGGTCGTAGTATCCAATGGAGTTCTAGCACCGATGCTTGACAGTAGGTGTTTTTCGGAACACCACGTTCCAATGTAGGGTGGTTTGGCGTTCTCGTAGAACTGTAAGTACTTCAATGGTGGTAGATTGTTGATGAGGTCGTGGACCATATGCTCGGTGATGTGTGATGCGTTGAGAGCCTCCACTAACTGCTGAGAAGTGGTGACGCTGGAGATTGGTATTCCAGTAAAGTTGTTGGTGGCAGAAGTTTTCGTCTCACCTGACTTCATGGCCAAGTCGAACTCCAGCTTTGCCTGCTCGAGGTCATTTGACAGTAGCTGACCGCTAGATGCCATTACAACGTTGCGTTTTTGGAAAAAGGGAAGGAAATCGGCGTCGTACCCTGTGACTGCAACAACTTTTTCGGCCTCTTTTGTGCTGTCAGCACCAGAAATGGAGAGTGTATTAATCTTGGTGGTGACGGTGCCAGGCGACGTTGTTTTTGCAGTGGGCTGCTTGACGGCAAAGAAATTGGAGATTTTCATCTGGCTGCCGCTCTTGGCTTCCTCCTTTTTTTTCTTCTCGTCCTCTTTTTGCTTTCTCTCCAATTCTTTTTGCTTCTTTTCTTCTTCCTTTTGCTTTCGTTCGTCTTCCTTCTTCCGCTTGTCGGCTTCCATTCGGAGTCTGCGCTCCTCCTTTCTTAGGCGCTCTTGTTCTCTCTTCTGCTCTTTTTCCTTTTCGAGCGCTTCTTTCTTTTGCTTCCTCTCGAGCTCCTTCCTTTCTCTCTCCTCCAACTTCTGCTTTCGCTCCTCTTCTTTCTTCTTTTCACGAGCGATTCTCTCGAGTTCACGGAGCTTCTGCTTCTCCAAACGTTCTGCCTGCCGCTTCGTAAGTTTCTCTGGGCCGGGCGAACTGCCAACATCGGGAGAATCCAGGTTAATAGGCGGTAGGCTTGAAGCGTGAACTGGAGTGCCTTCGGTGGCCGGAGTATCAGTTTGAGAACTGAGAGGAGCGCTGGACTCCTTTTGTGAATCTGGAGAAGAGAGCTTCATGCGTTTTGGCAGCGGAGTGTCGATAATTATCGTGTCGTGTTCAGGCTGAACTGGAGTTTCATGTTGCGGAAGTTCAGCGGGAGCAGGAGTCGTTTCCCTCGGATTTTTCTCTGGATTTTGTGGGTTTTCAATTTCCATCGCGTCGTCAATGACGATTATCTCGGCATTTGCCCCAGTGGGTTCGGCCATGGTTATTATGGTTCACGGCTGTAGATCTGAATGAGGACGCGTTCAAAGTAGTGCAGGACGGGGTATGGCTTTAATGCGACGGCCAGGTGCGACTGGCTGAGCTAGCAAAAGTAAGGCCAATTAGAAATCAAAAATTGGCAAATAACATAAGTAGATACTTCAAATAAATAACCTCTTTCTCGCAAGTGAATCGCCATACTTTCCAATCTCAACCCTTCCAGGGATTGTGCTTAGACTTGCACCTGAGACCGTAGCCGTCTTTTGCGCCCCACAGTGCATGCATCGCAGTATTGGTGCCACCCATATTAATCTAATCATCAACGTTCGCCCACACCAATCTCAGTGAACCTCAAGTATTCAAATGGCCACGCCACTAGATACAATGCCCGGTGCCTTTGATGCCCCCACGGCACGAAACGAAGGGTCGGAAGCTTTACTCCGATCCTCCATGGCGGGAGGTCCCGAAGTAGTGGAGTCACTCGACCAGTCGCTAGAAGCGTCGTTCGTCCAAAAGGAAACGTCCCACACAAAAACAGTCTTGCAAAGACACATGGTTGCCCAGCTCTCCTCGCTCGCGTACTTCCTTATCGGATTTCAGTTCTTGCGGAGCACCCACGGTTCGTGTCTACCTCCAACACTCGCCCACACATTGGTGCAACTCCTGCTCCATACGCTGCAGATGTCCTCTCCGAGCGCTGAGGGCGGCCGGATCTTTGGCGAGCATTTGGACGCCCAGGAGCGGCAATTTGAAGCGGCCGGCTTGCAATTCGATCGCCAGAAGATCGTGGACTTTGTCATCTCCAAAACCCGCCATTTCATCTATTGGAAGCACATTGGCGTGACCATCTACCACATTCTCTACTTTTTCTTGTGGTTATGGCCCTTGGCTAACGAAGGGAAAGTGGACCGTCTCCAGAATGGTTCCTGGTACCAGGTATCGTTCATCGGCGAGACTTTTGCTTCACACTACAACTCAGAAGACCGGTGGTGGGTTCAGTTCTGGCAATTGGGCCTCGTCGAGCTTTTGCTCCTAGACGGCTTGATTTTGGTGCTCCAGCTAGTTCTCTACCAGTCCATCTTCCTACAGTCCACAATCTCACCACGAGGTCTTCGCTTGAACGAAGAGGAAATCTACATTATGCGCAACCACGGTTCCGGAACGGGCGACTCCATTGTGAGCCAGGGGGTTCCGGAAATTCTCCACGTGAAGCTATTCGAGTGTCTAGAAGGCACAATCTAGCAGTCGCACCAAAGAGGCGCGCATCTACTGACCTCACGGTACTTATGAGATGCTCTCCAATCTTATCCCGAAATCGAAAGCTCTACCCATGTCCTGGGCTCATTTACCCTCAGCCGTATAATTTGTTCTCCACTGCGCTTTTGAAGGGCCCTTCTCCTTCAACGAATGACCTGGTGCCTCTGGGTTTGGAACTATTTTACTTGGTGTCAACATACACTCGAGCCACCAGCAGGGTCATATGGAACAGATTGAATACGCAAGACCGGCAGGTATTTTCGAATCCCCTGAAATCTGTGGAGCTGAATTACCGCCGACTCACTGCAGGGTTTGCAATTGCCTCGAAAAGTCCGAATGATTTAAACCCATATCACGACCTGGGCCTTTATCCGTGGGAAATCATAAAGGACAAGCTTCGGCATCCCCCACCATTTGCTTCTGACATCTATGATATACTCATCCAGGAAGCCTTTGGGTTCAGAAAGTCTGTGGTGAAGCCAGAACGCCTCTTCCATAGCGAGCTTGAGTTGGCGCAGGGCGACTCTCAAAGAAAGGTGACTAGATTTCAAGATCTTTCTGCTGAGCAGAAGACATTTTACAGAGAGATACACGATCGGAAGATGGAGTTCTTCAACCTCAGGCGAAGGTACTTTTTGTCAAGGAAAGTGCCCAACAACACATACAATGATTTCTACGCAGAGCAGGAGAGAAGACTAGGTATCAAAGACCTTGCTCAGAGAAACAGAGTGATAAGCGAGTTATGGAAAAAGCTGCAATCGCCCGTGTCAGACTTTTCAAGCTTCAGAGGCGTTCTCTTCAAAGAGCGCACCTTAGAAGTCCGGGTTGCCATTGTTATGGACTACATTTTTGAGCTGGGCTCTGTGTCCAATTTCACCGGCAGCTGGAGAGCATGGAGGCGTGACATCTTGGGCGATGACCACTACCTTGACCGCATC
Organism: Metschnikowia lopburiensis (nom. inval.); assembly: GCA_030563105.1. NCBI lineage: Eukaryota > Fungi > Ascomycota > Pichiomycetes > Serinales > Metschnikowiaceae > Metschnikowia > Metschnikowia lopburiensis (nom. inval.). The sequence continues at coordinate 983,583 of JAKUBC010000001.1, forward strand.
GTCTTCCCTTATATCGTAGACCGAACTGCAGAGCAGCCATTAGTGAGACAACTACCTCTTCTCCACGGCGGGGTATGGGAAGATCTCAAAAACGCATCTAGTCTTTGATCTAGTGAAAAAAGAAGAAAAAACTAAAGCGTATAATCCAGTTGTGCAATTCGTACTCCACCGCATTAAACCTTCGCAGCCCACGCGACGCGTTAGTCACCACACTTTTTCTCCATGTCTGCCGAAAAGAAAATCAAGGCCTCTGACGAACTCAAAGTCTTGCTCAGATCTGACAAGGCCACCGTCCCTACCAAGGGCTCTGCTCTCGCCGCCGGCTACGATCTCTACGCCTCGGAAGAAGCCACAATCCCAGCCCAAGGCCAGGGCTTGGTCGCTACCGATCTCACCATCGTGGTTCCAATTGGCACCTACGGCAGAGTGGCTCCTAGATCCGGACTCGCTGTCAAGCACGGAATTTCCACCGGTGCCGGAGTCATTGACGCCGACTACAGAGGCGAGGTGAAGGTTGTTCTTTTCAACCACTCTCAAAAGGACTTTGAGATCAAAGCGGGCGATAGAATCGCCCAATTGGTTTTGGAGCAGATCATCAACGCCGACATCACCGTCATCACCCAAGAGGACTTGGACGCCACTGCCAGAGGCGAAGGTGGGTTTGGTTCCACCGGTAAGAACTAGAGCATACGAATAGACACAATGATCAGCTTTATACGTGTATTTGTCTTTTGATCCTGGCTAGGAATAAATAATGAGTAGAGTTAACATGTCATGAGTCGTTTATGGTTGAGGAGGCAAATCAATTGGCCTTATCCTCTGGCTTGGCCTCCTTCTCCTTTGATTCCTCTTTGGATTCCTCCTTAAAGTCCTTCTCCTCCTTTGCTTTCGAGGCGTCGTCGTCCTCCTCGATCTTCATACCATCGGTGGCAGTCTCCTCGTACTCATCCAACTTAATCTCATCCTTAACCTTGTTCACGGTATCCTTCTCTCTGAAGTTCTCCTCGTTGATCATCTCATCTTGCTCCTTCAAGATGTCCAACTTCAACTTCGAGTCGTCGGACAACTCCAACTTGGCGACGTTGTAGACCTCGTCAGGGATGGACGACAAGACAGCCAACAAAGCATCGTAGTAAGTGTCGATACCTTGCGTGTGTTCACCGTAAGTGTAGGCAGATGAAAGAATCAAAAGAGTGGAGGGAATCTTCTGTCTCAATCTCAAGTCCAACCAAGTCTCCAAATCCTCTCTCAAGCGACCTGGCGAGCTGTCTTGAGTCTTAATACCTCTTTGCGAGCATGCAAGTTGCAATTCGGGCACGGTCAACGACTCTACACCCTCGTAGTCGATGGCCTTGTCATCCTTGATGATGGTCAACAAACGGTGTCTGATCTGGTAACGCAAAATCGAGTCAGTGCCGAATGGTCTGAGGGACATGTACTTCGTCATGGCAACCAACTGGTGACGGGACAAGTTATCCAAGACTTGATCGTTCTTGAACATTCTAGCCACCTGGATCAAGTGCTCTCTAGAAGGAGTCTTTCCGAGGGAAATGATGTCGAAGAAAGACACGAAAGCCTCTCTTTCCTTCTCGGAAATCTTCTTGGACAACTTGAGACCGCTCTCCTCCATGGTTCTCTTGATAAACTCGGAGGCATTCGTACGTGCCTTGGTCAATCTAGCTCTCTTCTTCTTGACGTCGGAAGAGGACTCGTAGGTGGAGGGCAACAAGTTTGGGAAAATCTTCAAAGCAACAGGCAAAAGCAATTCAGCAAATGGCACGATGAGGAACATCGAGAAGGGAATCAATCTGGCCACGTCCACGATGGTTCTCTGCAACTGATTGCTCTCTCTTCTGGACAAGCCGTAGCCACTGGCCATCTTGAAAAGCAATTTCGTCGAGACCTTGATTTCGTAGCCCAACAACTTGGTGCCGCTCCAGTAGTGGGCCGCTTCGTGCTTGACCTTCTCCCAAATTGTTTTCTTGGGTGCCGCTGGAGCAGACCCAGTGGCGGCAACCTCGGTGGACTGCACGTCCTTTGGATGCATCAAGTCCTTAGGCCCGGGAGCATTCTCCGCAGCGGCCTTGGCGGCAACTTTGGTGTCCTCCTTGACTTTCGTGGTAGTGGACTGGAATCTGGCCGTGGAAGGAATTCTGCCAGTGGTACCGGTTAGCACGGCAACGGGAGCCACGAGTCTGTATGGCTGAACCCGGAGCCCCAATGCTAGCTGGCGGCTTGATATGCCTCTGTAGATCGACCGAGAAACCATAGTAGCACGTGGTGGTGGATCTGGACGGCCGTAGGAAGGAATTTACCGAGAGCCCAAAGTATTTTGCAGGTGGCGGTGGGGCCGGTCACGTGCGCTGGAACTTTCTTCAGAAAGTCCGAAGCCTCAGCGCATTCGGCTAGCCAGCCCTCGGAAGTGGCGCAACAGCCGAAGTATAAGGTACGAGAGTTTGTAGACATGATTTTGAGTTCAATTCTATTTAATACGAGCAATTGGTTCGACTCTTGACATCTTTTTTACAAAAAATTGTTCGGCTGCGAAGTGTGCCTTTCCGTGGCTACTGGTTCCTGTAATTAACTGTGCTTAACCACGGCTATCGGCTACGGCTGAGACGAAAACAATTTCTATGAAGACAACTTTTGACCATTTCTCCCGTCGAGTTTTTCCGATGGTGATTCACTTATCCGGTAGCGTTTCACTTTCCGTGCCGTCATGTTGGCATCTCCACACATCTACTCCTCTTCCTCTTGCAACAAGGACCCCTGGTCCCGTGATTCGCCAAGCGAACCAACGAAGATAATCTTTTCAATCAAAGTATGACTATCCTCGTCGTCACCATCAACAAATATGTTCAAACTTTGCACCCGCTGGAACCGCACGTATCTGAGCTTGATCTCGTACCATCCGGGCGAGTCCAATTGCTGTAGTTTCTCCGTATGTGTAGCCTCTGATGATGTGTCGTCAAACGACAAGATACCGGTCTTGTTGGGCCACAATTTGACGAGGGAGGGGCGCTGGCTCTCATCGGCCAATTCCTCAGAGTCCAACTGCAAGCCTTCCAGGGCCTCTGGTTGAGCCAATTTGACCAAGATCGTGTGGACTTTGCAAATGTTGTTGAAAGGAACGAAGAAGAGTGCTTGCGAGTCGGCGTCGCTGAAGACGGTGGCACTTTTGGCACCCGGTCTGAACAACAGCTTCACGTCTTCGCTCTCCTTGTACAAGGGCCGCACATTCAAGGCAACAAGCTCATTGAAGTCAATGGAAGTGTTGAGAATCTCCATGCCCTTGGGCAACAAGGTGGTGATGCTGGCGGGCACCTCTGTGTTCTCCATCGTTGTAGCTAATGCTAATACAGTGTAACGGTGCGCCGCGTGAAATGCACGGCCCACCATGGGTGGCAGCGCAACGTGGGGAGACCTAAAACTTTTGCCAGGAAAAGAGTTTTAGTTAGTTTCGCCCGAATTTGCCTCTAATTCAAAAATTTCACATTCAAATTTACGCTGCTGGGCGAAGCTGCACCGCCCCACATTGATCGACTGCGCACTCACTATCTAATCCATTGTTCACGACACAGATTGCCCCTTCGACCGCCGCAAGACCCAAGCCTACGCTGATTTCAACTTACCTGTCCCATTTCAGTCTGACATGCTCCTTATAACTATTCTATAATCTTTATCAACTCCATATTGTGATCAAGATATACATCAATGTACAAGAGTACATTCGACTCAGACTCACACTTGAAAAGTGATAGCAGTCTGCAGCGAACGCCACCCCGGCCCCTTGGCAAGCTACGTGTTTCCTCACTCCAGGCGGATACGTCCTTCAGCAGCACTCAGAAGCCTCAGATCCGAGGAACTGTCAAGCGAAAGACCAAGTACTCTAACAAGCTCCGTCTCAAGAAGGAAAAAGACGACTCTGGCTTCTCTTTGGATGCTACGCTTCCGTTAGATGAAGACCCTGAGGTCAACGGGCCTCCAGAAGTGAACTCAGCGGCCACAGATTCCGCCGTTCAATTGGCTAGCATCTTCATGGCATCTGCCAAGACCGCAAACGCAAAGTTCAACGTGGTCTCATCCCTCAACAACAACCAGCCCAAGTACCTTTCTGGCGAAGAGGGAGAGCTTATTGAGATTTCCAAGGCAGCCAGACTCCGGGCAGAGTCGGCCAAAACTTTCTTTGAGTTGAAGTATAAATGGCTTGATAAAAGCATTGGGTTGGACGAGGATCAGAGCGACGACGACGACGATCTGGAAGCAACCTATAATCCGCTACAGACCATTCGCAACCGGCGCCTTCGAAAGAAGCTTCGGATCCCGAACTACACTGCGGGAGACAGACACATGACTCTTGCGTGCAATGCATTTTCCTCTCATCTGGGGCCAAATGGGCAGCAGTGGAAGATGCTATGGGGCATCGACACAAACGAGATCTTGACCGATATTGCCTGGCGCAAGTATTTCAATGATGAGCTCAAGGGTTCAATTGGAGATTCGTGGCCGCATGATAGCACCTCCCTCGACACACTGTCCCAACTGGATGGCGTGTCTAAACGCTTACATGACAAGTTGTGGGGCGGGGACGATGGAGAAAGAAGTGATAATGAAAACTACCTCAACGAGATCCCCGTCGTTCGTGTACGAAGCAGAGACGGAATGGCCAAGACCATTACCCAGAACCTCAAGCATAAGGCGAAAAAATTGTACAGCACTTCCGCCGTTTTTCCCTCCGATCCGGACTTCGAAAATCCAACCACTAGCACGCCCCAAAAACTGAGCGACAGCTTGTTGCAGCTCAAAATCAATCATGCCACTAGAGATGTTGCTCCCGAAGACGAAACCCTCGATCCTCGCTCTGTCCGCAATGACCCCGACGCGAGTGGCGGCTCCCTTGGCTCATTCAAGGCAAAAGACTCGATGGTGAATCTTCCAGACGCAGCTCCTCGCCTACAGGTCTCTGCCTCTGATGAGAATGGCGAGAGTCCAAAGCAGGGAAGCATTTCGAAGCTGGGTAATGCAGATGACAACGCTAAGACTGACGACGCCACTGCCGCAGTTTCTAGCATTCATTTCAACTCTATCATGAGCCGTACACAAGAGCAGGCAGCGGAAACGGGCCCAAGTGAGGGAAATACCAAGTCACAAGCAGGCACTCTATCCAAAGAAGCTCTTGCCGAGCTCCAAAAAACTCCGTCAGTCGTGAAAGACAGTGTTTACACTAAGCTGCTTGTATCTGTCTCTTCGAATTATTGGAGTGAAGTTCTCCCCCTCATCGCGGAGAGCACCAATTCACGATTGAATCATGTGCTCAATGACACCTTCAACGACTTGTTCCAGGCAATCTACAACATCAACAACAACAGCATCCCTCCACAAGAAGATTTCTTCAAAGCTTTCGTGGAGGAAGTGAAAAGTCTTAATCATTTGGCGAACGAAGAATGTGCCACGAAAATCGATAATCTCTTGAGTTCCACTGACCGGTCCTATGGTGAACTCAATACTTCCTTATTGATGGAACTACGGAAAACAAGCGAGCAGATTGACCGAATCAGCCGTTCCTTGTTTGGAAGTGGACTCTCCAGCATCAGCACGGAAGACGAGCCAATTCAATTGGCATCGTTCGGTGAACGGCGACTCATGTACCTTGTACTCGAAAACTTTATTGTGATAGTTTTGAGATTGATCTGGATTTTTGTCACGGTCTTCAAGGCCGTTTTCAAGGTTTTTGGCTGGTTCTGGCAACTCGCTACATTCATCCGTCATCTATTTTTTTAATTTAATCAAATTTAGCATCTGCCGTATTGCCGCACCCGTACACCCACGTCTACACGGTTCTCAACTGTGCGCTTAAAGCTCACATTACTTCTCACTGATAGAAACACAATGCAGCCGAACTCCGTCGCCCTACTAAGTAAGTTAGCTGCTCAAAGATTTCAATTGTTCACTGAACTAACCAACCAGAAAAAGTTGATACTACCATATATCAAATCCTCGAGAAATTTCAAGAGATGTTCGATAAAGCTATAATCCAGGACAAGTCTAGAGAGATGTTGGCCGTGGAAAGCGTGACCTTAGAGTCTGATGCTTTGACTATCATAAGACTCTGCAAGGACTTGTTGGGAATCACACGCGGTCTACGGGAGTCGTGGGTCTTAGGAACCATGAAGGTTTCTCAAAATCAAGCCGGCGCGATCAACTCAGAGGAAGAAGTTCAAGAAGTGTTTGACAAGTTCAATCAGCTAATAGATCGAATTGCCGCATTGAGTCTGGCACCAAGCACCCTTTGAAGAGTTTCTGCCATTCCATTATCACGAAGGTGAGTCTACTACCGACGTTATCCGTAAAAGTCGTTAAACTAAGCTATTTTCATGGGACTGGCCGGCCTGCTTCCATGCCTACTAGTGATAGGTTCCTTCGGCGAGTCCATTTTTTCCTCGAACATGTTGACAAACTTTTGCACCTTCCCAATTTTGATGAACTTGAACTTTTTGTTCTCCTTGATGTACTCCGGCACCGAGGAGTCCTTGAAAGCGTACTTGAGGCCGTGTGCATCGTCATGATCAATGAAGCTGACGGACGCTTTCTTGCGCAATGGCGCCTCATCTGCGTTCGATTTCGTGGGGGAAGCGACCACGCTGGATTTTTTGGGAGAGCTGGCGATCGAAATCGAGTCGTCCATATAATCAAGTGCTTCATCGTGAAGATCGAAATCGTCTTTTGAGGCTAATTTGTTGTCTGTGTGTAGGTTAGAAAACTCTTCTGTCTTCCTCGAATTGTCTTCCTTTTCCTCGTTGAGTGTGAGGTTGAAGCAATTGTGCCTCATGTTCTCTATCTCGTTAATGAAAGGAGTTTCTTCGTTATCATTCTTGGTTGTAAGTTTTTCGTCAAGATTGGGGCTTTGTTCCACTGCAGAATCAGTAATGTTCAACAGAGGAGAAGGCGCTAATGCATCAATTTTTTGGTATGAGTCAACGATGGATGGAGTCTCATGAAGAGAGCCTAGAATGTCAAGCGTTGATGCAGATGCTTTGCCACATGGACTTTGCTTGGAGTATTCGTTGGATAACAAATCCTCGAGATCATGGTTGGTGAGAGTGTCAGACTCATCATCTTCATTGACCGTGCATTTGCTGCTATCGTCCGAATGAAGTATCTTAATGTCTTCTCCCGAATCATCGAAGTCTTCCTCACTCGCAAAAACGAGTTGTTTTTCGATAATGAGAGAGGTGTCTGACTCATCCAACGATGCATTTGAGATGTCCAGCTCTTCCGCCTCCGTTGGTGGGCGCAAATCACGGAACTTGGCATTGTACTCATTGATAGGGGAGTCCTGTAGTATGGTTGATGAGTCCGTAATGTGAATCGATATGTCCGAGTTGCTCTTTAGCTCGTGAAGTAGCTTTTGATGTATGTATCCCTTGAGGTGATCCACGAGATCAGGGTCTGCTGCTAGCAATGTGTTTGCATCATTGTGCATGTCAAAAGTGATCTTCACGTTGTCCACTTGAGCGAGGTCCAAAGAAAGCTCCAGCAAATACAAACGAAACGTCACCACAAAGATTTCATCTTTCTTGCGGGTGGCAAGAATGGACTTCCACACAGTGGAGAACCCCGAGATAGAACGATCAAATGTTGAGTCATTGGCCAGAGAACTGGACTTGGCCACGAATATCTGATTACTCTTGACTAGCTCTGAGGGTGTCAATTGCTTGTTTCGAAGTAGAAGAGCATTTAACTCCAACGTAATGTCAAAATGCTGAATATAGTTTGAGAGATCAACAAGCCTGCTCGAGGTCCCTCCTTGAAATAAATGTAGTTCTGCAACGCATGTGGCTATCTTATAAGGTATGTCAGACGAGAAGAGTATTTTCGGTCTATCTTTGTCATTGATCGCCCTTTCAGGATATAGAATACTCCTGTTGTGGTGGAGAATCATGCTGAAAATCAAACCGAGAAAGGCCGTTGCTGAATAGTATGAATGTGGGGTTTAGTTCGTTTGTATGTCGTCAGTTCGGTGATCGATGTGTTTATGCTCGAGTTTCGAGGATTTCAAGGCGAGAGGCGGTTTGCAAGGTCGTGTGTAGAAATTGTTTCGAAGGAGTTTATCAGGCTTCGTTCTGCAGCCTTTTTTCTCCTCTGAGCTTTCGTAAGTTCAGCTTTTGGGAGATCTGGGATTATGGCAAGTGGTCAAAACAAAACAAAAGAGGGATACTGTGCAGGTCTCCGCACAACTGGGTATAGGTGTATTAGCCTTCGAGGTCCTTGAAGATCGGAGCCTAACTTGAAACTGAATCTGTTTTTTCTTTTTTTTTTTACAAAATGTTTGTGAGCAAAAGTTTCAATGCCTTAAGTTTGCGATTTCATTCAAGCGAATTGAAAAGTTTGCAATCATTAGTGCCCAAAGTGATTTGCATGGTTATTGTTTGAGCGCAAGGAAATGAAAACCACCTACAATAGATCTTCGTAAAATTGACAATAAAATTGTGGTCGTCAAATAAAAGCAATTAGGGTCCAGATCCGAATATCAACAACCAATTAAGATTCCTTCGGATAGAATATTGTTTCTTGAAACGAAAGGTGCAAGTCTCTAGTGTCGAGATTCTGATATCTGTCGCGTTCTCGATCGAGTCACATACATCATGTCTTCCTACTATTTCACCATCATCGGGACCCGAGACAATCCCCTCTATGCATTGGAATTTTCCTCATTCAAGAACTCATCTTCTGCAGGCTCACCCGGGAAGCCACATTTCGCCCCAAAGGTCAAGGAATTGCTACCCTTCATAAGTAATTCCTCTTTGGACATTGTGGAGGATACACAATGGCAGACAAACACATTCAACATGGGCAAGATCGACTCTTTCTACGGCATTCTGGTTAATGCTTTTGTCACTCAGGGCAACATAAAGTTTCTCCTATGTGCCGATTCGGCGTCGTCGTCTGGAGGTGCTCTTGAAGTGATGATGTCGTCCTCCAAAAACGACGAGAGCTCGATCAAGCAGTTCTTCTTCGAAACATACGATCTTTATGTGAAAGCACTACTCAACCCATTCTACTCCGTGAACGATCCCCTAGTGTCTCCCGATTTTGACTACCGAGTCAAGTCCTTGGCACGCAAATACTTATAATTCAAACTATGTACATTACTCCTCCTTTGGTGGGTCCTTCAATGCGGCTTCCGTCTCGATCTTGAAGTTCCCCTCGCCGTCTTCCACCAAGATACCTTGCTCCTTCAACATAGCAAACATGTCTTGTGGAACCCAGCCTCCGGTGGCTGCAAATGGAGTGGACGCTTGCTCAGTTTGGTAATCCTCCAACTCCGACTCGTGCTCAGTCAATCTCTCTTGAGTGTACGCAATAGGCAACTTCGACTCGGTCTCATTCACCAACCCGTTGGCCACATAAACAGCCCACATTGCTTGCAATTGAACAATGGCATTCTCGACAAGCAAATGATCCTTGTCATTCTTGCAGTCCAAGGCAGCCAAGTATGGAGCCTTCAAGACCTTCACGTGAGGCGAGGCAATGGCAATCAAGTCGTGTCTCTTCTCGTTGAGAGAGTGTTCCCAAAGGCTCTCGTTTCTAGTCTTGTAATACATGAACTGGTACTGCTGCTGCTCAAAATCGTCCATGTCCTTGTAGCCTGGAATCTCATTCTCCAAGTCGTAGATCTTTGGACCGTGGTAGGCAATGAAGGATGGGTATTTGGAGAGAATGAATGGCTTGATGACCGAGTGCTCAAAGTCAATGAAGACTGGCTTGCCGTCACGGACAATGACGTTCAAGGGGTCCAAGTCTGGGAAGTAGAGCTTTGGCTTGAACATCTCGTCCACATTCATGATGGACTTGGACTCGGGATTGAGAAGTTTGCGAGCCATGACCTTGAAGTGTTCGAAAACCTCGATTTGCTGCTTCAAGCTGTCGACGTTCTCGACCTTGCTACCTGAGTCAGCCTGCGCCAAACCCAATCTGGTCTTCAAGCTCTCCAACTGAACCTCAGCCAAATCGGCCACCACATCAAGAGGCTTGTCAGACTCCCATGGACCGTTGAACTTCTTGATCTGGTGGGAGGCCATGTGACGCTTGCCTTTAGCATAGGCACGCTCGGCACTTGGCCCGATCCGCCATCTGTTCTTCAAGGTCTCGTCGGTTTCGCCGTCGTAAGGCAAGACGGCTTGGTCTTGAACGCTAACGTCGTCGAAGAAGTACAACGAGCCGAATCTGTTGAAGGTTACCTCAAGAGTCTTCTCGTAGAAGTCGAAAATGGGCTTGATCACTTTCTTCAACTCATCCTTGGCAGTTTCGCTGTCGGCCACCAATGGGTCCCATTGTCTCATCAACAAGTCACCTTCCACATACTCCATCAAGATGAATGGAGTTTGCAATGGGTTCAAGCGGTTGGCACCATAAGCAACCACTTTGGGCACGCTCAAGCCCATCTTCAAAGACAAGAAGTCAAGCGTGGCGACCTCACTCTTGATCTTGTTCTCGATGGAATAGTCGGAGTCGAGCTTGTATGGAATTCTGAGCACCAACTCTTTGTCATTTTTGAGCGTGATCTTGTAAACACGGTGGTGTTTGCCCTCGTGGACGCTAGCAATGCTCTTGACGCCAAAATCCTTCTCTCCAATGACATCCTTGGTCAAGTTATTGGGCAAAGTGGTGATACCATTGGCCAACTGGTCGGGACGCACCACGCCCGAGTCACTGAGTTTCAAGCTGTTGACGAAAGTGTAGGCATTCTCAAGGTTGAATCTCGTTTCCCTTTTGGCTTTCTCAACGACGTTGTTCTTCAACCATGTACCCCAGGTGTACTGGAAGAACGAGTTGCGGGCCGGGTCGGCAGGGTCGTTCAACTTGGTGAAAACCTGGCTAGGCTCCTTGGAGAGAAAACGTCTGGCTGCCACCACGGAAACACGGGGGATCCGTCTGGGGGCTCGGGTGATAGCTCTCAACATGGTTGGTCTTTTTTTCACTTGATCGGGTGCGAAATGTGCTTATGTCACCGAGATGTAGATGTCACCATAGAGTCGTGGAAGTCACTACTTCGAGAAAAGCTACTGTTCAATACAAGAAAAAATATCGTGATTCATCGTTACGGAAGGCCCAGTGATCCTAGCGAGTGCTCTCGGAGTTCATCATCAGGATCTTCTCGTTCAAGGTAATGGGTGGAAGGGCCTTGGCCTCAATCTCGCTCTTGAACCCGGTATGTAGCTCCTGAGAGGCGTCATTGACCCCCGAAAGCGGCGAGTTCTGATACTGTTTGTTGGCGAGCCCGCTTTCGATGTGTTGCGCAGCCACCTTCGTCAACCTTCTACCCTGAATACCGTCCTTGGTGGCAGTGGTTGACAAGGCGCTTGTGGTCGACATGGGCGACATCGCTCTCGAAATATTCTCGCCATATTCTTCGTTTGTATCGACATTCAACGAGCCATCATCCGAGCTCAAGCGATTCTGGTAGTCACTGGACGCGGACGCCAACGAGATGTTGGTGCTGTTGCCCTCGTAATACTCTGGCGTGTTGAGTCGTTCTGCGAGGGACCCGCCTAGGGGGGTGGCCAATGGGCTGTGATCGTGAGACCGCTCGTTCGGACGGGCTCGTGTCAACGGCGCAGGGGCTTCGAGCTTTCCTAGTTCCCCGCTTAAAGGAGCACCAGCACCGCCGGGCAATCTTTGGGTCGCCTGGGTGGAAATGGCAGGGCCGGCAGTAGGTTTTGCAATTTCTGGGTTCAACCTCGAGCTGGCGGCAGAGCTGCCACCGTAATCGGAATGTTGTACCAGGTAGGAGTCGTCGTGGTCCAGGTCAAAGTTGCCCACGCCGCTGTAGAGGGACTTGATACTAGCAGCAGGGTCGGCCATGGTGGGTGTGGATGATCTCGAGCTGAAAATTAAATGACAGAAAAGAAGTTGTCTGGTGTAAGGAGGATTAGCAAGCCAGGCGTGGGAGAAAGTCTTATACCTGTATGAGCCTAAATCTGGGGTACGTCATGTGACGAATCCCAAAGGGTATGGAATCTAGAAGACCACCACCGAGGGCTCCGCCACCACCTATAGTTTCTCGGTAGGGAACGTTGGCAAAGACAATTTCCGGAAATTTGTAAACAAAAAAATATTGTTGAAACGTGATAAGTCGTGGATGATCAATCAAAAGGATCTAGGGGGACGCAGATAAGGTGTCAACACGCCAAGCGTCGGGCTAAAGGTACGTCATCTAGAATCTATGGAAATAAGCATGGAAAATGTGCAAAAGTTAAAATGTCAAGTTAAAATGTCTTTCATGCGATTGGACATTCGTTGCATTAACTGTGGACTGAATCCACACTATCACCGCGCTATCGCAGAATCACCCGATACTCCCCACAATGACTGTCCACAAAAGAATTGCCGTCATTGGGTCGGGGCCCGCCGGTCTAGCTGCCGCCAAGGCACTAGCCGCAGAGCCCGTCAAATTGGCCGTGGATTTGTACGAAAGAAGGGACCGGGTCGGAGGCTTGTGGTACTGCTATGGTGACAAGTCGGCGGTCTCTGCGCCAGTGCCCTCGACAGATCCTAACGGGGTAGAGATCCTCGCAAAAAATGGAGGTTTCGAAAACCGATACCTCTCGTCGATGTACGACAAGTTGGAGACTAATCTTATCGACACCTTGATGGAGTATAGCGGTGTGCCCTTTAAGCCTCGGACCGGAAACTTCATCACCCGTCAGCGAGTGTTGGAGTACTTGGACTCTTACGCAGAGACAATTGGGAAATCCGTCAACTTTTTATTGGGCAGGGACGTGCTTGAATGTACCAAGCAAGACGATCAGTGGTCAGTCAAGCTGCAAGATGTGGTCACACTCGAAACCCACACCTCCAACTATGACGCTGTGGTTGTTGCAAACGGACACAGCGAGCTACCGGCCATCCCAGATGTTCCGGGTCTTAGAGAGTGGAGCAAGAGTGACCCACGTTCGATCACCCACTCTCGGTACTTTGTCGATTGCACGCTGTATCGTGACCAAAAGGTGCTTGTGATTGGCAATTTTGCAAGTGGGCTCGACTTGGCCAATCAAATCGGCACGACAGCCAAACACGTTTATGTCAGCACGAACGAGGAGGAGCTCACGGAGTCTGGGCTCGACTACATTGAACGAGTGAGAGTCATTAAAGAGTACGACGTCGCTACCCGAAGTGCAACTACCATTGACGGCCGGGTGTTATCCAACATCGACAGCGTGGTTTTTTGTACGGGCTATCTCTACACACTTCCATTCTTGACGAAACAGTTTCCGGATGTCACGGACGGGAAGTACGTCAAGCCACTCTACAAGCAATTGTTTCATGTGGAGGACCCCTCGCTCTCGTTCGTTGGCCTTCCGAAATTTGTGTCGCCGCTTCCTTTGAGCGAGTCCCAGGGTGCCGTTTTGGCTCGAGTTTACTCCGGAAGATTGAAGCTTCCCGCCTTAGAAGAACGAAGGGCCAGCTTTGATGAAGAGCTTGCTGCGAAGGGCGCAGGCAAAGCGTTCCACAGCATGAAGGACTGTGACTACGATTACTGCAACGAGCTTTATGACTGGATCGATAAAGCCGGGCTTCTTGACGAAGGACTCGTGCCTCTTTACTGGGACGAAGCACTCAAGGAGAAGAGAAAGAACGTTGCGCAGACGAAAAAGAGCCGCAACGCCGAAATCGCCGCCCATGCTAAAAAATTGCGGGCCGAGGGGAAGCCATTTGACTTCCCACGATAGATTATTAATAGACTATACACTCAAGTGAGTGTCGGTAGAACTTCCTCGGGGGAAGTTTTCATGCGATTCTTATCGAGCCTCACCCGTGGAATGTGGTGTGCCTCCCTCGTGCGCGCTTGTCCTCCAGCAAATAACTGTTCACTGATCTCACAAGCGGTTTTTCTCGCAAAGCTTTGCTCTCATACGATCGATAAATAAATTCTAAATGTGGATTTTTGGCTGGGGTATGTTTTTTCGTCACGTCACGTCCGTCCGGGGCCACGTTTGCCCTCCCCTGATCCAGATATTTTGAGCCGGATTTTACACGTCGTCGGACACTTCTCGGCTCCCTACTAACTCCAAACAGTTCAAGACGTTTTGTCTTCATTGGGCTTGTGGAACAAGCACGCTAAGTTGTTGTTCTTGGGATTGGACAACGCTGGTAAGACCACTTTGTTGCACATGTTGAAGAACGACAGATTGGCCACTTTACAACCAACGTTGCACCCCACCTCCGAGGAATTGGCCATCGGTAGCGTGAGATTTACCACTTTCGACTTGGGTGGTCACCAGCAGGCTCGTCGTTTGTGGAAGGACTACTTCCCCGAGGTCAACGGTATTGTCTTCTTGGTGGATGCTGCCGATCAGGAGAGATTGGCCGAGTCCAAGGCTGAGTTGAACTCCTTGTTCCAAATTGAGGAGTTGAGCACCGTTCCATTCTTGATCTTGGGTAACAAGATCGACTCGCCAACCGCCATCAACGAGTCTGAGTTGAAGGCTGCTTTGGGCTTGTACAACACCACCGGTAAGGATGTTGGAAAGCTCCCCGAGAATGTCAGACCTGTCGAGGTGTTTATGGTTTCTGTTGTCATGAGAATGGGTTACGGAGACGGATTCAAGTGGTTGTCTCAATACATTTAATTTCTAGGAACTTAGACTTGGAATCTTGAAGTGTCTCTTGCTGTCATGTATGCTTTTCTTGGTTGAAGTAAAATTTTAAAAAGTATTGTTTTTATCTTAATTAATCCTTTTAACCTTCAATCATTTTCGTTACAGTCGATTGTTTGACAAGAGAACATCATTGTCGATCTTGTTCGACTGCCGATATTAATCAGCCCTTCTGTTCGCACCCATTGCTCATGTGCGGAGGCCATCCTTTTTTCTCACTGCTCATCGAAGACTTGCCACAACCACCATGAGCAATAAAATCTCGTTACATCCGGAACAAAAGAAATGGAAGGCACCGAAGGGCCCCAAGCCCGTGCATCACAAGAACAAGAACCAGATCGGGTTGGGCCGTTCCATCGCTAACCAAAGAAGAATGGAGAACGCCATCGAGTTCTTGCCCGACGGCGAGATGAGATTCACCACCGACAAGAGAGAGGCTGGCTGGGTCAAGTTGAGATCCGTCACCCAGGAGAACTCTTTGGACGAGTTCTTGAACACAGCAGAGTTGGCCGACCACGACTTCACTGCCGAAAAGGGTCAGCAAGTGAAGATCATCAAGGTCGGAAACACATCGCTTGTGAACCAGAGCGGTTTGTTGACCGAGGAGGAGACGTTGGAGTTGAGAAAGAAACACAAGCTTTTTGAAAACGAGCTCATCATTCCCAGAAGACCCAAGTGGTCCAAGGACCAGCTGAAGCTTCAGATCGAGAGACAAGAGAACCTTGCCTTCTTGGAGTGGAGAAGACAGTTGGCCGCCTTGACCGAAAACAACGACTTGTTGTTGACTCCATTCGAGAGAAACATCGAGGTTTGGAGACAGTTGTGGAGAGTTGTTGAACGGTGTGACTTGGTGGTCCAGATTGTCGATGCCAGAAGTCCCTTGGCTTTCAGATCCGTCGACTTGGAGAAGTACGTCGAGAGCTTGAGCATTCCAGAGGAGAAAAAGGAGAAGAGAAACTTGCTTTTGGTCAACAAGGCCGATTTGCTCACCAGAAACCAGCGTATCCAGTGGGCAAACTACTTCAAGGAGAAGCAAATCAACTACGTGTTCTTCTCTGCTGCCAACGCTAATGCTCTCTTGGAGAAGGAGTTGGAGGAACAAAACAACTTGTCTCAAGCACCCCAAACGACACAAGTCGATGCCGACGACCACGAGGAAGACGAAGAGGACATCAGAATCTTGAAGATCGAGGAGTTGGAGGAGTTGTTCATGTCCGCAGCACCCGATATCGAAGGTTCCGAGGAGTACCCTGACAGAAAGTTGCAAATTGGATTGGTCGGTTACCCCAACGTCGGTAAGTCGTCCACCATCAACGCCTTGGTGGGTTCGAAAAAGGTCTCGGTGTCGTCGACCCCGGGTAAAACTAAGCATTTCCAGACCATTTTCCTCACTCCCGAGGTTGTCTTGTGTGACTGCCCGGGTTTGGTGTTTCCCAACTTCGCTTACTCCAATGGTGAATTGGTTTGCAATGGTGTGTTGCCCATTGACCAGTTGCGTGAGCACATTCCTCCAGTTTCCTTGGTGTGTCAAAGAATCCCCAAGTATTACCTAGAAGCTGTCTACGGTATTCACATTCCAATCCAAACCAAGGAAGACGGTGGAAATGGAATCTACCCATCTGCCCGTGAGCTTTTGAACGCCTACGCCAGAGCAAGAGGTTACATGACACAAGGTTTCGGAAGTGCAGACGAATCCAGAGCATCCAGATACATTTTGAAGGATTACGTGAACGGCAAGCTATTATACATCAACCCTCCACCAAAGAAGTTGGAGGACGGGAGCTGGGACATGCCTTCATTGCAGGAGTCCAGAGATTTCAACAAGGACATCTACACTTTGAACTCGTTGCCAGAGACGAGGCAACAGCAGTTGCTCTCCGCCTTGTCTGCCAAGAACATCAACCCAGATGAGTTCGACTTGGCTCGTGATTTGGCCAAGCTCAACTTCTCCATGCATATCTCTGAGGAGAACAACCAGAAGGCAGGAGGAGAGTCGGGCCCAACAACCCGTTTCTATGGTGGTCGCCAAGCGGCCTTGGAAAGTGCTTCTGATGACTTGGACAAGGAGTTTTTCAAGATGAACGAGGTGCAAGCCAAGACTAACCAGGCATTCCACCACAACCAGTTGGCTGGTGGCAAGGGTGGAAAGAAGCACAACAAGAAGAACAAGAAGGCAGAGAAGAAGGTGAGAGTGGTCGGATACTAGGATTTTCGCATACAAATAAATTGCATCGGGCTGAATATTTCGTACTATGCACTCGTAAGCCTTGTAGCAGGCACTAACTATTATTGATCTCTCTGATGCGCTCCTCTCTCCACAACTGGTACTCATCTCCTATCATGGTGGAATTAGCGAGGCTGCCCACGCTGGTTCGGGACTTGTCGTTGTCATAAGTCTTCGAAGTCACTCTGATCGGAGACAAGCCATAGCGCTCCTCGTAGATCAGGTTCTCTTTATCGTTGTCGGAGACATCGATGTAGTTAGTTCCTGATACTTTGATGGGCGAAAACGACGTTTTTATGGCCGTGTTCTGGCTGGCAGTCCTCAAAGGAGATACCCTGGAGCACATCGAGTAGAGAGTGCTGTTGTCACTATTGTTGTCAATTCTTGGTTCTTTCAAAGTTCGCCCGAAGTCTTTCCCTGGCGCAAGCGGAGAGTTCAAGGGTTGGAGAGTGGCGAGTCTTGGGAGAGTGCCTCTAGAGCTATGTGCCACGGTGGGAGAACTGTTAAGGCTCATATGGCCCTCACGAGATGGTGGCCGCCGCCAGGGCCGCTGCTCAGCAGTGTTGCCAACATCGTCGTGAACCCTTTTGTTCGAAAAGTCGGCTTGTGTGTTTGTTGCCGGCTTCGTGACCTTGCCGACGCGAGTTGGCGAGATTCCTTTTCTCGCTCTGTCCTTTGTGACCTTTGCTGGAGACCGTGCTTTCGTGGGCGAAACGTTTCTAGATTGAGAGGCGTTGCGTATCTTGGTTGGTGACACTTTGGAGACTCTGACGCGGTTCGAGTTATTGCTGGAAGCGTTGATCTCTGATTCGATGATTAAAATCTTTTCGAAGAAGTCCATGTCTCCAATCTCTATGGGCCGCTCGCCTTTTGACAACTGCGAGTTGTTGAAATCGATAATCTCTTGTTTCAAACTGCTCAACACCTTTGGCATGTTTTTGTTGATTTTCTTCCTGATCTTCTCCTCATTGAGAAGAATCTTGCAGGAGTTTTTACTCAACAAACGGGAGGAGTCTTTAGAGGAGTCTTGCAAGAACTTTTGGTCCTGGAGGAGCTCATTCAATTGGTCATAGAGCGTGAAAATAGACTCCTTTGCCTTGTACTCAGCCTTCAACTTATCAATTTCTGCCTCATGCTCGTTAAGGATCTCCTCTTTGTCTTCATGAGAGCTGTCCATGTCGTAGTGAACATACTTGAATGCCAGGCGCTTTGCTTGAGAGTAGTGTAGTTTTTCGTGTAGCTTGAAAATCTGTTTTCTGGCATCCACGATGAAACTTTCAACGTATTCTGACCGCTTGATGTAGAGCCTGTTCAACTCCATCTTCAAATTTGATAGAGACATATCCGTCAAGTTTGAGTTTGCGTCCAAGAATCGTTTGGTGAAGTCAGGATTCTCGCCAAGTTTTTCCCAAAGGGCAATGCATTGGCTCGAATAGTGGTTCCACTTCTTTTGCTTCGAGTCCTTCAACTTCCTCAAGGTTGAGGTTAGTCTGGTGATGAACTCAAAGTTGTGGTCCTTCAATCCGAATTCTCTAGGATTTTCTTCAATGAATTTGAGTGTCTCCACATCGAAGTAGGCTTCGTTGTGGTCTGAAGTATTCTTCAGGTTCCTCTCTTGCATCTTTTGTATTGTGATGACGTCTTGTTCAGACATCGAAAGATCGCTTATGAGGCTTAAACAAGTCAGGAACACTTCTTTCATCTTCGAAGCACGTGTAGCGATTTCGGACTCAGTGGCTTGAACTTTCCTCGAAAACTCCAGAATGACTTCCTTTGTGATCTTGGTGAGCTTAAGGCCCCGGATTGCCCTCACTAACTTGTAATTAACATCTCGTAGCTTGTTCATCTGCTCTTCGTCCGCATTATTATCGTGAGACTCTTGCGCTTCCTGGTCAACCAGCCTGCGCTTCTTCGGACTCGAGATTATGAATGCAAAGTCATCGTTTCTGCCCTCCATCATCCCATGATAAGACTCCGGCTTGTAATTCCGGTTTTCGAGGCGCAAATACTTCAATGCCGTCTCAAACTCTAGAATCAATGCAGCTTGTTCCTCAGCTTCATCCTTGGTTGGAATCGAGCAAAGAAAGGTGTCGTTGGGATCGGGTTTCCAATCTGACGTAATCATTTCGATGTTCTCAAAGAATATGAGGTTCATCTGATTGAATTTTTTGAAAATGCTGACAAATGCTTTGAGCACTTCCATGAAGATCAGGTTGAGCTTGGTCTTGAGTTCCAATAGAGAAAGCTCAGGCTGATTTTTCACCGTGAAGTCGTACTGCTGTTCAATGGAATACTCATCAATCATGGAATCATCATCTGGCATGAGTGACTGATAGCTTGCTTGCCTGTGTGGCATTGTAATGGAGGTGTTTGTGAAAGGAGAGTCCTGAGATGGATTATTGTAGGCGGATGGAAGGTCTGCACTGCTTACAGCGCTGTTGAAAGATATGCTTGACTTGGACAGAGACAGAATAGCTCGGCTCGCAAACGATGCAGGCTCTAGACTTCCAAATCGTTGTGCTATGTGCTCCTTAGTTCCATCGTGGAACATCTTTCTGTCATCGAAAACCACTGCTCGGTTGTAGAGCTTGAGAGTCTTCTCCCCAGTGGGATCATTGAGCATTGCCAAAATGATTCGAATCTGCTGCCTGAGCCATTCACATTCATTGCCAATGTTGCTTTTCTCTCGCTGGAGACTCAGGGTGAATGACTGTATGGTTTCGTGGAGGACTTGGAAAATTTCATGCTTCTTGGAAGTAATTTCCCTTGCGGAGTATCCGATCTCGTTGTATATCAAGTTAAGTTCATCGATTGTTTCGTTGACTTGAGTTGCGATGATGTCAAATTGCTCACCAGTCTTCAATTCTCCGGTTGGTGTTGCCGGATCAATCGACCGATTTCCGGTTCTTTGCAGATGTTTACCAGGAGTGGTTTGATCGGCTTGATCTAGATTGGAATGGGAACGAAACAAGTTCGGGGACGAGACATGAGGGTCTCTGTTTGGAAAGCTCATGGGTTTGGTATATTGGGTATCTTCTTTAATTGTAGTGGAGGTGGTGTGGATTATGCTTGATGTGTGTTGCTTCCTTGCATGGGTGAAGACTTTATTAGTGGGAATGAGAAGTTTGTGTAGTAATACAAATGACAGAAGGGTATCAACGAGCGATGCAGAGTTGAGTGTTGGTGTATCAGTGTGAGAATTGGTGATGTTATTATGTTACCGGATTTGTGCGCTTTGTAAACAAAGCGAATGTGCGCACCGATGTGATGGATGGCCGATAATGTATGACAGCTAGTGTATGTCATGAAATTCATTTTAATTATTTACAGTCGTTCGTTTCAAAGAGTGACACATGAAGACAGATTTTTGTCTTCGAGAATGATCATGCAGAGACAGAATGCTCCTCCCGCTTCTTAGTAGAGATCTCATTCAAAATCGAAGCCAACTCATCGTGAAATTTGAACTCGTTCGAGACGAACTTCTCGCCTTTTTCATTTTTGGAATCGAGGAAAGTCTTCATAGGATCTGAGTTCAAATTCTTGAGTGCTTGTCTGGCGCTTCTATTCTTCTTTCTCACAGAAGTAAGGTAAGACGTACCCTTCACGGGCCAATTCTGCTTTTTTGCAATCTCGAACAATTGGGTTGCGGCAACTGACTTGGAGGTGGCACCACTTTCGACTAAAAGGTTGTACCACTTCAATGCTTTCTCGTCCTCTTTCTTCAAATGATGGTACATCACAAAGGGATAGATCTGGTTGAAACTGATAGGTATCTTGTGTTCTCGACCGTACTTGAAAAGCTCAACCGCAAATGCAAGATCGTGGTGTTTGAGTAAGGCTGAGCTAATCAAGAGATCAAAAATGTACGGCTTCCTTTTTGCTCTGGCAATCTGCACGTTCTCTTGGAATTCTTGAAAGATTTCTTTGGCGGTGACAAACCTAAAGTTATCCTGAACGAGATCTAGGTTATCGGTCGCGTATGGATCGACGCGTAAGAGATGGTCCATGAATAAGGAAAGAACGCTTTCATCGATTTTTCGGGGATGGAAAATGCTCTTGGTGCTTTTTGACGCAATTGCTTTGGTGACCTTATCGAAGTATTTATCAAACAATCTCCGAATGACAACAGGGTTGCTGCTCTGGAAATGAGGCGTGTTCTTGAGAACGACGTCGTAAATGTCCTTGAGAATTGAATGGCTGAGCTTGGATCCAGTGAGGTCTTCGTGAAGATCGGCTCTCTCGATGGTAGAGAGGGCTGATGCATCTGCTCCGTAGACTAAGTCCAAGAGAGACAATTCCTGGAGCAATTTGAGTCCTGAGTCACTACCGTCATCAAAAAGAGATGCAAAGTAGCCAATTGCGACCTTTGGGTGCTCCGAAAACTTCTTGGTGATAACTTGCACAATCTCTTCGACCAAAGTAGCCCTTTGTTGTGGACTCAACTTCTCTGAGTGAAGGTAGTTGATCATGAGCAAGGCCTCGTCGTAATGCGCCAGTGTTCGAAGCATGACTAGGACCCGTAACATAGTGGCAGGAACAATCTCGAGGTCTGACTCGATGAGATATCGAAGAAACTTCAAGCATTCGTGCGGCCCATTGAAAGTCATTGAATGGGTAAGCATCAGGTCAAGAACGAGATGAAGATTCTTGATATCGCTTAGTTCCTCAAACTTGGTGACAAGAAGATTGAGATATAGACTTGCTAGGACAACGTCCTGGTTCCTGGTGGCCACCTTGCAAAAGTAGGCCAAGTCTTGGATGCCGAAAAAGCTCACCATCTTCTTCTTTTGGGTTTCCAGGTAAACGAAGTGTTCGGTGTCATGCCACTTGAGATCCAAGAGCCCCGTTCGGGCCACCATTTTCTCGATTGCAGAGCCGTTAAGAAGCCTCGTCTTGAGTTTTTCAAAATGCTGTGCTTTCTGGAACTTGACGTTGAGCTGGGCAAGACAGCCGTACAAATCGGCATATGACGCTCTCGGTAGCAGATCTAGCAACTCTTGCAGGTAACGCTCCTCCAAGAAGACTGTATTTGGGTTAATGCTTCCGGATAGGGCCAATTTCTTCATGTAGCTGAGGAAGATCTGAGCTGACGTCGTCTTTGGCTCAGGTGAATTTTG
Source organism: Metschnikowia lopburiensis (nom. inval.) (assembly GCA_030563105.1). Lineage (NCBI taxonomy): Eukaryota > Fungi > Ascomycota > Pichiomycetes > Serinales > Metschnikowiaceae > Metschnikowia > Metschnikowia lopburiensis (nom. inval.). Next base: position 1,005,584 of record JAKUBC010000001.1, read on the forward strand.
AAGAATCTGCTCCGCAGTTTCCAAGAACTCCTGAGCAAAATCCTCAGATTCAGGAATCGTAAGAAATGAGACTATTGATCTTCGAAGAGTGTCTTCTTTGTAGAATGTTCTCAAGTACTGAACAACAGCATCTTGCAAGTTGGCATCGGGTATCAGCTTAATGTAGGAGCGTGCTCTAGCCGGGTCTTTAACAATAATGCCATGTATGATCTGTATGAAGTTTGAGCAGAAGCGGTCTGAGTCTTGGACTGATTTGAAAGGAATGGAAAGTAGCTTCGAGAGCTCTTTGGGCTTTAATGCAAGGAACTGCAGCTGTGGCAAGCTGAGAAGGGGATTGGATGATGACGTGGATTCATTGCTTTCGCTGGGGAGATGCTTGTGGGAGAAGACGTTGCTTCGAATCACCGGATTTAGCACTTGGGCCGAATGTCGCCTGCTTTGTCGAAGTATATTTCGCCCGAACATCGGTTTGGAGTGAAGGCGTATGTTATGATGAATGGAGGGACATGCAACAAGAAGAGGTTTAGAAGGTGGAGTCTGTTTCTGGGCTCAGAGACTTTCGTTTGGGCCTGAGTGAAGATATGGAGAAATGTTCACCTCCGATGCGCGAAGTGCGGTGAGTAGTGATGTGAATGCTATTGACTAAATCTATGAAAAATGCATGATGATACTTGTCGCAGAAAATATATTTTCTGCTCTATTGCAAAACCGACTCGTTTTCCTCGTCCCATGGATGGAGCCCCATGACCATACTCTCGATTCCGGCATCTCTGTAGATGTGTCTTTGATAGAAGTAGGCCACGTCAAAGACGATTGTGCCGGAACTTCCCAAAAGATACGGAAGCTGCTTCCAAAAGTACGTTTCTTTGTCGCTCGAAGAAAGGAATGCACAGCTCGTGAGAACTGAGAGGGTGTACGTGAGGTTACCCATCAATGCCGAGCCAAACAAGAGCGGCGAGATACCGTCAACCGACTTTCTCTTGTAATTTTTGTAAAGCTGTGGACACCTGGAGCTCACGTACACGCAGGTACAGGCCCAGGCAAGTACAAGTCCGATGGCTTCTTTGTAGTCGCTCAAACCATAGCTCACTACCGTTTGTGAGTGCAAAGCTGCTGCGTTGGCGAGACCAGAATGAATAGCGGCACCAGTAGCAACCACTTGTGCAATGCCAGGACTGGCGACATTGTAGTCGCCTTGCTTTGGAACTGAGTTGTCTGAAGAAGACGAGTAGTTAAACTTCGTTTCGTTTGGTGAAAGCTGGGTCAGCTCGCCCACTGCCACGGTGTGGACACGGATAGGAATCGAGTCCAGTGTTTTTGCTGTGGTTATCTGCGTGTCCCACTCGAGATCTTGTGTGTTTTCTGCGGATATGGTCGCAGTGGGGTACTTCCGTGGGTACACGCTGTTGTAGTAGTAGTATTGATAACATAGCGTGATATCATTGGAAAGGAAAAAAAAGCTTAGGTAAATTTGAAAGCTGAGAGCAGCATCGTTGAGTAAACAGCTCGTGAAGCTTAGAAAGTCCCCCATGAACCATAATAGGAGGAACAGGGGGGAAATGCCCTCGGCAGATTTGTTTTTGTAATTTTCGACAATTTGCGGGAGTTGAGCCCCGATCCAGCTTATAAGCGAGATGGCGCTGAAAAGCCCCGATATGTTCGGAGAGGTACATTCATCCATTTTATAAAAAGAAGTTGTTGTGGAGATAAGCTGATGCGTTACCGCGGTTGGGAAGACCACCTGCCTAGACGGGAAAGAGTGCACTTGAGTCATTCTCGCATCTCGTTGCAAAAAAGTACGTGTGAGTCAACTGTCTGAAAGTTCATATTGTCTACAATTTGTACAAACTGTCCAAGAAGGCCACGATGACCCGATCCGCAATGCCGGCTGTGGACACACTGCCGGCGACTCCATACAAGGCCGCAGTGTCACTGGCTGGGGCCACCTCTGATTTCTCCAACACTTGAACCGTCTCAATGAGATCTGCAATCAACTCGTTCACCACGGGCAAGGAGAGACGCGTAAAGGCGAAATGTAAAGCGGCAGGGTTCTGCAACGCCGCAAGGTGCCAGCCTCTCTTCGACATGGCATCACCAATCTGGTAAATGTTGAGCTTACTAGTGGGCCGCACTTTGAACGACACCACCGAGGCTAAGGGCTCGCCCAAAACCACCAAGTGCTTGCGGAGCGTTTCGTCGCCCTCAATTGCACGACAAACTTTCTTTGTCACCGTGACAATGTCGTAGCACGACTCAGTGTATCCGTTGAGGCCAATGTTCACCATTGTGGCCCAGCAGCCTGCCATCAAGGCACCTGGTCTGGAGCCAGCCAACGTAGGCGACCCGTACATTCCTCCGGTCCAGTCGCTCAGGACGTAGTATTGGCATTCCCGGAGCTTGGGGTCTCTGTACATGATAATGGACGAACCTTTGGGTGCAAATCCATACTTGTGGGTGTCGCACGAAATGGACGTCACACCAGGCACTCTGAAGTCAAAGAGCGGAAGCTTCTTGTCTCCGTGAACCTTACTGCGTTCAAGGAATGTGACGATGAAGGAGCCGAGACAGGCATCCACGTGAAGTGGGATCCGGTGCTTTGTGGCCAACTTCGAAATCTCCTCGATATCGTCGATAATTCCGTGCGGGTAGTTAGGGGCCGAGCCGACCAAAAGGACGGTATTTTTGTTGATCAAGCGTTTCATTTTCTTGACGTCCACTTTATATGTGGTGGGGTCCAAGTCAACCTTGTGCAACTTCATCTTGAAGTAGTAGCATGCCTTTTCGATTCCCGCATGCACGGTCACGGGTGCAATGACTTCTGGGGCAGTGATACCCTTGTATTGTCTTCCGTACTCCCGTGCTGCCAATCCAGCGAGGAGCAAAGACTCTGTACCCCCGGAAGTAGTGCTGCCGCAGCCCAGCTCTGGCGCATTGAATAAGCGTAGCACCATAGCCACCACCTCGGCCTCCATCTTCCGGATCCCCGGAAACACATCTGGGTGCAATTGGTTAGCAACACTGTATTGATTGTAGGCACGCAGCTGGAGTTCCAACAATTCGTCTCCACCGTGGTAGACGGCACCAGAGACTTTGCCGTTCTTCCAGTCGCTGTGCTTGAGTAACTTTTGCATCTGATCTATTTGGGCAGACACAGAGTCAGCATTGAGACCACTTTCGGGAAGCAGGGGGAACTGGAGAAGCAGGTCGTCGTTCTTGATAATCTCGTTTTCAACAAATTCGGTAGTCTTTTTCAATTCGGCATCCACCTTCTTCTTCATAGGAGGAAGCTCAAGAACAATGCGGAAGAAGCTCTTCGCCACGGAGCGATACAACTGCTGGAGCGTCCGGATGGGTCCCAATTTCCAAAGCGGCAGGAGGGCAGCATGGAGCACACTAACGAAAAAGATGGCCGCCGCCAAGTCTCTGGCAAACCAGAGCCAACAGTACTGGTCCTGGTAGTAGGTGCGCAAGGCATACTCCTGGAACGAGCAGAGGTGAACCCGTGCTCGAATGCCATGCTCCCTGAGGCTGTTTACCACAATCTCACTCTTGCTGGGTTCGTGAAATAGCGACTTCATTTTCTGGTCCAAGAAGCCCATTATCTCCTGATCGGTAGGTCACTATGTGGGGTTTGCGAACCTGCACCAGTTTGCGAGCACCACTAAGAATAGATGCGAAATTAAGTTGCGCTAGTACGAACTATCGGTTACTTCTAAATTTTCTAAATTTATTTTTCGTGATTCTAGAACGGCGTGGCAGCCCGACTTATCCGGTTATTGGTCCGGCTCGTGGACCCGGAGGTGGTGTTGTCTAGCAAGACCGTCCGCTCTTTCACCAACTTATCAAGCAGCCCGGCGTAAAGAGAGGCGATGAACTGATTTTCGTGGACCAACTTCCGGAGCTGACTCTCGTAGATAGCAATCTCGTCCTTTTGTGCGAGCGAGGGGAGAATTTGCATTCCCGGACGAAGGGTCTTCTCCTCAAGCAGCTTCTGCTTTTCTTTCAACACCCTGAGTTTCTCACTTGCTTGAACGGCAAGGCCAGATTTCAACTGATATTCCTCACGCCCGGACTCGCTGTCCTTGGTGATGACGTCGATGTCGTCACGAAGACGCTCCTTCTCGGAGGTCAAGCTGTCAATCAACACCTTTTGCTCCTCGGCAATTTTTTTGAGGTCTTCTTCACTTTTGTTGTTCAATACGTCCTCGAGATGCAGCACCATCGCCTCCAACTCTTTGTAACTCTCCAGGAGCTTCTGGTTCTCGCTCTCGGCCCGCTTGAACTTGCGGTCCACTATACTCACATCTTCGTTCAAGCGTCTGAGTTTTCTGTAGTGTTCGGCAACTGCACCCTCACACTCATCAATTTTGTCCTGCCGTTCGGCTTCACTCACTCTCATGCCTGGAAGCTCGTCCACCTGTATTTTGCCAATCACACTCTCCGTCTGGGTGATTCTGGCATGCAAAAACTGTGCTAATCGAGCGGTGAAGGTCGTGTAATCGGAAATGGGTCCATCAGCTAGATTCATAGCAAAGGCTTTGTTGTCCGCCTCGTCGAGCAGTCCCAAGAGCCTATTCAAATAGTTCACCTCAAGGCTAGCCGAGAGCAGCTTATCCGACACTTGAAGTGTAAGTTCTGCATCGAACTTCTTCAAATCATCGAGTTCCGATGGAGGTGGAGTCTTAGTCCAATTCATGAGCCAATCTCCAACATTGCTCATGTTTTTGCCGTAGTTGTCGATGAAAAACTCCTCACTCGTTTGAGTAAATAGCTTCGATCTGTTAGCCACGAAAGTCTCCACCAACTGAAGCGTCCAATCACTTTCAGCGGCAGCAGAAAGATTACCAATGTCGGCTTCCGGCCGTGGCATACGTTTGACCAAGTGCTCAACAGAGAAGACAGGAATGGGTATAAGCACTGGCACCAATGCCTTCAGACTCCTGGTCAACTGGAAAGATTCCCGGTCACGGGACCTCAAGAACTCAACACTGGGGCTGGAGGTGTCGAGCTCGGCATCGAATGAAATCATTAAGTCAAATGCAATGTTGGACGAGTAGGACAGGTCCAAATGGTTGCTGGTGATGAAATGCACCACAAGCAGGCGTGCTGGCGGAGTCGCTTTTTTGTTCATTCGTTCTGCAAAACGACGTCTTTTGTAGTTGTCCGCTGCCATATCTTCCTCGACACTACCCTCTCTCTTAAACTTGTCCGGAGAGATACCGTCTTCATACAAACGCTTGCCGTTGCTGATGTTTTCGTAGCGTAGCTTTTTGCCAATCACCAAGCCTTCGATCAATTCTAGCTCCTTCACGCTTTTGGCAATGACCATCACGTTGTAGTCGTCTGTGGGTGCCTGGAGCTCGTACTTCTCTGCGATGGTGTCTATTATCTTTTCGAAAAGAATGAGTTTTCCCGACATGTTTGAAAGGCGTTCTTTAGTGGAAGAAAGAAGCATCCCCTTTGATATGAAATGGTCAACGACTAAAGAAGGATGCATGCAGATTGTGGAGAGCAGATTGTACATAAGCGAGCACAGTTTTGCATCGGCGTAAGAGTTGTAGGTTTCCCCTCCCAAGACGTCATCGTTTGCTACCAAAAGATTGTTGATGCTTGTCTTTTGCCGGCGAGAATTGATGATGGAATGTAGTGCTGGTGAGAGTATCTGCACGACTGCTTCGGACATGTCTCTTTGGAGTGGAGACATTATAGTTGGTAAGTAGTGAACTGTATTCCTGGAATTTCCTGAACCGTTGACTTGCTGAAGTGGCGGTTGATCGAGGTACAGGCTCATGTCCGGTTCACCTCGAAAAGCGCCCGAGTTGTCGGCGAGCATGTTCATGAGATTCATTGGTGGTAGTAGTTTTGGTGAGACTGCAAAGTTGTTGCGATAGTAGTGCGACTGATAGCACCGAACAGATGTGCTGCGATTGGGAACTTTTGTATTCGCCGATTGACTTCTATAAAATTCAACATAAATAGCTCACCGCCTCTTTTTCTTCACCACAACACTGACACCCATACCTCCAACACTGGCCCACACCAGCTGACTAACAACCTTGGGAAGTTTTCTACCGTACAAACACTGGTCCACCAACCACATGCCCACGATAAATTCCGCTTTGTTCAAGGTTCCGTCCTTGCGGAAATCCACAAGATCCCAGATTGCCCGAAGCGTTTCGTAAGGAAGCTTGCTTCGACTCCAGAGCCGTTTGACAACCACCCCGTGTATAAGATCTTGCGGATCGACGTTGTCCAAACCGTGCAAGTGAGCTATATCTAGATTGCTGTAGTCTTTGCTCACCTGAGACGAGAACTTGGCCGCCCTTTCCGAAATCTCTTTTTCCGTGTATTTCTTCGGGTCCTTCAGGATCTCTTCATGCTCCTCTTTCTTATAGTTGACACCAACTAACTTCGTGGCCACATGATCAATGTAGGTTCCTTTGTTGCTGACCCAAAGTCCCTCGTACCGCTTCCGTTGCGACTCGGAAACGTGGTCGAGGTCGCCGTGGTTCTTCCATGGCTTGTCCTCGTTGAACTGCGTCTTCAACTGTTTCCGCTTGCTCTTCTCTCTCATGGTAGTCTTGAGCTTGACAACATTCGCAGCCCCCTGTGGAATTGTATTCGGGTTTGCGGGGCCTCTTACTTCATAGTCCTCGTCCTCGTCGTCAGCGGAAGAGGGTGGATCATAAACCACTCCTGTTACGGACTTCTTCTTCTTGGAGAAAATACCCTTTTTGCGATGTTTAGTGTGGACATCAGGGTACTGTGGGAATTCGCTCAGGTCTGAACGACGAGGTTCGTACTCTTCACTGGGCCGAGCACTCATCTCCACTCTCGAGGAAAATGACAGATCAACATTCATTGGCGGCGGTTTCCGTCCCGGTTTGGGTTTTCCGTCACTCGAATCGGTGACTAGAGCCTCAGAACTCGATGCCATCTGGCCCATTTGTCCGGAAATGGACAAGTTCGTCATACTATCGGATGTCACTGCGAGGCTCCTGGCCAATGCATTCGACGAGGGAGGAACCGGAATGGGAACTTTTTCTTTCGGGGTGGACGCCCGACGTTTTGGAGGTTCCTCCGGCGTTCTTGTACCCACATTGAGGGCCATAATAGGAGGAGGCACATCACTGTCTTGGTAATCCGAAAAGGCCGAGCCGAGCGACGAGTGAGACTTGCTGCTTGAATAGTTTTGATACAATTCACTTTCAGATTGGGAAGTACTGGGCTGCAGAATGAGAGATGCAGATGAATGATGCGGACTCAACCCCTCTAGTAGCATGGCAGTGGAGTTTTGTTCCGATGCTGGTTGCGATCTCATACGCCGCTGGTCTAGACTTTGACGGAATTCGTTGACTGAAACCTGACTCTTAGCCTTGATCTCCTTGAGCGTACCGACTTTGTTTTTCGAGCTGATGGACCGGCGCACTTGGTCAATCATGTCTTTTGGGTTTGTGCTGGTTGTTATCTTCCCCTTGGAACTGTTGGCGCTGCTATGTTCGTGTTCCGGAGTCCGTGTGGGCAAGCTGAAGTAGTCGCCATTATCCAGCAAAACCGAGTACTGGTCACTGGAGCGCCGAGTACTTCTCGGAGTGCTGGATCCGTAGACTCGAGGCGTTTCGCTCCGAATTGACTTAGCAGTGTGCAGCGAGCCAGGGGTCGTTTTGTGGCCCGATTTTAGAACACCGGGAGAGAGGAGGGCACTCGATCTTTTGTTGTCAGTGGGTAGTCGTAATTGGGACGGCCTTCTCGAGTTAACGGGAGGCGGGGAGTTCCCACTTTTGTTTGCTTTAAAAGCGGCTGTGGCAGCAGCTTGGGCCGAGCTCATAAGGACTCAATGGGGCACGTCTTGATGGAACTGTGATTGTTGATTCGGAGTCTTTGTGCGATACAGGAGTCAATCATCAATTTGTGTAGCGGATGAAGTGAGTTAATGCTTGTCGATGGTGGGGCAGTCTGCGACTAGTTGCGATATAGCACTGCCGCACTCCAGAAATAGCTTGCACCCAAAATTGACAAGCAAGAAGACTAAACTCGAATTCAAATAACAAACACGGCTCACTTTGACGACAAATATCATCAAAAACTTGAGTGATTTTCTCCCTTTCCTGTATTATCTATACCTTGGCCGCCTGGCCTACCTTCTCTTTCCCTTCACAGCGTTGACATTTCTGCCTCTGCCCACACGAACACCAGAGGAACGGAAAGTGTTGCCGAAAGGCGAGATGAAGTTGTCGGCACTTCCACCTCCAATCCATTCCGAAAGCATCTTCTCGCTCTTCTTTCTGTGCCATGCGTCGTCCTTCAATGCCTGTGCATACTCTTTCTGGTCCTCACGGAGAATCACTGGGTCTTGCAAGTTCTTGTGTCTGTTTTCCTTGTTGTGCTGGTAGCCAGCACGGCCCTGCTGCTTCTTGGTGTTCTTACTGAGTGGCGAGGCCAACGAGTACACCTGGCCCTTAGTGATCCACTGGAAGTTCTTCTTGAGATGAGGAGTCACCTTTCCAGTGACGTTGTCGATGGAAACAGCACATCTGAGCAACGTGTCTCCACCACACTTGGAGCAGAAATGCTTTCTCTCGCCCGTCTTGGGTAACGGCGACATGGCAAAACAGGCGTGGCATCTGTACATGTAGTTGCGGACCCGCTTGATCTGCTTACCAGAGGTGTAGTTCATGAGCTTCAAGCCCATTTGCATGGAAACGTTCTGACACGAGAAATCGCCCGTAGAGAGAGCCACGGCAAGCACGTCTTCGTCAGCTGTGTCTTGCACAGACTCGTTCTTGTCCTTCAACATGGTTTCTGTCAAGTTGGTGGGCGTGATCCAATCACCGTCGTCGTCTTCTTCGTCATACTCTTCGGAGATCTCGGCCTCACCCGTGGCCTCAGACTCCGTAGTTTCAGCCTCCACAGCTTCAGGCTCAGCTTCAGGCTCAGCTTCAGGCTCAGCTTCAGCTTCAGGCTCGGCTTGGCTCTCAGGAACTGGCTCCTCGATCTTCTCAGGAGCTTCCTCCCTTGGCTTGTAATTTCTCTTCCACTTTGGCTTGGTAAATTTCTTTTTGCGTGTCACCACCTCAAAGCCATCGTCTTCCTCCTCAGCCTGGGGTTCTTCGGTTTGCTCGCTCTCCTTCTCGGTGGGTTCCTCTCTAGGCTCTCTTGGCCTGTATTCTCTGACTGGCTCCTGCGGGTCGCTGGCAAGTTTTTCGCCGGGGTACTTTCTCAAATACTCATCGCCGTTCTTCTCGTGTTCCAATTCGTAGGCCAATGCAATGATGTGCACATCGTTCATGGAGAGAACGGAGTAGTCACCGGTGAGTTTGGCGAAAGCACTCACTTTATCGATGGACTCCGCTTTGGGCTGTCTGACCACCAACTTGTCTCCCCAGAGAAAGAGCTGGTTCCGTGCATGCTCGTCCCTTAGTTCGGATTTCACTCCAGGAGTCGTGTAGAATTTGGAAGCATATTGTTGTAATGCAGATGCAGATTGTGTGATGAGCGGCGTGGCGTCAAGCACCAACGACTCGATGGCTTTGGTGTCCATGTTGTTTGCAAGTTCGCTCATCGGATGACTTTGGTAGCTGTAATTTTTTCCGCTCTTCGCATCTCATCTGGACTCACTGTGAGCAGGATGCTCGCCACCACTGTGGGGAAGGTAGGAATAAGCAACATAGCAGCCGGTGCTTATTTGCAATAAAAAGCTACATAATTTGTAAAATCTCGACGATTTCTGACTGTAATCCGTCCGACTTACTTTTTTCTCGAACCGTTTCGAAGTGTTGTGAGCCTTGCCCACAGCCTGTATCTCACATGCGAATGGCAAAATGTATATTAAGGTTCAATTCCCCAGCTACACAACACATCATCCACCATGTCCACCGACAAATCCCAAGACAGATTCGTGTTGCACTAGTATGTCAGCTCCTACACAATTGATGGGCACGAGGTCTCTACTGCTCAAACACCCTGACGAATTACTAACCTCAGCCTCGTTGAATCGAGAGCCTCCAGAATTATCTGGTTGCTCGAGGAGCTCGAGCTCAACTACGAAATCAAGGTTTACCAAAGAAGACAAGACTACTTGGCACCCAAGGAGTTGAGAGAGATCTGGCCCACTGGCTTGTCTCCACTTGTCGAAGTCTACAGGGCTGGCAACCCCAAGCCTTTGGTTTTGGCCGAGTCGGGTCAAATCGTGCAACACTTGATCCGTCACTACGACCCTAAGGGCGTTTTGACGCCTGAGACCGAGGAAGACCAGGTGTTGATGGATTACTACTTGCACTTCTCTGAAGGCACTTTGCAGCCACACCTTGTTTCCATCTTGGTGGGAACTTTCGCCGTCAAGAGAGCCCCATGGGGTGCTGGACCTTTGGTCAAATTCATTATGTCGAAGATCAATGAGCAATTTTACTTGAAGAAGGTGAAGATATATCTCTCTGTCTTGGAGGGCCAATTGGAGAAGAAGGGCGGTGGTTTCTTTGTTGGCAAAAAGCTCAGCGGTGCCGACATCATGTTGGAGTTCCCTCTTGTCTACGCCATCTTCGGCTCCAAGGAGAGATTGCAGGCCGCCGGAATCGATCTCGACTTCTCGAAGTACCCCAACTTGGTCAAGTGGTCTAAGCTCGTCTCCGAGCAGCCAGGACGTCTCAAGGCAATTGAGGCAGAGAAGAAAGCTCTCAGCAAGTTGTAAGTCCGTTGAGCAGACGTTGACCGGAGAAACGGTGCAATAAATCAACCGGCTGACTTCGTGCCTAAATTTCGACCCTATTCTGTAAAGGAACTATGTTCGATTATGTTTAAGTTCTGATTGAATTTTTAAAAAAAAATTATTGCTTGATTAGTCACCATAACTGTGATATCAATTTTTGATCTATTTTCTTCGGTGATCTATTTTTTTCAGTAAGCAAATTGTAGCCGTTTTCTATAGTTCTCAGCTGCACGCATTGAACATGCTCATCGCGGTTTTTCGATTCTCATCACATCTGCATTTACTTCCAACCATGGCCAAACAAAGAGGAAGAAGACAGCAAAAGCCAGTGGCTTTCAAAGAAAGAAGTGCTGACAGAAACACCGAACAGCCCGTTTCCGATGGTGAGATTGAGGTCGATGTGGAAGCACAGAATGGAACCACCGAGCCAAAGAAACAAGGTGAGTTCTCAACCGTTTTCTTCGGGTTAGTCGACTCAAACGAGATCGAGTACTTCAAGCAGGCTGAGTCCACTCTCAGTGTCAATGCTTTCGACTCCGATGAAGAAAGAACTGGTTTCATTCGCTCGGTGTTGGAGGAATCCAAGGGCAAAGAGCTCAAGTTGGTCACCAATCAAATCTGCTCCAAGTTGATGGAAAGACTCGTGTTGTTTGCCTCCGACAGTCAGCTCAAGATGATCTTCCACCTGTTCCAAAATCATTTCCCAAACTTGGCCCACCACAAGTACTCCTCGCATGTTTTGGAAACCCTTTTCATTAGATCCGCAGCCTTGATTGAGCGTGAGCTCGCTGCCGACTACCAGATCGACGAAGCTGACGTTGAAGCCGACGAGAACGAACAAAACTTCATCACTTCTACCACCATGGAATCCATGTTCATCCTGATGCTTTCGCTGTTGGCACCTCACTGGACTGAGATGATTTCTCATCAATATGCCTCCCACGTCATGAGAATCATTCTTCTCATCATTGCATCGAAGGAATTGCCCTCGTCTACCATGGCTAACTCCGTTTTGCGGTCGAAAAAGTCCAAGATCGCCAGAAAGATGATTGAAATCAAGGATACCGAGGACTTCAACAGAGCATACCAAGTTCCTCCCTCGTTCAAGGAGGAGCTCAAGAAGATCATCTCTGCTGTCACCACCGGACTTGATACCAAGACCGCTCGTGAGTACGCGGTCCACAAAATTGCATCGCCTGTGCTTCAGCTTGTGTTGCGTGTGGAGGGCATCATCGATAGAGAGCGTCCTATGTGGCACATGATCTTTTTGAATGAAAAAGAAGGGAAGGAGCCCAAGGAAGAGGCATTTGTTGAGTTCCTTTTGTCTGACAGTGTTGGATCCCATTTCCTTGAAGCTGTCATTAAAAATGACGGTACTAGAATGAAGTACATCGAGAGATTGTACAAGTTGTACATGAAGGACAGAGTGCTCAAGTTGGCCAAGAGATCCACGACCGGAGTCTACATCATCCAAGAGTTGATGTTCAAATTGAAGCCGGGCGAGGTGGAGTACATTTTGGATGAGATTGTGCCTGAGATTGCAAACTTGGTGTCCATTTCTGAAAACCAAAACATCGATTTGGCCAAGTCGGTCATCGATGCCTCTATCTCCAGACACAACTACCGCAGAGACGAGCTCATTCAGCAGCTTTTCCTCAAATTCGCTCCAAACTACAACGTTCAGGACCCCAGCGACAGCACTTCCACGGAGTTCTTCGAAAACATCCTCCAGTTGACTGGCTCTACTTTGGGTAACACCAGAGATGACTGGCCCACAGCCGAGGAGAGAAGAAGGGCATTGTTCATGGAGAAATTGATGGAGTACGACTATTCCTTTGTCATCTGCTCTTGGTTGAACTTCATGGCCTTGTCCCCCGAACGGTTCATGCAAATGTGCTTCCACGGTGTGTTCTCGCATGTGGTTGAACACGCTTTGGTGGTCGATATCGCTGCTGAGCAGGAGAACAGAGACATTCAGATCATGAGAAAGAAGTTCTTGAACATTTTCCTTGGACATATCTTCGAGTTGGCCTGTAACTCGTACGGCTCCCACATTGTTGACAAGTTGTGGAACTTTACCGTCTTGTTGCCAATGTACAAGGACAGAGTTGCATCGGAGTTGATGGCCAACTCCCACAGAGTCAAGGAGAGTACCTACGGTAAGTTGGTGTGGAAGAACTGGTCGATGGAGCTATTCGTCAGAAAGAAGTTCGACTGGAAGGCCTTGGTTAAGGCCCAAGAACAGGCGTTGAGCGATCCTAGTGACGAAAGCGCAGCACCACAGAAAGCAAAGAAGCCCATCGAGTTGAAGATGGAAGAGCTTTACAAAAAGAAGCAAGAAGACGAAGAGAGGAAAAAGAGAAAGGCGGAGCATGCGGTGGAGAACTACAACAAGAGAATCAAGTACAGAGGCCGTAACCGTTGATGGGTCTATCATTCTATGTACAGTAATTTATATACAAGTTCAAAGTTTTTTGATGAAATACTCTTTGAGTGTGTCCGGGGAGACGTCAGTTGGACTCTCGACCACCGGGTCTGCGCCCGATTGGTTTTTGGGAAAAGCGACAACATCTCGGATACTAGTGCTGCCAACCAACATGGCACAGAGTCTGTCAAAACCCAAAGCAATTCCCGCATGTGGAGGGCAGCCCATGCTGAGAGCCTTCAAAAGATGGCCAAACTTTTGCTCGTAGTTGTTGATTTCGAGGATGTTCTCGAAGACGAATTTTTGAAGACTAGGATCGTGGATTCTGCGAGATCCACCGCCGACTTCCACCCCGTTAATCACCAAATCGTAGTGCTCTCCCCTGACTTTCAAAGGATCGCTTTCAAGAAGCTCGTAGTCCTCACTGTTGGCCATGGTGAACGGATGGTGGGTGGCCTCCATGCTCAGACTGCAGTATTGAGGATATCCGGCAGCATCAGAGCTAGTAAGTTCAACTGGACTGAAAAGGGGGAAGTCGACGACCCAAGAGCCCACGGCTATCTTGTCAATGTCGTAGTCGGTCGAAATCGAGCCATCCTCCATTTGAATTGGCCTATTCCATTTGTTTGGGTACTTCTCGATGGCAAGCTGTCTGAATTTTCCCAAAGGCGTTGGATTTTCGTATGGTTTGATAGCTCTTGTCGAAAATGCCAACACATCGCCTGGAGCCAAGTTAAGCACGGCAGCTAATTCCGAGTCACTGAATGAACCAGTCTTGGTAAGAACACCTTTCTCGACAAATTTAGAATACCACGAAGCCGCGTCTTCCTCGGTCTTAATTGGTTTCACGTAAGGTTTCCTTTTTGGGTAGTTGATGTCATTTGTGAGATCGTTCGGGAGCTTGTACTTGGAGCCGGGGGTGAACACCTCTTTGAGCACACATGCCTCGAGGACAGGAAACTCTTTTGGAGCGTTTTGGAACGTGAGGTGTTTGGAAATGTCAACAAATGAAAGACTAGACCGCAAGTCCGGTTTGTCAATACCGTATTCTGTCAATGCCTCCATGTAAGTGATCTTGTTGAACGGCACAGACTTATCTTCCTTCGAAAGAGGTTGCAAAACTCCGTCGTGGCCCAATCTATAGATTTTGGAAGAGGCATGCGATTTCCAAACTCTCTGAATAACATCGTCAATGACATCCATGACCTGCTGGCGGTCATTGATGAAGCTGAACTCGAGATCGACCTGGGTGAATTCCGGCTGGCGGTCAGACCGCAAATCTTCGTCTCTGAAGCACTTTGCAAGCTGAAAGTAACGTGTGAACCCAGAACTCATGAGAATTTGCTTGTACTGCTGAGGCGACTGGGGAAGAGCGTAAAATCTGTCTGGTGATCTGGTAGGCACCAAGAACTCCCGCGCACCCTCTGGAGTAGACTTGAAAAGCAACGGAGTTTCGACTTCGACGAAATCGTGGGACTCAACCAATGTGTTTCTGATCAAATGAGCGACCTTGCTCCGCGTTCTCAAGGCATTCTGGAAGAACGGAGTGCGAAGCTGCAAGTAACGGAACTTTGGAGGGATGTCCATAGGGTTGGAGTGTTTCAACAGGTCGAGCTGAGCGGCGTCCGTACCAGCCGGATTGAGAGTCTGGAATTCAGATACCACGAGTTCGTACTCTGCTTTATCGGAATCGTTCTTTTTCTGTTTCTGTTTGACGAATCCACTTACACTCACGGAGTCCTCTGCACCGCTGGCAGCGAGCTGCTCGAACAACTTAGCTGGCGTGTGTTCTGGAGACATGTAAAGCTGGATGATATCGCCATTTGTGTCTCGCAATTCAGCGAACGATCTCTTGGCTTGGATGCGAGGTTTCTTGTGAAGATGGCCGTGGAGTGTGATTGTTTGGTCCGTTTCCTTGACATCTCTCACGACATGCGTGGCATCGGGGAACACGAATTTAGCAACGGTGGCATCTTTCGGCGGCAATTGCGAGTATCGCCTCGCTAGGCGGAGTGTGCCCCGAAACATGGTGTTGGAAGATGTTAAGTACTGGAACTCGTTAATGCGAGCGACTCGGATACAGGCCATGCGATGTAATGCAAGACACTGTCAAGATCGTCCGGGCTTAAATGTTCCGGTATGATTGTAGGACTGGAATCCAAATACTTTTGGCAGATTCTGCCAAGGAAACATTGACTCAATCTTTTGCTCTTAACATTTTGGTCCCGTTTCAAACTTTCATATGTTTGGACTTTCAGGCCATGGAAGCTGGCAAAAATGGTGAAAACTGTATTTACGTCAAATCGAACCTTCTATTCGCATTCCAGATGATAAGCAAAAAAACGAAAAATGTTCTATTGTTTAACGAAATTTTTTCTTTGTTGTTCCCCATACCCCGGTTAGACCCCAGGCGAAGCGATCTGCGCTGCAGCTTGCACCCACGCACGTCTACTCCGCCATCAAACGAAAATCATAAAACACCCTGAGGAACACCAATGATATCCTTGCTATCGGTGCGTTTGCCCCGGCTCGTGGCAAAGGTGCTCATGCCGCTATTCCTCTTCTGCTTCATTATGGCCGTTGTTGTCACCCACTCGGGCGGTAATCGTGCTATATTCGAATCTCGGTATCGTCAAATGAAGTCCTACCTCGATGGCACACTTTTCTCCGACGGGCCAGCGGCGATTATTGAGCCTCAAAACGTCCGTATCTCATTCAAAGCCACAAAAAAGGGCACTAAGGAGCAGATCCTCGAACAGAACCAAGCAATTTACGACAAGGTGCTAGCGCAAGAGATCGACGAACCTAAAGACTTTGACATGGAGTCTATCCGGCCTCCAGAAGACTTGAGCTCCTATGTTCATGCGAATGCCACCATCGTTGCCTTGGCACGCAACAACGAGATCAACGGTATCCAGCGAACAATGAGACAGTTTGAAAAGAGCTTCAACTCGAAGTTCTTGTACCCATACACGTTCATCAACGACCAGCCTTTCGACGAGAAGTTCAAGGCTCGCATCCGGTCATTCACCAGTGCTCCGGTGGAGTTTGTGCAGATTCCAGCTGAGCTATGGGACAAACCGGATACCATAGACGCCGAGAAGGAACGCGTGGCGATGGACAAGCTCGTGGAACAAAATGTGGCCTATGCCAAAACGGCGTCTTACCACAACATGTGCCGATTCTACTCGGGCTTGTTCCACAAGGTTCCAGAGCTTCAGAAGTACAGGTACTACTGGCGTATCGAGCCCAGTGTGAAGTTTTACACTGACCTCAAATACGACGTGTTCAAGTATTTTGAAGGTACGGGTAAGATCTATGGCTTCACTATCGGGCTTTATGATATCCGGCAAAGTGTGGAAACCCTCTTTTCGGAAACCATGCTGTTCCTCAACACGGGAGACAATTACAAGTACGTCAACCCCAACGGCGCATTCCAATGGGTTACGGAGAATCAGCAAAACCCTCTCCATGCGGAAACCACCGGCGGATTTCTGACGTGTCATTTCTGGTCCAACTTCGAAATTGGCGATATGGACTTCTTCCGTGGCGAAGCCTATTCCAGTTGGTTCGACCACCTCGACTCCACCGGCAAATTCTACTACGAGAGATGGGGCGATGCTCCAGTGCACTCGCTAGGGCTTTCTCTCTTCGCCGACAAACTGAAAATTCACTGGTTCCGAGACATCGGATACTACCACGCGCCCTACTTCAATTGCCCCAAAAACAAGAAGACCAAGGGCTGCAAGGCAGGCAGATTCGACACAGATGGCAATACGAACGATCAGAATTGCATGGCCACCTGGATAGACTATGAGATGGACAACTTGGGTTCAGTCTACTAATTGAACCAAATCACATATCGACTTAAGTGGTGGCGACTTCGTGCACCAAACATATCAGTACATAAGACAATACTCAATCAAGCAAAACGTTCATTAGCATTATTGTATTACAGTTATTTCTTCTGGCTTCTGAGTTCCTCCACTCTCTCGTTCATCACTTCGGTGAGTCTGCTGTAAACGGGGTCATTTCTGATCTTGTCACACCAAGAGCTCAATTGGGGGTATTTCTTGTATAATTGCGTTTCACCGGAGCACTCTTTCACGCCAGCCTCGTTGTCAAACAAATTTTCGTAAATAGGGAAAGACAACATGATATCAGCAACTGTGAGCTTGTGCCCAACGAAATATCCCGTCCCCAGCTGTAGCAATCTCTTCTCTAGAAATTTCAAGTTGAGATTGAATTCGTGAATGTAGTATCCGTAGTTCAAGCCTTTGGACACAAGCTTGGCCATCGTTTTGAGCCCTAATGGTGCAATGCGCTTCACTGTGGTATTGATGATCATCGACATCAACACTGGCTGAAGAGTACCCTCAGTATAGTGAATGTAGTAGTCCACCAAGAGTTTCTCGTCCTCTGTTTCTCCGCCCAAGATGTTGTGGGGGTCGTAATGCTTCAAAAGATACTGCACGATCAACCCGGACTCCGCCAATTGTAAAGGCTGTCTGCCATCAGCGAAGTTGATCTCCAAAATCGGAGCTTTTCCCAAGTAGTGGACTTGGCTCAACTCAGGTGGCGCTCTCCAGGTCTCAGCGTCCCGAAGAAAAATCTCAACCTCGTAGTCAAGCTGTAGAATCTCCAACATCCACATGAGTCTTTGCGCTCTGGAGTCGCTGAGCCAGTATAGGGTGAATTTGTCTTTCTTGGAAGTCATTATGTGAATTTTATTATTTACAGAGGCAAAAGAGAAAATTCCATTGAATTTAAGTGACGGTCTTCGCTCATCATGTTTTCCGCATCCAGTAAATCTCCCAAATGTGGGGTACGCACTCAGCTCACCCTTTGCCTAATTGGGCCCACAGTGCCGGAATAGATAGTAATTCTGCAACCTCTAGCGGAACTAGATGCCAAAAAATGTAGGATGTGATATTTGAATGTGACTTCTCAAGATCATAGATTACATGAGTTTTGAATCACGTTATGATCGGAGCAGCACCTGAGATTTGATCACGGTATAGTCCGCTTCTCAACTCATCTAGTTTGATTAATTTCTGTAGGCGAGACTCGATGAACTCGTCCATGATATCACTGCCAGATGTTCTGTTGATCAATGCTCGGATGAAAATCTCCATTTTCAAACACCAAACATTGTCAGAGTCTGTAGGGCTATCCTCGATCTCCAAGCTGTTAAGTTCCTCCACATCCTTGAGTTGTTGCTGTAAAATTTGCAAGTATGATTCACTCGAGTCTTTGACAAGATCCTCCACAAACTGGCTATCTGTCAACAACCACTGCATGTAGAGCCACACAGAGGTGTCATTGGAATCCATGAACATGCCTGTTTTCACCATGTTGAGCTCGTGCTGTAAAACATTTGTGGGTGACAAAAAGCGCTCAGCAGTGGCTTTCTGCTGCTCCAAAAACAGAAGATCCGGTATTTGTCTGACCAAAGAGAAGATCTCGGGGATGAGCTTCGTTCGGTTGTGCCAAGCACTGAAGTTCGCCGTGCTTTTAGTAATATTCTCCGTAGTGTAATCGAATTCTCTCAAAAGCACGGCGAGGATCTTTTGCTTTTCGTCGGCTCCCAGAAGCTTCCGCTTCATCTGGTCCACCACGTACCGTCTGTAGTGCCAGCCGTGAAAGTTTCGACTGTCCATGGTCAAAAGCTTGTGGACAAATCCCAACTCGCGGGCCCAATCTGCTCCACCGTTTGTCTCGAGCTCCTCGAGGCACCATCTTCTATGATTCCAGATCCAGTAGCACTTGGGAAGCCGCTTCATCATCTCCAAGGACATCATCAAATCGCCATTTAGAGCCTGAGTGCGATCTAAGGTCTTGGCTTCGAACAAGGCATTGAAGATGTGGCGACGGTAGTTCCAGACGGCATTGTATTCGGGATTGACCTCAAGAAGTTTTGTCGTGTTTTCGAGCGTTTCGAGGGTGTAGATCTTGTTGGCCTTCTGGCGTAGCACACGGTCTGACAAAGCTCTGTAATTGGCGATTTTGAGCTTGTCTTTTTCCGCCTTCGACCGACGGGCATGTTCTGAAAGCGCCTGTCTTTTGACTCCGTGTTGCTAACTGTTAGTAATGTTAGGGTAGTGTGGTGCTGACTGACATACCATTGTGCTTAGTGGTGTTAACAGTGCGTCACATCCGAGCACCCATTATCTACTCTTTGACATCACGAGCGTAATCAGAACAAAGAAAAAAGTAAGCAATTTATCATTACAACGTTCTTTCGAAATTTCATTTACAATTCTGTCGCTATCATTTCTTTTTTTATGTACAAGTGATTATGCCAAGCTGGCTTTGACCTCAAGATTTCCCACCGGCACCGGGTACAAGCCGCCGTCTTGGTGAGAAGCCTTGAAAAATGAGTAACTTAACACCACGTCGTCGATGTTACGCATAGCAGGATCTTTGGAGAAGTCGGGGTCGATGAAGAAGAACACTGGCATGTCCACCTCCTCTCCAGCTGCCAATCTCTGTTCTTCGAAGCAAAAGCACTGGATCTTGTTGAAGTACTGGGCAACATGATCAGGAGAGACGGAGTATGTAGCCATGCCCACGATATCTTCGCTCGAGAGATTCTTGGCTCTGTAGAATACCAAGGCTGTTTCGCCAGGAACGATGTGGACCTCTTTCTGCAATGGAGTGAACTTCCAAGGTAACACGCCGGAGGCCTGACAAGTGAAAGAGATTTTGATGCGCTTGTTGGTTTCAACCGGGATGACTTTGTCTGGGGTGAACACACGAGAGTCAGTGATGGGCACGCCTCCCCATCCAGTTCTTTTACAAAGATATCTGTAAAAGGGGACAGCAATACACGAAAGCCCGGCGAAGAACATAATAACGGAGCCGGAGTAGTAGGCCGCACTTCTGTTCCGCATCTTCATGTTTTGCTGCTGTTCTTGCTGAAGCCTGAGAAGGGTGTCTTTCACCTGAGTTTTGTCTTTTCCCTGGGCTTTGGAGATGTTATTTAGGAGGCGGCTAGGAGTGTGGAAGTTTCTCATGGAGAAGTTCAATCTGCCGAAGCCTAGGCTTCTGATGCCGATGCGCCCCATCAGCATAATGTAGTACTTGAAAGTGTTGATGGCAGTGCGACTCAAGGACTGTGGGCTGACAAGAATAAAGTGTCCGCACATATGAGGAAAGACCTCAGGCTAAAAGAAGAAAATACGTTGATAGTATGTTGATATTATTTACCGTTGTCACATGAGCAACTCTTGCAACTTTTCGTTGGTGTATTGGTCGTTGGATGCAAGAAGGGCTCCAAGTCCCGCGTCGCCCATCTCCAGTCTAAGAGCACCAATCTTCTCCGCGACATACACTTTCAAGTTCACAGAAAACACCGGGTCATGCGTTTGGATCAACTTTTGATATCTGAGTTTTTCACCATGCGGCAAGATGTCGGGGTCGAGGTATGAATAGTTGTCGATGTCTCCGTAAACCAGGTCGTCATCATAAGCCTGGCAGGAGCCAGAGGTATCTTCTTGGACCTCTTCCAAGAACAAGAAGCATTTGCGCAAAATGTCGCCAATCGCAGACTCAAGCCCGTACAATGCTTTCGGGGCTCCATAAAATGCCAAAGCCAAAAGTGCCAAAAGGTTGATTTTTTTGTTCCTTGGATTGCCATTGTTCTTGTAGTATGACACCCATAACTCGAGAAAACTCTTAGTGTCAATAGCCAAATGGTCAAACACCTTGAGGAACATCTCTGGGGATTTCACAACAAGTCTGGACAACACAAGAAGAATTTTGTTAGCAAGGACAACGCTTTGGTTTTCGTCCAAAACGTAGTTTGCCATGGAATTCATCAATCCACTTCCAATCAAAGCGGTCACGAAGTTCTCGTTTCCACTCTCCAGGAGGAATAGTATATCCATGAGCGAGACAAAGACCTCAAACCCGTCATCTCTCATTGTGGAGAGATAGCCGGATAAAACTCTGAAAATCTCGACACCAGTTTCGGTCTCGAACAAGTGCGGGGCTAGCAAGGCATAGGACCTGATGATGGAAAGAATTGTGGTCAAGATCTCGGTGGACTCGACCAATGCAGGTTGGGTAAGGCTGAAGAACGAAAGAAGCTCTTCATTGAGAGGTGTGTTTGCTGGGTAGTATTGGAGAGTTGCCGCCCATAAGTCGTATCCATCTTCCGAAAGCAACGAGAAGTATGTGGAGCCTTGAGTGCAGCAGCTTTTGATCAATGGAATGGTGATGAAGTGTGTCTCGGTGGAGTTCTGGTTCAATGAAATGACCAAATTCTTGAGCACTCGCAAAAGCGAGGTCTTGAGGATGTTTTCATCGTTGCCATCTGAGGATGAGGTCTCCCAATATTTGGGAACAATTTGTAGGATACTCATAAGAGTCACTTGATCGATCAAAGGATTGCATCTTTCGAGCAAAACTGCCAAGGTATCCAACACATAGAGCTTTGATTCGGTGAACGAAACGTCCTGAAGCAATTTGATGGCAAGGGTGATGAACTCCTTCAAATAGGGCTGGAAATCTTGCTTATTGAAATCCCAATCATTGATGACCGTTTTCAAACTTTGAAGTGCAGTCAATCTCACGACTTTATCGTTGATCTTGTTCTCGGATTGGAGAAGTGTCATCAAAAGCTTGTAGATTTCGACCCGGCCCTCTCTGGAGCAGTCAATCACCACCCATGTGCTGATGATCAAGCATATTCTTCTTTTGATGATTTTGTTTTCGACAAGATCGTTTCTCAATGCCTCCGGAATGAATACTTGAGTGAGAAGCTTGTCGAAGCTGACCTTATCGGCAATAGAATCTCCAGAAAGTTGGAATGTGCAGAGGGTGGAGTCTTTAAGCAAGATATTCTCCACGCTATCGTTGCTGGCCAAACCGTTCGATATCTTGTTCAAGATGAATTCGGAAACGTCGTCCTTGAAATATTTGATCACGTCCTGATAGAAGTTTTCGGCACAGGGTCTGACCTGATATTCCCAGCTCGAGCTCATCTCTTCGTTGGTCCACTCTTCTGGCTCCAAAAGCCAACTCTCCAAGTCAGAAGGCTTTAGACGCAAATACCAGTTGATGATCAAGTCACAAAGCTCCAACACAACCGAAGTTGTGAAGAACTGATTTTTGAGAATGCTGATTGCATGACTGACTTCTTCCTTCTCGTTTCTCTGCTTCAAAGTGACCGCACCTTGCTTGTACACGTATGTGACCAACTTCTTCAAGATTAAAAACCCTTTGAGGGCCAAGACCTCCCAGAAATCGTTTTCCTCTGAGCTTTCGTAAATGACTTGTGCCTTGTTCTTAAGCAACGACAAGAACGTCGAAGTGATCTCCATCGAGCACGGCATGAGAATAAAGCTTGTTGGATTTCCATTAATCAAGTTGACGTACAACTTGCTGTATGACTTGACATACTTCTCTAGTAAGTCGGAAGAGTACTTCTCATGCTCCATGACCAAGGCTTGTAGATGACCAATGGAGATTTTGAAGAACTCGGTGATATCCTGATTCTTGTGTGGCTGTTCAAAACCCTCAGGGATGATCCGACGAAGGTTTTTCAAACACATGTAGCATATCTCCATGATGGTGAGGTCCAGAGATGAGGTCCACATGTGGAAAAACTTGAGGTACAGTTTGATCAAAATGGGCAACAACAACGGGGCTTTGCTCTGGAATGCATGGCGAGCTCTTCCAATCCGTGCCATAGACACCGACTTGATGATTTGATTGAGGATGACCAACAAGTTGTTGGCAGCCACCAAGTTCCCCTTGACAAAGATGTGATCTTCGAGAGATTTGCTCAAATCGTCGAACAAGTTGGGCCATTCACCCGGGAAATCAAAGCGTACGATACGTGAAATGGCGTGGGCATTCTGGATGGTCAACTGACTGTTCTTGTCCTCGAGCATATGGAACACCCGCTCTCTGATCTGGGCCTTCTCCTCCTTGGAAATGGCATTTGTTCTTGAGGACCGCCAGTACTTCTCAATGCCGTTCTTGAAGCAAATAATGGCCATCCATCTGATCCCCAACGGTAGATCGCTCTTGAGGTATATGACTTGGAGGAGGTAGTGGAAGCCAGGCTCGATTTCCCACGCCTTCAATTGTTGTTCCGCCTCCTGCTGGATAGGACCTCTGTTTGGACCATCTATCACGGTTAGCACATCGAGGAGTGCTTCGTAGGTCAAGGTCATAGTTGGAGGGGTAAGTGAGAAGTAGCTGATGCCTATATTTTTGCAATAGTGTGAGTGCAGGACACGGACATCACCACCCACCAGACTCCGTAAATCGGTTCCATTACAAGTTGCGAGCTTATAGTCGGCTCGGTCATCAAGAAAGACTATTTCAAACTTTTCGCCGTATTTAAGATTGGGCTGTGTGGTGTTGTCACCTATACCTTCGATGCGGTGAGATACTACAGAAGTCAAAACCCCATATTAATTAAAAAGCTCTAATCCCCTAATTAGAACGGCCCGACCAGTAAATTATCAAAATCAATCAGGCGACAAGATCGAAAACCGTCTCCCGGCCCCCACAATGTGTGTATGTGTGTGTGTGTATGTTTGTGGTGGGCCAGGGTGGACGGCTCAGACCGTGACACCTATTAAAGTACCCCATTAAATCTTCTCAACGCTTTCAGATTTCTGCGCGACTTCGTCGGTAGAATCGTCGTCGATTCTCTGGTTTCTGACTCTCTCGAACAAAGCGTCCTGCTCTTCCTTGGTCAACTCCTTGTTCTTCTTACCCTTGATGTAGTACATTGGGTTGAGCTGCTTCATTTGGAGGTTCTTGCAGAATGGCAAGTGTCCCTTTCTCTCCTCGTAGTACATCAAAAAGATGACGGTGATGATGAAGACCCAGTAGATGTTGTAGGAAATCACGGAGCCGTAGGTGGCCGAGTTTTGCCAACCCAACAACGAGTTGAACACATCCCAACCATTGTCAAGCTCTGGGTTGCAGCAGTTGACGTGCCACACAGACTTGGCAATGTCGTAAGATCCAGGGCCGTCACCGCTCTCCGATGCGTCACCTCCAGTCAATTGGTTGAATCTGTAAGTCTCGAAGTACCAGACAGCTCTGGAGAACAAACCAGCGGCGATCAAGTACAAGATGCACGTGGAGATGATCAAGAAGATTTGCATGGAAACGGTCGATCCGAAGTAGTACAAGCCAACACCCACGAGAATACCAGCGATCAAACCGGTAACCACTGGAAGTGGGAACGAACTGGCAGGGTGATGGGCACCATTTCCAGCAAGACCAGCACCACCAACGAACACAACGGCTTCCAAACCTTCTCTCAAAGTGGTGATGCATGGCAAGATGAACATACAGTACTTCTTGGTAAGGTGGCCGATACGGAAACGGCCCTTGCCTTGTGGCTGCTCCTTGACCAAAGCCTGAGCCAACTTGACTCTCCACTTTTCCTTCATCTTGTTCACACGCAACATGGCAAGTCCCATGAAGGTAATCAAAACGGTAGCGAACACACTGAAGACACCTTCCCAAATGTCCTCACTGTTTCCGTAAACATCTTTTCCAATACCGTAAAAGGCACCAATGAAGCCAGCACCAATGCAAAGACAGATGATGAGACCCACAATGGATCCGAGCCAAACTTGTCTTCTCAAACGCTTGTAAACCTTGGGATCGTCAGCAGCACCTCCAAGACCTTGTTTCAAAAAGGCCAAAAGCACCGAGACGACCACAACGGCCTCTAAGGTTTCTCTCAAAACCACAAAGAAAATCTGGACGTTATAAAGTCTGAAAGGATTCGACATTCTGCAGTGGGTCGGGCGGGGGACGCTATATTAAGCAGAACGCTTCCTGAGGCAAACTGTAGGGGAACAGGGGATTAGAAAGTCAGACCTAAGGAAAGGAAAGGAAAAACAGAAAGTTGGCCTGGGATCCGGGACTCATTTATACTTTTTCGGGAACATGTAGCGACTGAATTCCACAGTGCATGCATACGCACCTAAGAGATGCCTGGATATTGAGCTCTGTCGGGTATGTATGCCCTCCTGTATCAAACCACGTCAAGCCAAGACTTTTGGACTTGGATTTACGATCTTTAGTATGGAAACCGGGGAAACGTCTTGTGTGAAGGGAAGGTCCGTGATAAGGAAGGATTCAAGTTGCATTCTTACAGAAACTGGCTCTGATGTGTTTCGAAGAAGATCTTTTCGTATGTGTCTGCCGGACTGATTATTTTGATTAAAGGAGTCAGCGCCGGTAAATCATCTTACTGGCTGAGAACCCTCGGGTGTGCACGCTACGCCTGCGGTAGTGCAGAAAGAAAGCATGACAGATTTATCGCTGCCATCAATCTGAGGAGGTCCAACTCTGTTGTTGCCGGAGTAATGGATTTTAGCCGGTAAAAAGAAGGTAGAGTACTTAGGTATCTATGAATGTATTCCACAACAAAAGAGGTACAACTTACAGCGACAACTGCTTTCGAAACAGACAGCATCCTCAGATCTGACAGAATGCAGAACCTTGTGGGTCGCACTCCTTATTGGAATATGTAGGTTCGGTCCGTGGAAATGGCACAACTACGAGCCGTAGCCGGAGCTGAGCCCATTTGGGTAAAAAGTCTTTTTTTCAGGGTCTCAATTGGCTACAAAAACTCTGCGACGTTATACACGAATGAGCATCGAAATTGTGCACCCGATGTCGGCTCTAGGCGGTGACCGTTAGTGATGCATAAATTTTTCTTGGCTCTCGGCTGATTATGCCACATCGGAACACTTGTATTTTCTCCGAGAAAAATGCTTCGACAATGAATTTTAGAGATTAATTAGCTTCTAGGCTTTTTCTCGTCTTCTCTTTGGATGCTTTCCAGCGTGTCTGGCCTTCCTCAAGTCCCACAGTTGCACTCATTTACGTCCGAATATACTACTGCGCCTTTTTATCGTCATTAAATCAATGGTACAAACAAACGTCGTTCGCTACTCCGAGCCCTGCTTCATAAGCTTCTTTCCCTTGCTGAAGAATTTCCGCCCTAGATTGGAAGCTTGAATGCCGAAGTTTCCAGTATCCATCTTGTCACGAACAGAACTAACTTTACTTCTGATCGATGTATGTCTCCGGAGGTCGTTATGTTGAGCGTTCTGGTATGCTTGAGACGCCAACTTGCCGATCTGTATCTGTGGTGCTGATTCAGTAGACTTGAGCACTTCCTGGAGCCAGTAAGACAACCCAGTGTCGTAGTTTTCTTCGTCTAGTTTTGCTTTCTTCAATAACTGGATACGGTCTGCCGGCTGGGACTTTGTCATAATCTTCTTCCAGTCAGAGACGGGATAAGCCTGTTTAGCTGGTTTAGGAACAGCCTCCGAAGATGCATGAGCGCTATGTTTCAAAGCATCGGTCATTTCGGAAGACGGAACCCGTTTTTCAGAACTTTCTTCCTTGATCTCACTCAAGTTGTCTGCCGACTGAGCCGGGGTTTGTGGTTCCTCCTGAAAAGTGCCACCTTCATAGGGATGTTCTCGAAGAACAGATGGCACGGACGGAGCCGAGCGATTCTTTGTTTGGTCGACGCCTAGGCTACCGGGACGTGATACCATCGACATGACATCTGGTCCCTGACTTTCCGTATCAATATTGTCTTCTCTGATCTCGTGCAAATTGTTCTCGATCGTATCTGGCACAGAGACACAGCTGGAATTCGTGAAGGATTCCGCGTAGCCCGAATTGTTACCCGTGAACCGGTTGTAGACTGAGTCGGTCTTGTTGTAAAGACTCACGTTCATTTGGGACTCGTTGTCGTTATCGTTCACGAACTGGTCTCTGTACTTGTTCGTGTTGGGTGTCCAATTGCCCATGTTGAAAGTTGCATTCGATACGGTAGACTCTCTTCTGGAGCCTGGCACAACTCCTGGAATGGAGGGAGGAGGTAATGAGGGAAGGGACGCAAAAAGCGCAGAAGG
Source organism: Metschnikowia lopburiensis (nom. inval.) (assembly GCA_030563105.1). Classification (NCBI taxonomy): domain Eukaryota; kingdom Fungi; phylum Ascomycota; class Pichiomycetes; order Serinales; family Metschnikowiaceae; genus Metschnikowia; species Metschnikowia lopburiensis (nom. inval.). The sequence continues at coordinate 1,032,633 of JAKUBC010000001.1, forward strand.
TGCGGTATTTGCGGCCGAATTTGGCTCCAGTTCCAGTCTTTGTGGAGCCCCCTCGGCGGGGAGAGTTTCTCTAGAGATGTTGACCGACTGCGTCCAGGAAAAATTGGTTTGCGACGAGTTGTTGGACGCGTTCACGAAGTCCGGATCATTGTCCGAGAATGCAGGCGCCTTTCTGACCAGCCCCCTTATCATACTAGACATGAAGTTTTGATGTTCCTGTTCGATGTCGCCGTCAAAGTTTCCCGGCATGCTCACAATTTCAGAAACCGACTCCATTTCGGCGGAGTCACGGGAATTGTCTGCAGCCTCACGAGAGATGTCTGTGGTGTCACGAGAGATGTCCCCCGAGTGGCGGGATATGTCGTCTGAATGGCGAGATTCCTCCGGCTCGCTGGTCTCTGGTTTCTGCTCATTTGAAACGTAAGAGGCCCGCTTCCGCTCGTCGTCGGAGCCATAGTCTAACATGGACAGGCTCTCCATTTGCAGTAGATCGTTGATGAGCGAGTCCAAGGCTTCTGTGTCCACACGACGACCGGCTGTATGCTCGTCCTGGTGGGGAACGGGGCTCAGTAGACGGGAAGGTTGATCTTTGAAAAGAGGGCTGCTGGGAAGAGAGTGATCCGACTCCTCCGGAACATCACGACGTTCCTCGAAGTCCGAGCTATCGCTGTCGTTGTCGCTATGGTTCAAGTTCATGCGATCAATGGAAAGAACCAAGGGATCATGAGCCCTGGCACTCGAGCCCGCAGCACCAGTATCGGCTCTTGATGGAACTTGGCTCAGGTACACGGAACTCGTGTTCAGAGGCAAGAACTGTTTGTTTTCGGAGGAAGGAGTTGTTGTTTCAGGCTCCACAGGTGTCGGTTCAGCATGTGGTTCAGCGTAGGGCTCAGGTTGTGTAGGCTCGGAAGGCTTAGGACGCGTGGGTTCAGAGGGAATGGGCTCGAGAGTTTGTGTCTGTGCCTTTCTGAACAAATTTAGCGAGTCTGGCTCCATCTGGATCAGGTCGGCGTCCAGGGCAAAGCTGCGCTCCGACATGGTCGTTTCGGGACTATGGGGAAACAGCTGGTGGGTCAGGAATGTGGGTGTGGGAGGCATCAAGTCCTGGCCTGGGGCTGAGCTGGTGGAAACATTCAAAGCTCTCTTTTCGAGTGATTCTGACTTGGGCTCTTGAGATTGTGTTGTGGACTGGTGATACTGTGGTTCAGGTTCAGGGATCATGTCTTGTGAGGTGTCCTGGTACTGGCCATCCGGGGTATCCAGGTCGTAGTGGCCGTGTCTTCCTTCAGCCTGGTAGTTTTCGGTTTCGTCAGCCTCCTCGTCATCGTCATCGTCATCGTCGTTGTCGCTTTGTGCCCGCATGTGGTCGATCGAAAGCACCAAAGTGGAGCTGCTGACCTGGGGCTTCCCGTCTGTCACGGGCAAGGATTCTGACGATGCCATGCGCTGGTCGTCTTCGTCGTCGTAATCATTTCCCCATTCGTCGCCGTAGCTGGGCATGTCTGCTTTCACCCACCGGGTGGATTTCTGTCGCTCAAACTTATCGGCCATGGTGTTGGTGGAGTCACGGTTCGCGGTGCTAACAATAGCTGCGCCATGCGATCTGCCAAATATAGAGGAATCAACAATGCGATGCGAATCTGCTTTTCTTACTTTTTTGTGCTACTTTGTTACTGTGAATCTTTTGTATATCTTGTCGCTTTCGACTTTTCTTTCCTTTGTTGCTTCTTTACATGATAAAGGCCAAGTTCATGTCCTGTGGGTGCGAGGCACTCAACTGGGGCTTCTGTGAGTACTTCCGCGAAAGCATTGTTCTCATGTTGTTCAAGAGCGACAAGTAAGACTGGTTCTGGCCCTGTGTCAACACGCTGATGAACGCCCAGCTCATGGCTCCGGTGTTCTTGCCCGCCTCCATCGCGTCCGCAGACGTTTGGTCGTCCTTGCATCCAGAAAGCGAGATCACGTCGGCAGCAGACATCTTGCTCCGGATGATGGCGTCACGGTTGCCGCCCTGGTGGTTGGTCACCTTCTTGAACACGCCGGACACCGCAGACATGGCTCCCGAAATGTTGCCCGTCTCGTAGTTGATGAGTGCTTTCAAAGCTCCCGTACCGGCATCTTTCCACAAGTTGGGCTCCTTCACCACACCCTTGGTAGAGTACACGAAGGGCAAATCCAACGCCGTGCCGGAGTGGCACGCGTCGAACAACGCGGTCAATCTGCACCCCGGGGGCAATGGTTTAACCATGATGTCGTGCATTTCGTCGTCGATGATGGGCCCGGCTCTTTCAAAGTCCACCGGGTACACACACGAGTCGAACCCTTCCTCCTCGTCACCGTCTTGGTCGGGCACCAAGCCACCGTGGCCGGACATGTGGAAGAAGTAACTGTCGTTTGGTTGGGCGCCGCTCACAAGCCATTGCATGGCGTTGATGATGTTTTGACGCGTGGGGATCCGGGACGGGTCGCTTTGGTCGTCGGTCAAGATCACCATTTCATCGTACGAGTACCCGTAGTACTGGGTCAAGAACCGGCTCATGTTCTGCACGTCGTTGATGCAACCCCTCAACTCGTTCCGACTGTTGAAGTAGTTGATGCCCACCAACAACGCCTTCTTGCGCCCGGTACAGTTGGAGTATTGGAAGCTCATGTTGCTGTTCTGGCCGAAACTTTGAGGCGCCGTGGGAGGAGCCAGCATGTTGCCGTTGCTGTTGTTGTAGTGTCCGTTGGAATCGTAGGACTGGTTTGGTGGTGGGGCGCTGGCCCGGTTGTACCCATGGTTGCTGAACTGGGCGTTCTGCTGCTGCTGGTACTGCTGTTGCTGCTGCTGGAACTGGGGCGAGTTCAAGTCGGGGCTGGAGTACCCCCACGAGCCCACCAGTTCTTGCGGTCTGTTGTAGCCCTGATTGCCATAGTTTTGGTTCTGGTTCTGGTAGTTTTGGCTTTGGTAGTTCTGGTTGCTTTGTCTGTAATTCTGATGGCTTGGCGCTTGCCCGCCATACGTTGGTCTGCCGCCTCCGGGAAACATGTTGGTAACGTCGATCTGATGTCGGTTATGCAGGGAACGCAGGGGCAGGCTGAGCATGGAAGCGAGGCAGACACCGGAATTGCAAATTACATAAGAACAAAAAAAAGAAAAAGAGAAAAGAAGTTTTAATGACATTTAGGTATACTAAAAGAAGAGGCAAGTTTTGAAATAAAAAGAAGGTACTATAACAATTTCTGAGTTCTGAAGTTCGAACATGATCTTGATTATATAGTTCATTTGATACAAGCTGTCAAGCAGCTCACAACTTGGAGTTCTCGGCGGTGTTCTGCGAGATGACAATGCCTGGGTACAAGTCGCCAAGCAATCCGCCCAAGTGCCAGAAACCTCCGTCCACGATCTGGATGGTTCCCGTCACGTACGAAGCAGCAGGCGAGAACAAGTAGACCGTCGACTCGGCAATGTCTCTGGTGGTACCCCAGCGGGCCAAGGGCACCTTCTTGCCCACGTTCTCCTTGTCGCTCATCAACCGGGACATACCCTCGGTACCCTCGATTCCACCTGGGGCAATACAGTTGCACCGAATGCCCAAGGGCCCGAGTTCCACGGCCAAAGCGTTGGACAAGGCATCAATACCAGCCTTGGCGGCACCCACGTGCAGCTGCATGGGCACACCGTAGTAGTGGAGCGTGGCGGACACGAACAACACTGAACCCTTGGATTTCTTGAGCTCGTTGAAGCAGGCCTTGACCGTGTTGAAAGAACCCAACAAGTCGATCGACACAACGGACTTGAAAGCGTTGGCAGACAAGTGATTGAAGTCGGACAAGAAGTTACCAGCGGCACCGGCAATGACAAAGTCGATTCTGCCCAACTCCTTGACTGTGGTTTCCACGGCGTCGGCCAACTGGTTGACTTCTCTAACGTCAACGTTGGCAATGCCAATCACCTTGGCGCCGTCTCTGAGCGCCTGGATCTCCTCGGCTGCCTTTTGGGTTTTTTCGGGGTTTCTGCCGACGATGACGGCGTTGGCTCCAAGAAGCACCAATGCTTCGGTTTGCACCCGGCAAATGGTGCCTGCACCGCCGGTGACAAAGGCGACTTTGCCCTTGAAGATGTCTGCTTTCCAGGAGCTGTTTTCCACAAATGACCGGTCCAAACTGCTCATTTTGAATAGTTGCTGGAGTCTCGGATCCCTCGCACGTTAAGTACTCATCGGTGAACATGCGCGTTTTGCGGGGTACCGAGGGTCTCGGGTAGATTATCACAGGGTGCGGCCGAGCGAACATTAGTGAACATGATAGCGAGATTTTAGGCTTTTTAATCCGAAAAACTAAGTGATGGTTTTCTTGAGATTTTGCTCTATTTACTTATTTCGGTGCACCAGCTGGCTATTAACGACAATCAACGCCGTTCGCTAGGCGTAGGGCAAAGTGCGATTGTCAAACTGAGAACAAAACTGAACATCAGAAAGAGTTACGACAGATTGTTCGAAATCTGGATCTTTGAAGAATGATTTTTCACCCTGGAACTCACACAAGGAGGTCTAGTAGAGAATGCCGTAGCCCCATAGTTCCTGACAGCTGGGCATGGGCATGTTCCTGGCACGGTCCAATTTCTCTTGGTCAGTGAAAAACCAGCCATGGGCGTCTTCAATCATCTCCTTCTGGCGGAACTTCTCTCTGCTGCACTGCGTTTTCCTTTCGTCGATGTAAGTCTGTTCCACCTTACGGTCTTCCCTCCTCAACTTCAGTGCACTCTTGTCGCCCCCGAACTTGTCGTTGACGTAAAATGGAATCTTGTATGTGGGTGTTTCTCTCTTCGTGGAGAATTGTGTCGTGGGCACAAAAGAGTAGTTAGGAGGGCTTTCTCTGGAGAGAAGCGATGAAATGATCGTGGCCAAGAAGATAAGAAGAAGCGGAGCAAGCTGTTTGAGCACATCGTACAAAGAATCCGTCTGTGTGCCATTTGCCTGTGTGCGTTGTCTCTGCTGCTGCTGCCTCTGTCTCTGTCTCTGCTGCTGGGCGTAGATGTTGCTGAACGGATCGAAGCCGTTTCCTCCGAAAGTCTGGAACGTGAAGCCGTTGTTGTTGCCGAAGGAGAAAGTGTTGCCCGGGGCGCCGCCACCAAAGAACATTCTGAAGATATCATCGTCGAACGAAGCGGTTTCGAAGCCGCCCCGGCTGAATCCGCTGGTGGCGGACGACGATCCACCGTCGCCGTAGCCAGCGAACCTGGAGTCGGGATCCGAGCCCGTCTGGTCGAAAATCCGCTTTTTGCTGGGGTCACTCAACACGCCCCATGCCTTGTTCAAGAACTTAAACGCCTCGCTGGCCCGTGGGTGGGAGTTTTTGTCGGGATGGAGCTTGACGGCCAACTTGCGGTATGATTTCTTGATTTCCGAGTCCAGTGCCGATTTCTCGCACTGTAGAATCTCGTAGTACTGGTCTGGCTTGCAGGCCAACACCTTCAAGACCACGGACTCGTGCTCTTTCGTGTACGAGGCCATGCTAGAGTGATCGGTGGGAGCTGGAGAGTGGCTTTTTCGATAGTTGAGCTTTCCTGCAGGGTGCGGGCGAGGGGACCTGGAGAAGGCGGTGGAAGCTGGCCATTGTGGATAAGAGATTGATAATGTCTTCAAGGTCGTTGCTCGGGGTCGTTACTTCAGTTGTGTCGAAATTCATCTTTTTTGTTTTTTCTGTTATCTTTCTTTTTTTTTTTTTTGAGTGCCCCTGGTGCCTGGAATGGGTCTGGCTCATGGTCTAGTTCGCACCTAAGCCACCGTCTTTCATCCGTGACACGCTAAGAAGCTTATGAAAGCATTTTCTAACGGCAGAATTCCGCTTGAGATCAGTGACCGAGATCTGGCTACAGGCGAACAAGGTTATCCACAGGTCTATCTCCAGATCATCGACAAATTAAACTCTGCGAGGAACACATACAGGTGCAAGTTTACGAGTGATCACGACAAGCCCAGTTTCGCCCGGGTTGTGGCAAGCATTGGTGGAGATCAGGTAATTGTTCCGGGAATGGAACCTTATTCGATCGATGTCATGACGGTCATGTTCCACATTACCGACCGGCAGAACATCTCGGCATTTGCTCTGCTCACACAGCCAGGTTGATAAGTTTGCGTAGGAGCGACCGGACCAATTCGAAAGTCGGGTTGAACCCAAACACACAATGCTTCTAAATTTTGCCAACAATTGAAACTTTCTCTTTTTTCCAAAACCAATAAACCGTCACCGCCCCTCAGCCCCCGACTTATTTGTCATCGGCGCCAAGATGTTCCTGAAGCATGACTTTACAATAGCGTGGGCCTCATTCCTACCGGACCCACCGAGAACGGGGTGCAGGACCGCGCGCAGCTTCTTCGGTGGTTTTGCGCAGGTGACCAATTCTTGGCTATTTATAATTTGCGGCCGGCAATAAAAGCCGCTGCAAACCACTTTTTTCCGCCCACTGATCCACGTTCTGTTCCACCACCCCACTACGCAATTCATAACCGCCAATTGTGGTCATTCCTTGCATTCAATCCTTACACAACCGCTAAAAACTACGCGTCTCAATTAGAAAAAATCGCCCCCAGTCTTAACTATGCAACTCACCAACTGCTTAACAGTTGCCGCTGTGTGGGCTTCTGTGGCGGCTGCCGCGGCCACGCCGCAAAAGCAACAGTCCAAGCCCGTCAAATTGGACTTCACCGTCTTGAGAGGTGACTCCCGCTCCAACGCCCGGAAACACAAACGCGCCGAGCTTGTGGCTCGTGCCGACGCCGAGGGCCTGGCCGAGCTCGAGTTGATCAACAAGCAGACCTACTACTCGGCCAAATTGTTGATTGGCTCCAACGAGCAGGAGAACGAGGTCTTGGTCGACACCGGCTCCTCCGATCTTTGGGTCATGGCCGCCGACGTCCGCTGCAGTGCTTCTACGTCGTACTCCAAGAGAGATACCGAGGGCAACGTTTTCCAAGACAAGATGAGAAACATGGACTTCTTGGAAGATCTCGCTGCCGAGGCAAACGCTGAAAAAGCCGGCTCGAAGGCCACCCGGTCCGAGAAGGCTTACATGATTGCCGACAAGGTTGAGCAACGTGCTGAAGCATCCTACATCACCATTCCCGCTGGAGCTCTTCCCTCGGAGCTTGCCAGTCTCCTTGGCTCCGACTACTCTATCATGACCACTGTCACAGGCGGTGGTAGCGGTGGCAGCGGTAGCGGCAGTGGCAACAGCGGCGCAAGCGTCGCCGCCTCAGCATGCACCGGTTTTGGTGCACTCAGCACCGATAGCTCGGACTCTTTCAAGCTCAATTCCTCGGCTCCCGCCTTCTCCATCAGCTATGCAGACGGCACGTTTGCGGATGGTGTTTGGGGAAGAGACACCATTGACTTTGGTGGCCACAATGTCACCGACTTCAGTTTCGCCGTTGTCAACAGCACTGATTCTGAATTCGGTGTTCTCGGTATTGGTCTTCCAGGCTTGGAGACCACATATTCCAGCAGTCTGCGGGGTTACATGTACGAGAACTTCCCAATGAAATTGAAGAGAGATGGCATCATCGACAAGGTCGTCTACTCTCTCTATTTGAACACCAAAGACGCCTCCGGAGGCTCGGTTTTGTTTGGTGCTGTGGATCACGCCAAGTATTCTGGCCAATTGGAAACTGTTCCCTTGGTGAACATTTACTCGGGATATTACGACCACCCTATCCGTCTTGACATCGCCCTCAACAAGATTGCTTTCGAGAGCAACAGTCAGAACGTCACAATTTCCACGAGCTCCATTGCTGCCTTGTTGGACTCTGGTACCACTTTGACCTACTTCCCTACTGAGATTTTGGAAGCCTATGCCGAGCTGTTGGGCGCCAAGTACGACAGTTCCGCCGGCCTTTACCAGGTGGACTGTAAGTTCAACACTGGTCTGGCATATGCTGTGTACACCTTCTCTGGTGTGGTGATCAAGGTTCCTTTGTCTGACATGATCATCACGCTGCGGAGCGTCTGCTACCTCGGAGTTTTGGAGTCCACCAGTTCTAGCTCTCAGTTCCAATACGCAGTCTTGGGTGACAACTTCCTCCGTAACGCCTACATTGTGTACAACTTGGAGGACTACGAGATTTCCATGGCTCAGGCAAAGTACACCAGTGACGAAAACATCGAGGTTGTCCTGGACAGCATTCCCCTGGCTGTGAAAGCACCAGAGTACTCGTCTACGTCTTTGGCTTCGGACATCAGTGGGCTGTCCTCCAGTGAGCTCAGCAGCTCTGGTCTCGGCAGAAAAAGTGGTGCTGGCAGATCTTCTGTTACTGGGTCGATGTTTGTCTTGATTTTGGGCATCTTTGCGTTCGTTGCACTTTAGTTCCGTTGTATTTTAATAAAAGTATTTTTCGAGGAAGCAAACTTCGATCCCATTGATGTAGGATGTTGGATATTTTGGACGGTATTCCGTCCTTGGTTTCTTTCGTATGTCTCAGACATCGTGGGGTCTCGTGACGTCATGACAGCTGTCAACACCGGTGCAGGTTGAGCGAGGAAATCCCTTGCCGAGCTCCGTGCTCCCCTTGCATAATTCGCCACCCGCATCTGCAAGGCACGGCTAGGCGAAAGAGCCGACCCGAAAAGTTTGGTTTCGGAGCAAATTCTGGAAGAATTGAATTTCAGCCCAAGGCCGTTGTCGGCTTGTGCGGACCGAATTTATCGGTGACCCACGGACAATGGCGCCTGCACAGTTGCACGCGGGGCCCGTTGTTTGTTCAATTGGTGCGAGCCCTTAAGTGCTTTTTAGATAGCTTAATATACGAGAGACGGCTGTCAGGGATTTGCGGACAATTTGGTGGGAATTACACGATGAGACACATTCCAAATTATCTCCGCTTGTTTTTGAGAAAAGCGTGTTTGCTCAACGGCCTCCTATTGCTCGCATACTGTTGCCCCCATTTCATTGTCCCGCATATTCTTGACCTCGCATTTCCTTGTCCTCACGTTTCCTGTCCTCACATTCTTCGCATGCCACCCGCAGCGTGAGGCTTGGCAAAAAGAACGGAGCGTCACACTAAGTTGTGGCAAATAAAACTTACAATAAAAAATTGATCTTGAATAAAATTCGTGGAAAGAAGATTTTTCATCCAGTGTTTTTTTTTTTTTTGGTCCGTGTGCTACCCCTTACTGGTCACTCCTGTCGCACACCCTCGGAGCCTCACCAAAAATAACACCCACTGGAACCCTTCTCCTCTTCACCCCTGTGCCATCTGGTTACCCGTCCCATTCTCGTTTTGAATTCCTCACAAATAAACCCCCACAAGAAGCCTCGTTTGGATACACAGATGGAAGCCTCCGCCTTGTTGGCTATCCTCGACGATCCAGATGTGTTTGCCGAAAAGGCCACGCTAATACGAGAGGATCTCAGGAACCTCATCCAGAAACAGCACACGGAGATCACCGAGCTTGCCACGGCCCACGATGCCATTTCCGATGCCAACCAGAATTTCAAGCTGGCGCTCTCTGAGATCGGCACGGTCGTCATCTCCGTGGCGATGGGTGATCTCTCCAAGAAAGTGGAAATCCACCCGAAGGAATCCGATCCTGAAATCTTGGAGGTCAAAAACACAATCAACACCATGATGGATCAACTTCAGACGTTCGCCTCCGAAGTCACCAAGGTCGCCACCGAGGTGGCCAGTGGTGTTTTGGGTGGTCAGGCCAAAAACGAGGGATCCGTCGGTATCTGGCGCTCTTTGACCGACAACGTCAACATCATGGCCTTGAACCTTACCAATCAGGTGAGAGAAATCGCCGACGTGACCCGTGCCGTCGCCCAGGGTGACTTGTCCCGGAAGATCAACGTCCATGCTCAGGGTGAAATCTTGCAGTTGCAGATGACCATCAACACCATGGTGGACCAACTTCGAACCTTCGCTTTTGAGGTGTTGAAGGTCGCCCGCGATGTCGGTGTGCTTGGAATCTTGGGAGGACAAGCATTCATCGAAAACGTCGAAGGTATCTGGAAGGAGCTTACCGATAATGTCAACGCCATGGCTCTCAATTTGACCACCCAGGTCAGAAATATCGCCAACGTCACCACCGCTGTCGCCCAGGGCGATTTGTCTAAAAAAGTCACCGCCGACTGTAAAGGCGAAATTCTTGATTTGAAGTTGACCATCAACCAGATGGTGGACCGCTTGCAAACCTTCGCTCTCGAGGTCACGACTTTGTCCAGAGAGGTCGGAACCTACGGTATCTTGGGAGGCCAAGCCAACGTCCGAGACGTTGAAGGTGCTTGGAAAGCTGTCACAGAGAACGTCAATCTAATGGCCACAAACTTGACCAACCAGGTGAGATCCATTGCCACAGTGACCACCGCCGTCGCCCACGGTGACTTGTCGCAGAAAATCGATGTCCACGCCCAGGGTGAAATCTTGCAGTTGAAGAACACCATCAACAAGATGGTGGATTCGTTGCAGCTTTTCGCTTCCGAAGTGTCTAAAGTTGCTAGGGATGTGGGTATCAACGGTAAGTTGGGTATCCAGGCCCAGGTCTCTGATGTCGATGGTTTGTGGAAGGAAATTACCTCGAATGTCAACACAATGGCTTCAAACTTGACGTCTCAAGTGAGAGCGTTCGCCCAGATTACCGCTGCCGCAACTGACGGTGATTTCACCAGATTTATCACCGTCGAGGCCTCCGGTGAGATGGACGCCTTGAAAACAAAGATTAACCAGATGGTGTTCAACTTGAGAGAATCCATTCAAAGAAACACCGCCGCCAGAGAGGCAGCCGAATTGGCTAACAGTGCCAAGTCTGAGTTCTTGGCCAACATGTCGCACGAGATCAGAACGCCCTTGAATGGTATCATTGGTATGACCCAGTTGTCGCTTGACACGGAGTTGACGCAGTACCAGCGTGAAATGTTGAGTATTGTCCACAATTTGGCCAACTCTTTGCTCACAATCATCGACGACATTCTTGATATTTCCAAGATTGAAGCCAACAGAATGACAGTGGAGCAGATCGACTTTTCTTTGCGTGGTAATGTGTTCGGAGCTTTGAAGACCTTGGCAGTCAAGGCAATCGAGAAAAACCTTGATCTCATCTACCAGTGTGACTCCTCTTTCTCCGACAACTTGATTGGTGACTCGTTTAGATTGCGCCAGGTCATTCTCAACTTGGCCGGTAACGCAATCAAGTTTACCAAGACTGGTAAGGTCAGCGTGAGCGTCAAGAAATCTGAGACTACTTATGATGATGAGAACAAATTGGTCCTTGAATTCTGTGTCAGTGACACTGGTATTGGTATTGAGAAGGACAAACTTGGTTTGATTTTCGATACTTTCTGTCAAGCAGACGGTTCCACCACCAGAAAGTTCGGTGGTACTGGTTTGGGTTTGTCCATCTCCAAGCAATTGATCCACTTGATGGGTGGTGAGATTTGGGTCACGTCCGACTACGGCCACGGATCCAACTTCTCCTTCACCATCAGTGTCTCTCCCTCAAAGATCGAATATACTGCAAACAGCGAGCAATTGCTTCCGTTCAAGAATCATCTCGTTTTGTTCATTTCCACAGAGCACACCGAAAGCGAGCTTGACGACATACGAAGTGGCATCTCGCAGCTTGGCTTGGAACCTGTGATTGCAAGAACCACGCAGGAAGTCGACTTGTCTGAGCCCATCAACTACGACATCATCATGATTGACTCCATCCAAACCGCCAAGGAATTGCGGATGAAGCCGGAGGTGAAATACATTCCTTTGGTTTTGCTTCACCACTCCATTCCAGACTTGAACATGAGAGTGTGCATTGACTTGGGTATTTCCTCCTACGGTAACACTCCTTGCGCTATTTCCGACTTGGCAAGCGCCATCATCCCAGCTTTGGAATCCAGGTCCATCGCCCAAAACACCGACGATTCTATCTCTTATAAGATTTTGCTCGCCGAAGATAACTTGGTCAATCAGAAATTGGCTGTCAAGATCCTCGAGAAGCAAGGACACGAAGTGCATGTTGTTGAAAACGGTCTCGAAGCTTACGAAGCAATTCAAAAGAACAAGTACGATGTCGTGCTTATGGATGTGCAGATGCCTGTTATGGGTGGTTTCGAAGCCACCGAGAAAATCCGGCAATGGGAGAAGAAGTCCAATCCAATCGACTCTCTTAGTTTCAGAACACCTATCATTGCATTGACTGCTCACGCTATGTTGGGTGACCGTGAGAAGTCGTTGTCCAAGGGCATGGACGATTATGTGTCCAAGCCTTTGAAGCCTAAGTTATTGATGCAGACCATCGCCAAGTGCATCCACAATATGAAGCAGTTGAAGGAGTTGTCCAAGCAGAACAACAGCAATCGCACCAGTGATTTCGCTAAAAACTTGAAGAAAATCAAGGGTTCAAGCGCGTCAAACAATCTGAACTTGCTGAGCGAGACGAATGGAGCAAGAATCGAGTCTTTGGACTACGAGCCCTCTCCAAGTGCCTCAGAGTCGGGTTCTCCAAAGGGAGAGAAATACCGTATGATGAGCCGAAACTCTGAGGAAGTCATCAGTACACAAAAACGGCCTGGAGCTCTCTCTCATTCATCCAGATCCTTTACAGAGAGTGCAGTTTCCCTTTCTAAGAAGGAATGAAGATGAGTTGGGTTGGAGTGTGATGAAAGAAATTGATAAAGCAAAATGGTACACATGTACGTAGAATTTCATAAAATTGTTGGTATATACTACCACACCGTCTCGTCCCACTTCTTCAACTCTAGCGCTTGCTGATTCACGTCTTTCTGTGCCTTCTTTCTCATATAGAAAATCGGACAATCGTTGTTCGAGCAGAAAACTTCTTGGTGCAAAGACCCTTGACACCGCTGGCACTCGGTCCATAGACGTGAAAATTTGTTTTCCAAGTAGTTCATTTGAGCCAAGGCAGCGCCGTACAACTCTGGAGCAGTGTGAATACAGTTTTCACAAAGAGCACCCTTATTATCTGGCTTCAACGGAGAACGGCAGTTTTTGCAAAGTTCGGCCTTCTTGGCAAATCTCATAAGCCCACCACTTTTTGGAGCACTCATCTTGATAGTTCTGGTGTGGGCACCCGTCAAGAGTTCCTTAGCCTTCTTCTCGCCCAAAATGGGGATAAAGATTCTCATCAAGGGTTTCGAAAGCTGATTCTCCAAGTAGTAGTTGACATCGATCGGAAGAGAATTCTCCAACACGTAGAGCGGATCTTCGGACTTCTCGTAGTTCTTCGTAGTGGAGGCATTGATAATGACATAAGCCACACGGTCACCCAACGTTGGAGCTGATCCCGGGTCTCTCTTTTTCATACGCTTAGCGAGTTCGACGTGGGCTTGTTTACCATCGTAAACGTGCTTCGAATAAGCCTTTGTGATCACTAGTTGCGACAAATCAATTCTGTTTTGAAGAAGATCGGCGATTGTTTGCTTCACGAATCGCTCAGCTTTGCCGACATTTCTCTCCTCAAGAATGTATTCCAACACCCTGGTGATCACATTTTGCACCATCCGGCAGTTGTCTCTTCTGACCGTTTCAATACCCTTCGTGTCCATCTTATCGAACTTGTCCGGCCGCGTCCAGTACAACCCAGCATATCTCTTCTTGTTGATCAACAAGTATGGGAAATAGACTTTCTCGAACTCCAACTTGATCGGGTTCTTGAAATGCGTGGACACATAGTCTGCGGCTTCTTCGCCGAACTTCATACACGTCTCGAGGTCCTCGAAACCGAACTTGACCATGACAGAATCGGTGTCACCATAGATGACTTGAGCATCGTACTCGTACCCGTTTGCAGTACAATACTTTTCTTGCACCACAATCTTGGTTTTCTCAATCATCTCTCTGCCGAAGGCAGTAACAGAGGACGAGATTGCCAAACAAGGCAATTTACCGATGGTAGCACCGGTGAAACCATACACAGAGTTTGCTGAGATTTTCAAGGCCAACTGCCTACCATTGAGCACATCCTTTCTGAACGGGTCAGTTTCCTTTTTGAGATCTGCCTTGGCTTTCTTTCTTGCCGTCAACAACTCGTCGAGAATCGTGGGCAAGATTCCTTTCCGCTTCGAATCCTTGACGAAGTAGTCGCCATTTGGTGTCAAAGTGTAATCATCCTCCGTCAATTTGAAAGCCTGGATAGAAGCCTTGTTCAAAAGCGTGGTGTAACACAAATTGTGTGCCATCATAATGGATGGGTACAAGGAGCTGAAATCCAATGTCGCTATAGGCACGTCGTAGTATCCTCTAATGGGTTCAATGACAGTAGCTCCCTCATACTCCTCATTTCCACCTTCGCTCTTCATGTTCGGAACGACAATGTCTTCCTCCAAACACTTTCTGAACAATTGAGAAATGACTTTGATTTGTTGACCTCTGGCCAAGAGATAAGAGAATGGGACACCGGTAACTCTAGCCATCTCGGTGTAGTTGACCAAGCACATCAACTTCTCCAATAGTCTCAACGGTAAGTATGCATCCTTCAAACAGTACACTGCTAACCTCCGTCTTGTCTCTGCTGTACCATTTTGAAGATCAGTAATGATAGAGTGAGGAACGTCTTCCTTTTGTTCACCCAAGAAGTGTGCTGAGACCGAATTCAAGGTGTACGATCTCAACTTGTACTCTCTTTGAATGAACTGAAGAAGATCCAACTGCATTCTTCCATCAATGTTGACGACTTTATTCTCACGAGTACCATAGGCACGCGAGCTGAAGACGGCATCCTTAGCTTCTTGCTTGATGTTCACCATACGTCCGAAAAATGGGAATTTGGGTAGACCAAGAGCTTTCGATCTGTCCAAGAGATATGGCAAGTCAAAGTTGGCGGAGTTGTATCCGATGATCACATCCGGATCGGACTTGACAACGAAATCTCTCCATGCCATTAACATATCTGCCTCCTTCTCGTGAGAGAAAATTTCAGAACCGATGATTGGAGCACAGCTCTTGACTGTGAAGACGTTACGCACGAACGGCCGAGAATCACCTTGCCTCAGAATGACGTTGGCAATCTGAATGACTGGATCCACCTGTGCCTCGGGAAAGACTCCCTTTCTGCCGGCACACTCGATATCGAACGACATGATACGCAAAGGAGCCATTTTGAGCCATTCACCTTCTGAGGGGTGAGAAATCAAGTCTCTGTAATCGATAAAGCACTCAACCTGACAAGTTGAAAGCTTGGACGCAGAGTCCACCACTCTGTATTTTCCCGCAGGCAAAGTAATCCATGACATACCGGTGATTTTGCAGTCAATCATCATTCTAAGCAAGTAGTTGATGTTGTCGAAGGTTGGAGATTGGCCCACGGTGAAGAAGTTTTCGTACCTCACCTCGCCTCTCTCAAATGCACCTCTAACCTTCGTGATGTCTCTGGCGTTGTTGACAATAACTTTGAAAAAAGGAGTTTTTTGGTTGTTGCTGAAGCCCCAAATAGACTCTTTGAGTTCCATAGTCACGTCGTTGATGCCATAGAATGCAGCCTTCAAATATGCGGTGAAGCTGGCCAAATGCTGGTCCCTCAAGAAACCTCTGGGAACAGGAACGTAGAAATAATGCAAAAAGCCAGTCACATTACAGAGGACAGAGTAGCCCTCACTGGTGATACCGAAAAATCTGGCAATGGTGGAGTCTCCATGGATTGCTTCCTCTGCATCTAGCTGCTGGAACGTCACGTCCAGCTTAATGAAATCTGTCGGGAGTTCGGGCCGAGACCAGTTTTGTGATTCTTCATGGATTCCTTCGGCTTTTTTGCTCATGTTGACCAACTCTTGCTCGAAACCCAGAGGCTCGTCTGATCCATTGGGCCTCGATTTCTTGAGGAGCTGTTGGGACTTGGTCATCTCAAACGATGCCAAGTTCTGTGAGTTAGGCTGTGTTTCGCTCGTGAAAGATCCAGTTTCTTGGGCTGCTGGCGGCAAACTGTGTGCTCCAGACACCGCGATCTGATTCAGCTCATCTGTTCTATCACGCTTCAAAGTTGCGTTCGACGGCATTTTCAAAGAAAAATTATTGTCCAAGACTGATGAGAAAACACGAAATGTGCGATTTCAGTGGTTATTGTTAATCGGATGGATTGGGGTGTATTCGCCAGGTGGAGAAGAGTTGAGCACTTAGTAATGCGAGTTGTCCTGATGGTGCACGCGTACGCGGTGGGCTAGCTACAACCGCGTATGGTATACTACAATTCTCACACACCAAAAAATCGTCAAAAGAAAATTACCATGATTTCATTTCTTATTTCCATACAGGCTTTTTCAACTCCTGTATCAATTTGTTTCTCGTAGCGTCCACAACGTCGTCGTAACCTGGCTCTGAAGAAAGGTGGAGAACCACTTTTGCAAGCGGAGAGATACGGAACAATAGTTCCTTGTGAATCCTCTCAATGCAGACCGCCCGCTTTTGCTTTTCAAAAGCGGGGATGGGAGTTGCACTTTCGAGGTTTTGGCCCACTGAGTCACTGAACAAGTCCTCGCCCATGTCGTTGAACAAGTCGTCCACTTCAAATTCACGGGGCTCGCTCTTTTGCGGCTCATCATTCGTCTGGGCAGATCCGCTCTCGTTGAAAATGGCCGAGAAATGGTCATCCATCGAGAGCGAAATTTTAGCGGCAGGAGGAGAAGGGGAGCTTTTGGGTTTTTTCGCCTGGGTAAGCACCTTGTAACACCACTCGTAGTCTTCCCGACTGCCGTCGCTGGACATGAAGAGGAAGAACAACAAGAAATCCAAACACATTCTGGAATCCTCCAGTTGGCTCTGCGTGGTAGCCTTTTGGCATCTGTCCACCTCCAGCAAAATGCATTCCGTGATGTCTCGATGCGTGAATGTGTTCCAATCACATTGGAGCTTGATCCACAACGGAGCTTTCGCTTCGGCATCCGCAACTATATCGTTCTTCAGCATGAACAAAATCCGCTCTCTGAGTCCCAATTCGAGACCAACCCTGGGTTCTCCCGCTTGGCTTGGGATAGACTGCACAACACAGTACTCGGCATCCAATTCTCTCTTCAAGATACCTACAAGCTTGACGAAACTTTCCGTCGCGCTTTTGTTGGGGAAAGATTTGAGTCTCTGCAAGAGCTTTGGTCCGACAGCGTTCAAAATCATGCGGAATGTGTAGTTGGGCTCCAGAGCTCCACCATCTTGGATGTTTGCCTCAATGATCCGGAGCAAGACCTGAATCATGACGCTGCTGTGGCAGTTTGAAGGTCCAATGTTGATGGTCAACCACTGAATGATCTCCAATGAGCATGGAACCAAAAAGCTTTGCGAAAGGTAGTCAATGCCGTTATTGAGACTGCTTTCGCTGAGAGCGCCGGTCACTCTAGCTTGAATTGCTTCTCTGAACAAAAGGAACATGAATTTATAGATTTGTTTCACGCTCACGGACCGAATAAGGTCGTCTGAAAGGCCATCATTATTCACGTCAAAGAGTGCGTTGGCCCAATCCGTGAACAACTTGTCGTAGTTCGAAGCAATGGTCACGTCGTCATTGTTTTCGCTGCCAATTTTCGAGGTCAAGTCCTCACACAGCCGGTAGAAGAATCTGTTGATGTAGTTCGCCGTGTAGGAGCCCTTGATGTCGACGGACGAGAAGTCGACCCCGAAAAAACTCGATAGGCAGATCAACCCAGAGAGAATGATCCCGAAATACGAGCAGGTGTCCTGGAAGCTCGAGTCGTCATCGTCCAAACTGAATTGTTCCCCATCCATGTAGCCAATGACTAAGCTAAGAATGGTCCAGGGTCCTCTTGGGTCATTGAAAAAGATGTAGTTTGCAACTGGAAGAGAGTTCAGCAAAGCCAAAAATAGCCTGCTTAACTTTTCATTGTTCTTCTCGCTGATGAGTTGTTTGACCAATGCAGTTGTTAGTTCCGTGAGCTTTTTCTGCTTCACGTGGGAGAAGCGAATATTGGAGTTCGGGAGCTGCTGAAAGAACTCTATAAGCTTGCTTTCCTCAAGCGATGTGAACTCGGTATTGACTGAGGCGAGCTTCAGGCGAAATTCGGAGGCAAGACCGTCAACGTGGTTCAATTGCTCTGTCTCATGAGTAATCAATGACGACGAGAGCGACTCTGCGTCTTCAGGATATGCTGCTGTGTAGTTGTCCAAGCTGATGATTTTCTTGTAAACACAGCTTTTCAAAAACTCCTTGCCAAGATCGTACTTCGTTCTCGTGCCAATGCTCATCTGGGTGATTGTCGGCATGTTGTAAGACTTGACGGCAGACACAATAGCGTCCACTGTATCGGGAGTTATTGCCGAAGGCGATCTTGCAAGCTTGACAAAGTCGTTCGGCAATTGGCTCACTATGTAGTTTTTCCAGTTGAACACAATGCACGCCTTTTCCTTCATGACGACAGCTAGAAGAAGGCCACCAAACAACGTGTGCAAAACGTCCTCTACCACCGGGGCTGTGAGGGTTTTGGGATGGTCGAAAACTTCCAAGTACTTGGTCAAGAAGTCGGTGGAGAATCTCCACTGCAAGAAACAATTGCGGAGCCAGGCGCACTTTTTGAGCCTGATGTAAGACGGGTACCGGCCGTTGTTAAAATTCAGTGTGTTAAGCGACGACTTTTGTGTCTGGACCTCTTGCTTGACCACTGGCTGGGAAAGAGACTTTTCAACCTGTTTTGTTGAAAGGTTGACCAATGGAGTCACCCGTGACCGGAAGTAAGAAAGCGTTTTCGCTTCGCCAATGTAATCAAGCGTCTTCATCACCGAAACACACAAGTCTTTCACAGCCGGAATGGCCCGGATCGAGGTGTTCTTTTGTATGAGGTTTCCCCACAAGAACACGAGGTTGAACCAGAGGTTTTTCGCCTCAGGAGATGGTTCCGTTGCATTCACCAACAGCTCGGAAACGGCATCCGTGTAAGCTACCAAGCACGAAAATGCATCTTTCGTCAAGGCGTCTGTAAAGACCTGGTCGTGGTGGTTTCTCAAGTAGGTGATGTACGATCTCTGCGATGCCAGACTGAGCCCCGAGAGAAGCTTGAAGAAGCGAGCTAGGTTCTCAGCGGACAGAGTAGCGAATTCCAAGGCGAATTGCAAATGGAGAATGTTCAGATCGACATCCTGGGGTTTGGTCACGTCAGAGTCCAAATCGAGCAAGGCCTCCACCAACTCGTTGTCGGACGTTGAATTTCTTTCCAAGAATTGCAATAGCAACGAGGAGAACATCTTCTTATGGACACGCCTTGCGATTGACGTCCGCACGAGCTTCGCTAGGGTGATGGAAGTCATGGTTAGTGATTGAGGTGCGATTGCGCGATCAATATGTTTCTCGCATAAAACGTTTTACATCATATATGTGCTTTCACATGAACATTACCAAATATCACTGAAAATTTGTCTTAAAATTTTTGATTGTTTTTCATACAGTAACTCGTATCAGTCATCGATTGTACATACTTAAGAGGCGTTCAACTGCCACAGGGGCACCCCCACATTCTGGATGGACTGCTTGACAGCGCTGTCGTCCTTGGCCGCACCGTTCTCCTGTGCAGCCTGTTGCCACGAGGGAATGCCCAGCTTCTCCTTGTCAGCAGCTCTTTCGGCGGCAGCTTGCTTCTCGGCAGCCTCCCACTCGGCAGCCTTCTTCTTCTCCTCTTCCTCCTCTCTTTTCTTGTCGGCCATCATCCAGTCAGGAATGCCGGCAGCGGTCACGTTACCCTTGGACACGGCACCCTTCAAGGTGGGCTCTGGGCCCGGGCGAGGAGCCTGCGTGGCCTCGGAGTTGCCCAGGTTCACCTTTTTGAGAATCTCGGAAGCGGATGGAATAGACGAGACGGGCTTCACCTTGCGCTCGGCAGAGCCGCCGTTGGAGTTGCGCAGCTTGATCAAGTTTTGCAACGAGGCCAATTCCTCGGAAATGCCCGAGAGTTCGTCGTGAATGTTGTCCTTGGTCAACTTCAAGTTCTTCTCCACGGTGTTCTGCAAGTTGTCCACCTCCAACTTCATCAAGCGCAACTCGTCGTCGAACCGCTCCTTCTCCTTGTTGTACTTGGCCACAAAGCCGCTGATCTCACCGATGGCGGTGTCGATGTCGGCGAGCTTGGCCTTGTTGGTCTCCTTGATCTCTTGCTGCTCCTGTGTCATCTGCTCGAGCACCTTGTCGATCTTGACAAACTCCTCCTCCATGCGCTGCTTGTCCTCGTCAACCCGGCTCTGCCCTGGAGGCACGATGCTGGGCAACAAGTATCGCGTGACCACCTGGTACAACCCGTAGGTGACGCCGGCGGTGGCGGTGGCCATGATGAAGTAATCCTTCCAGGTGCGGTCTGGAGCCGGTGGGGCCATGGCGTAGTAGTCAAGCGGAGCCTGGTTCTGGTTCTGGGAATTTGTGGCGGCGGCATAAGTCTTGGGTGCTGGTTGCACCGACGACGAGGATGTGGAGGACTGACCAGCACGGCGAATGGCCTCCTCGATTTCCTCTTCGTTCAAACCTTTGGATTGCAAAAACTCGACCTTCTTGCTGATGGGCGAGGACGCCACATTCAGGTCCTGAAGAAAGCTCACGGCGCTGTGGATGAGCTCTTCGTTCATTGTGATTACCCCAGATGTTGTCGAACCGAGGAAGTGCGGGTGTTGAAGTGGACGGGGAAAATGACAGGAATGACAAAAAAATGGGAGAGGAAAATGAAAAAAAAAAAAACAAGAAAAAAGGTAAAAAAAATACTTAGTTAGAGACGGCAATCGAGATTAAGGCTTTCATTTGTATGCTTGCTTCTATGTACACTAGAACATCTTCAAGAGCTCCTCGTAGAGGCACCAGCTGATGCCGGCACTCAAGGCCTTGCGGCCAAGCCTCAAGGAAAGCCCGCTGAACAAGTTCTTTGCTCCTCCCGGCTCCAGCATGAGCTGTTTCGTCACCGTCCAAAGCGTGGGGGTGGCCCCCCGCTGCATGGTCCCTAACTGTAGTCTGGTCTTGATGGCATCGAACGGCGCCGTGATGGTGGTGGCCATGGACGCGGCACACACGGCTGCAGCGGAGTTGTTGACTCCAGAAAGGAGCTTGCTGTCGTAGTCCATCGACTGGATGAGAGGCGGGAACACATCGTTCTTGAAGCCCTCGTAGAAGAGCACGTAGAGCCCCGCATAGGGACAGTCACGGGCCAAGGTGGCCACCGTGCCCTTGAAGAAGTTGCGGAGCGAGCCCACGCCGGGTCTCACCGCGTTGTCGAGATAGATACCTTCAAAGCCCTCGTACATGGAGTTGTAGTTGTACATGCTGGACTCGAAACGGGTCTTGATGATGGTGATGGGCATGGTGATGGAGCCCACCACGGCACGGACGACAAAGCCCGTGGCGAGGTTCTCGAAATGCGAGAGCTTGGGCAAAACACTCGACGTGCTGCCGGAACCTTTCTGGCTCTTCAAGCCTTCGAGGTACTGTCTGCTCTGGGACAAGATGGTGAAGTAGAGCCCGGCGCCGACCGAGGTCCGCAACGTCGACGGCAACGCGCCCCGCCACAACTCCTTGACCGTGGCGAGCTTGCGGATCTCTTTGCCGATGGTGGTTCGGAACCCCACATTTTCCTTCTGTTGCTGCTGGAGCCTCGTTTTGAGCAAGTCGAGCGGCTGGAGCGTGAACGACGAGATCAACCCGGCGCAGCCACCGGCCAAGAGATGTACCGTGGTGGTGGGCCGCTTTTTCGCCGTGGAATTGTCAGCCATTGGATGGACTGGATGGACTGGTTGTGGAGTGGGGTGTGGAGCGAGGTGGAGTGCCGCTGGGGCGTGGAAATTGGGTACTGGTGCTCGGGGTTTGGGTGCAAAGCGTTTATATTTGTCGGTTTGGTCAGCGGTCCATCAATTGTAGCGAGTGGTGACTTGGGTGTGATTTTTGCAGTTGGAGGAGTGCAGTATGTAATGCCGCAGTCGCCGCTGGGCGCATATGATGTCACCCGAGAATGCCGAATCCACGAGGATAGGTGGTTAATAAAAGGGAAAATATCAAATAATTTCAAAACATATTCATGGGTAGCTTTTATTCACTTCCCATTGCTCTTTTCTAATTTTTATTCTCTTGTAATTGCATTTTCGACTGACTCATGCACGTCACGGGAAATGTATAAACAGAGTGAGAGTCACTGAAGTTACGAGCCACCAAGATATTAGTTGTAGAAAAATACTACCAAAAGATTGAAATCGGGTCTATCAATTCCATATGCTATTTAAAAAGTCCCGCAGGGCTTGTGTGATCACCAATTCTGGGTCAATTGGTTCAAGCTGGTCAAAGCCCTCGTGCAAAATGGGCTTATCCTGGTGAAGCAAAGCCAAACTGGCCAAGCCCAAGAACGAGTGGAACGGGTCCGGGAATGCCTCGGTGTCCTTAGCAAAGCCGCCCATGAGCTTATGCTGGGTTTTCGTGAGAAGATACTCAACGATTTTATCCTCGTTGACGAGTTTGGTGCCGTCTTCCGTCAAATTCTTCAACAGAGCAATCACCCACCATGAGTAGCATGTGTCTGCGAGCTTGTTTTCTCGGCCATTGAACCCACCCACATCCTCCGGGAAGAAGTACTCATAGTCCGCTAGGCCGTTGGGGAAATCCACCTGCCGATGCACGAGCCAGTCGATCGTCAACTGTGTCCAGTGGTCGTCAGCTGAAAACTTGTACCCGATCAATTTGAGCGCAGCTATGCCACAGAAGGTGAGTCCAGAGTGGGACTCTGTGTGCGAGTACGACGCTAGGCCACCGTTGAAGTTCACCTTGTCAAGAACAAAAGCTTGCAAGGCGTCAACATCAATGTCATGCTCTCTCTCGTTTGCCGGTAGTTTGTCGTAACCCATCATGGTTCGGATGGAAGTTGCAATGTAGCACAACCTCAAGTCAGTGTCGCCAAAAGGAGCACCATCTGGCCCTAATACCGGAAGAAACGAGCCTTTGTTTGCACCGGACTTGATTTGGCACGCGGATACGAACTTCATGATCTTGTGGCGGTCTAGCTTAGTGGAGTAGTCTTCTTCTAGCACCAACAATACGGCCAAGGCGAAAAACGTGGCGGAAAGATACGGAAGATCGTACCCGTTTTGGCCCTCTTCGAGTGCAAACGTCATACTGGGCCGGAACGCTTGCATGCTGGTATCCTGGAGTGGGATCAAGTGGTTGTAGACGAACTGGACATGTTCTGGTGTCTTGAACGAGGAATCAAGTTTTCCAATGAGGGCGAGGCCGTGAAGGGCAAAATACGCAAATGCCAACTTGCTTGTGTCTTCAGACTGCGCTTTCTGCGGGAGTGTGTGGAGGCATAGCAGGAAGAATTTGGTGTGCTTCGCTATGAGGAGGGCCATTGGTAGTTGGTGGGATCGCGAACTGCTTCACATTGATATCTACATCAAAATTCGTGATCTTTGGTTTTTCCCTGTTTTCTATCTATTCCTTGATAATATCCTCAATAACGTCGTTCATGTCGATAAATTGACTTTTGAGTCCCACGGTGCTGGATTGGGTTACTATTGACACGATCACGGGTAGTGGGGTAGAGTGTCGAAGAATTGCCGAACAGCACGTAACGGGCAAATCTCCTATGATCAGCCTGAATTTAGGCTCTAAGTTCTTGTAGTCGACCAGAATGTTACTCTCCCACTGCAAGGTCTCGCTTGGGGGTTGGAAGTGAACTGGTGCCTGGACATCAAAAGAAAAGGACGACAAATCAACGTTCAATCCACATCCAACAAACTTGGTAAACGCCTCCTTGAGCGTCCACAATTGGTTGAAGAAAACGTACCGTTTGTGCAAGTCTGGCACCGCCTCCAACTGGGAGACCTCGTTCGGAGCAAAAATGCCATTGAACTGGTCCATGAACTCGGCCAGCGAGATCGAATCCTGCCTCTCATGTGAGAGATCTATGCCTATTGGTGTGGTTTCATTGAATTGAACCACAATAGCAGCTAGATCATTGGAGCTGGACGAGTTGAACTGCACATGCTTGTCTTTGGCCAAGCGTAGCACGGGCTTCCCGTACTCGTTGTGAGTCAATGGGAGTTCCTTGAATGGAGACCACTCTTTTACTTCTCCTGCGACGAAAAGAGCGTAATTTAGAACGACCTTTGTGAAAAGATGTAGAAGTAGTGTTCGCCGGCGATTGTGCCTGGAGTTGTTGACCTTGTTTTGGTCTTTCAAACTCAACTTGCGCATGCAAGCCTCGAAGTTGAAGTCATCAGCTAGAGAAAAATGTGCATCTTTGTCTTCTAGGCTTGTCGTGAAGATTATAGTGGTGGGGGTATCATCTATATGCCCTGGTGGTTGGATCATGGTGCGCGACTCTGATGTTGAACGACTCATCTAAGGAAGTGATACCTCTGTACAAATATGTGTTTTTGGAACCAGATCTTTCTAATAATTATTCTCATTTCTATATAATTCTCTATTTGTCTTTAGTTCACGTCGATGCCCTTGTACATCAAGAGCTTGGTGCTTGCACTCTCGTCGAATGGGTTGACCTTGGCCTCGTCCAAAGTCTCCTTCACGGCCTTCTTCAAGTTTTCAAAAGCCTCGTTGGAAACCTGGTAGTGGATCGTGAGCCGGCTGATGTTGGCCTTGAGGTCGTACTTCTCACAGGCCTTGTTGAAAAACTCGCTGTTGATCTTGGTGGCTGCAATGTCAATGAACACGAAGTTGGAGTCCACAGGGTGCACCAACTTGGCGCCGTTCGCCTCGCAGAAGTCACCCAACTCCTTGGCCATCTCGTGCGTCTTGGCCAATTTCGGTAAGTTTTCGTCAATGGCAACAATGGCCATCAGGGCCAAGAGCCCCGACTGTCTGATACCACCACCGTTCTGTTTGCGAAAGTGGTTGGCCTTTCTGATGAATTGCTTGGATGCCACCAACACGGAGCCAACTGGGGCACCGAGGGTCTTGGACAAGCAGAGCGACACCGAGTCAAAGTACGAGCAGTACTCCTTTACCAGCACACCGGAAGCCACCGATGCGTTCCACAAACGGGCACCGTCCAAGTGGAAGCGCACGTTGTTCTGCTTGCAGAATTGCGAGATTTTTTTGATCTCCTCGAGCGGGTACACGATTCCGTGCAAGGTGTTTTCCAAGCTGATGAGCTTAGTTGGGGTGCTGTGGATCTCGTAGTCGTCCGGCACAAAGTTGGGGATAATGTCATCTTCCAAGGTCAAGTAGTTGCCATTTTTTGGCTGGATAGGCTGGATCATGGCCTGCGAAAGGGTGGGGAGTCCACCGGCCTCATGAACGTAGATGTGGGCCCGGTAATCGCAAAGAACGGCGTGTGGGGGCTGCAACAAGTTGGTTCTCACGGCAAGCTGGTTCAGCAAAGTACCAGAAACACAGTAGAGACCGGCCTCCTTGCCTGCAATGGCAGCGACCTTCTCCTCCAACTGCTTGGTGGTGTCGTCCTCGTTGTAAACGGCATCTCCAAGCGAGGCCTTGGCCAAAGCGGCGACCATGGAGGCCGTGGGCGTGGTGAAGGTGTCGGACCGGAACTCGTTGTGAGCGGGCGATTTCGTGAAGTTGGTCAAATCCAAGGACATGGTGATAGTTTGGAGTGGCTGTGGAGTGGTGGTTTATATAGTGCGATTATGCACTTCACGCGGCTCGGGATTGATACGAGCGGAATCCACTGCTGCGATACGAAAGAACATGAAAGAACAAACTTTCGAAAAGCCTAAGGCAAAAAATGAGTCACCATGAATCTTTCAGTCTGAGAGCTGTGTTGAGACCAGGACGTTTTCGAAATGCGGGAACAATGGCCATGAGTCGGTACGTCAAGATGAGTCAGATCCAGAGCTGTCACTTTTGCGTGTCAATTTTCAGGAACGTCAATGGTGAGAACCAACATGATTCGAGAGTTGTTAGATTTGATGAAGGTTAGAGTCGTAAATGTTAAGATCAAAACGACAAGTCTTGATTGTCGAATTTTAGTCGTTTAGCCATTGTCAAATTAATACTGAATTGTGAAAATTGGGTCACGGTCTGATCGGAAGGTGTAATTGTCGAGAACCACATGGAATGGCAGCGTAAAATTGCCGTGTACAAACCCTTCTTCATAACCCCTCCGATTTTGCCGGGATCACAAAGCTAATTATTACCTGGCCGTTATCGAGCCGCTAAGCGGAATCGGAGCCACGACGTCAGTGCAGGCGGTGGGGCCGCACTAACATGCCGCATTGGGAATAAGTAACCCCATAGGATAAGGCCTATATAAGCCCCAGTTTTTCAGTGCGGCCGCTTTTCCTCCCAATCGTCACCACCATGTCTCTTCCATTGGAGTACGAAGTCACCTTGCCCACGGGCACCAAGTACACCCAGCCCTCCGGCTTGTTCATCAACAATGAGTTCGTCAAGCCCCAAGCGGGCAAGACCATCGAGTCCATCAACCCCAGTACCGGAGAAGTCAACGGTGCCGTGTACGCCGCCGAGGAGGAGGACGTGAACGTTGCCGTGTCCGCTGCCAGAAAAGCGTTCAGATCGTGGAGAAAATACACCGGTGTCGAGAGAGCAGACCTCTTGTTCAAGCTCGCCAAGTTGTTGGAAGACGACTTGGACCTCATGTCCGACATCGAGGCCTGGGACTCCGGCAAGCCCCGTAATACCAACGCCAAGGGCGACGTGGAGGAGTGCATTGCCGTGTTCAAGTACTACGCCGGCTGGGCCGACAAGGTGCAAGGCAAGCTCATTTTCCAGGACCCCAAGAAGTTGGCCTACACCGTGCACGAGCCCTACGGTGTGTGTGCCCAGATCATCCCTTGGAACTACCCCATGCTCATGGCCGCCTGGAAGTTGGCACCAGCTTTGGCTGCCGGTAATGTGGTGGTGTTGAAGTCCTCCGAAGTGACCCCATTGTCCATCTTGTACTTCGCCACGTTGTTCAAGAAGGCCGGTTTCCCACCGGGTGTGGTCAACATCATCTCTGGATACGGTGCCACCGCCGGTAAGTCGTTGGCCTCGCACTTGGACGTGGACAAGGTGGCCTTCACCGGATCCACTGCCACCGGCCGCATTGTGCAGCAATTGGCCACCGCCAACTTGAAGGCCGTGACGTTGGAATGTGGAGGCAAGTCCCCGCTCATTGTCCGCGCCGACGCCGAGCTTGACCAGGCCGTCAAGTGGGCTGCCATCGGTATCATGACCAACATGGGCCAGATCTGTACGTCCACGTCGAGAATCTACGTGCACGAGTCCGTGTACGAGAAGTTCTTGGAGTTGTTTGCCAAGCACGTTAAGGAGGAGTACGAGCAGGGCGACATGTTCGTCGAGAACGCCGTGGTGGGACCCCAGGTCTCCCAGCTGCACTTCGAGAAGATCATGAAGTACATCGACATCGGTAAGCAGGAGGGTGCCCGTGTGGTGATGGGCGGTGAGGCCAACACGACCGGCAAGTTGGGCAAGGGCTACTTTGTCAAGCCCACGGTGTTCGCCGACGTCAAGCCCTCGTTCAGAATCGTCAAGGAGGAGATCTTTGGCCCTGTGGTTTCGGTGGGCAAGTTCACCACCGACGAGGAGGCTGTCGAGCTCGCCAACGACACCGAGTACGGTTTGGGTGCCGCCATCTTCACCAAGGACATCACCGTGGCCCACCAGATGGCTGCCGACATCCAGTCCGGCCAGATCTGGATCAACTCGTCCAACGACTCCGACGTGCACATTCCATTTGGTGGTGTGAAGATGTCCGGTTTCGGCAGAGAGTTGGGTGAGTACGGTTTGGAGACGTACACCGAGGCCAAGGCCGTGCACGTCAACTTGGGCACCCGTTTGTAGCTGACCATTAAGTAACAGATATCAAGACCAGATCGTAATTGACATAATTGATTGTAAGCAAACTTGGACCTTAGTGGGCAGAAATAAAAGTATTTTTTGATTTTTACCGCTTATTGTGAAAATTGACCGTGACTGGCTTTAGGTTTAGGGCTTGATCAGTGGGGTGAGAGGAGATAGGGGAGGGCGGTTTTGGACCACGGTCCGAGTCAACATGTTCCAAAGCTGCAAATCTGGAAATTCCGAGCTTCGAACGCACGGTCGATCCCTCGGCCTTTTCCGGTGACTCTGTTCGAGATTGTCCGAGACTTTGTTCGAGACATGGTCCGAGACAGTGTCCGAGACATTGGCGTACCGTGATGTCACATTTGACAGATGCATCCATTCACCGAGCACCAGAGAAATACTAGCAAAAACGTACAGATCTAAAAAGTACAAAATGTAGACCGATCTCGAAATCTTTGAAAACCAATTTCCTGCGATTTGCCTTTTCTGGCCAAAAACAGTCAGGGTCAAGCTCCGCTTGCAGCTCGCTTGATGTCATCGATGCAGGCCTCCACAGAAGGTCCACCCGTGCACCGGACCATTGGTGCATTCTCAATAGACGGCTGGACCAGTTTCTTCACTGTTCGTTTTTCCAACCCAGTTTCCAATTTCAGTCGGCGCAGGGCCCCGCACACCCATCCCCGTCACAAACAGCCCGCTGATTCTCGGCGAAAAGCCCACTTCCCCTGCCCCCACTCATTCCCCACGTCCCCCGACGCTCTCCACGGCCCACTTTCCGGGGTATCTGAATGAACGTCAACGTCGACTTCGGCGCCGCCCCGGACTCGGCTCGCGATGCGTTCTTGCTGTCCTTGTACGGCTACTTGGTGCAGCACGGCTACCATGAAACCGCCAACGCGTTGATGAACGAGCTGGCCATTGAGTTCCACGGCAACAACTCGGAAAAGTTCTTCTACGACTGGTGGTGCTCCTTGTGGGCGCTCTACAACTCGTCCAAGTCCACCGCCGCTGCCCGTGGCCCGGCCCCGCTGTTTGCGCCGCCCAACATGTCCGCGATGACCGCCCCCAACAGTAGGGGCCCCAGACCCACCAACGTGCCGCTACTGGCGGGCGGTGGCTCTCAGTTCAGTGTGCCCCTGGGCCTCCGCAATGTCCAGAGCAATTCTCTGCCGGTGGTTCCTCCGCAGCAGCCGCCCAGGGCGCCTGTCGGTAAGGACAAGTTGGCCAAGGACCGGCCGGTCAAAAAGAAACATCCCAAACCGAAACTGGCCGTGCCAGCCAAGCGTGTGGACAAACAGCTGCCCCTGCCGGCCATGACTACCGCTCTGGAACCGTTCAATAGCCGCAAAAACTCGGTGTCGACCCAGAGAAACAACACCCCGCTCCGGGTCAGCCTGGGTCCCGACCAGATGGCACAGGATACCGACAAGGCCCGCCAGCAACACCAGGCGCAACAGATGCTGCAGTACCAGCAGTACGGCCACCCGCTCCGCCAGTTTGAGCAGCCGCAGCCGCAGCAGATCCCACCGTACCAAAACCAGCAGTTCCCGGGCCAGGGTCCCATGCAGCAGAACCAGATGAACCTGTTGCAGCTGATTCCTCCCACGACAACACCTGCTCTGAGCCAGCGGATCCAGCAGCAATTCCAGCTCCAATTCCAACAACGGCAGCAGCAGCAACATCAACAACACCACCAACAACTTCATCAACAGCAACATCAACAACATCAGCAACAACATCAACAACAGCACCAGCAGCAGCAAGAGCAGCAAAGACAGCAGCAGCAAACTAGCCAGCAGCATAATCAACATACTCAAAGTCAACCGCGTGATATCCACGCTCTGACCATGTTCGACCCACAGGACAACAACGCCATGAACTCCATGCGCAATGCCATGATGAAGCCAGGCAACTCGGCGGGCCAGAACTTGGCCGACACGCTGCTGAACCGGTTCTCAAACGGAGACAACGCCAACGCTTTCGCCCACGGCAATATGGACATGAACGCCGACACCGGGTTCGAAGATCCAAAGGCCACTCATGCAGGCATGAAGGACAAGAGCTTCATGGGCGACGACTCGTACGCTGGCGACAAAGACGACATGTTCAACCAGGACATGTCCTTCGGGCCAGGCATGAACATGCTGTTTGGCGAAAACGACAACGGGCTGGACTTTCTCTTTGACAATTCGATGGCAATGTCCTTTTAATGGAATGGCAATTTTCAGTGCCACACTACAAGCTACAGTGCTGGTGTGTGCACTATTCGGTGAGGTCTCTTCACATTCCAACCTTTTTTATCTCGGTGAATAATACGGCGTAATTGGTATTCGATGTAATTTCTTTTCACAAGGATCCTGATCTCTATTTGAATCTTAATTTCCGTTTTTTTTTTCCTACAAAGTATTCAATTTGAATGCCTCGGCTACTTATTCCTAATCTTATCGCACCTTCGGCCCGTTTGTGGTCTAGTGCGATGCACGTGAGTTGGATCAAAACAACCTCTGTTTACGCAAAACTGGGGTAGAACACAACTTGAAGAACCAAAAGCGACAGTTCACGTGCCGGACAGAAGCTACAAAAACCATCATAAACAATCATTAATCCCAAAACGCAAACCAGTTTCTCACCGACTTTTTCCCAATCCAATCTGTCCCTATGCTCTCCATGATCTAAGATGAGTCTACTATCAAATTACTCGCCTGCCGAGGCAGACTGGGGCATCGAAGAAGCCATACCCACACATAGACGCTTCAATTCTGTCAGCACCAACGATTTGGGGCCTCCACCACGGCTCTCAGACTTCGGAATCAGAACCCACAGTTACCTGAACCGAAGACCTTCAATTGCATCGAATGACGGCCTGTACCACGGCTCGAATCTGTATGTTTACTACGGAAGCCGAGTGGTTTCCAAAGAACACGTCTACGAAAATCCACCCAGAACAATTGAGCCCAGCACGGCTAACTTCCACAAGTTCATCAAAAAGTACCTTTCAACACTGAGAAACTCCCAGGTCACAGAGAAATTCAAGTACAACATCATCGTGTCGAATCTCTTGGATGACACGTTGGTCCTCTCGAAGAACGAGCAGGCTTTAAACAATCTTCTTCAGGTTCGAGACAATGAGGATGGCTTCAAACCGCTGGAGCTTTCAAAACATATAAACGCTGACGGCTCGATTTTGCAGGTTACAAACAAGCGGTACCGTTTGACTGTTCCAGCATTTTACACGAGCCCACTCACGCTTTTGAGCGTCATTTACTTCTGCATTTTTTTGTTGCGCCAGAACATCAACATCTCGTCCAGGCTACGGCATTCCTCTCGCATGCAACTATTCAAGATCATACTCACCGTTGCCACAAAGATCCAAAAATATAGGAGAGCAGTGTCGGCAGTGTGTGCCCTTCAAAGCTTGCGCAGTCTCGACGACTTCATGATTGTCAACTGCAACATCAACAAGATGCTAATAAGCAACATGATCAACTTGAAAGAGTTCGAGATGTTTTCGTTCCTCAACAACGGCTCTCCAAGAAACGACACTACCTCAGCATCAATTTTCTCCAAGGAACTCAAGTTTCACTTGAACGTCTTGCTTGACTGTCTACTTCTCAACACGAAAAACTCTATACGTGAGCTTTTGCCATTGTCCAACGGCAGCTTTTTGGAAAAATACTGCCTGATTAATAACGTGCCCTTAAGCGCTATCCTAGAAAGCAGCGACGGGCAAGACGACAAGACTGTATCCTTCGGATTGTTGACGGACAAGTTGACTTTGTTCAACAATTTCCGGAGGTTCTTCATTTGCCAACTCCTCACGATCCACGATGAGCCACTCCAGAATTTTTTCATTCTCAAGCTTTGCGATGCTTTGAGCATTGATATGACAAACCAACCTACGTTCGTCACTACGGCTCACAAACTAGCAAAATTGCAAAAAATCTTCGAGGACCATACAGCCATGCTGAACCAATTGCATGCCATGAACGAGAAGTTCCGCAATTTGCATAATACGTCACAGACTACAGACTATGCCAACGACAATATATTATCGGCCAAGTCTGTGAACGATGTGGGATCGCGCAACGAGCCTTTGGTTCCTCCAGACTCGGAGCTCCAGCTCAACAACCTAATAGACACCTTGGAAAACCTCACGACAAGCTTACGGTATTTCAGAAAATACAGCAAGTCAATTGCCAATGTCGCGGACCCAGACGAGGAAGAAGAAAAGGTGTCCATATTCAACCTGTTTTCTGCAGAACTCAAATCAGCACTGGACATGTTCTCAGCGTGCTTGAGTGAATACAAGGCTGCCGGTATCAAATCACCAAACGACAGGACTAATCCATCCCTGCAAAGAAATTCTCAGCAGGCAGAGTCTATTTCAGAGCAGTTTAACTTGAAGCAATTCCATACTGCGGCTGCTAAAAAAAACAATCAAACTGCACTGTCGAAGGACGGAAGACACGGTGAAAAACGGACAAAGAGGACTTCATCTGGCTTGCTGTCCAGTTTGTTAACTGTGATGGAAGTACCAGGCCAAAGTTCCAATGGAGAACCGAGAAACTACCTGCAGCGGAAAACCAATAATTACAGAAACAATTCCGAAGAGGAACTTAAGCTGGAGATGTTCCATCAAGAGGCTTTGGATGCACTCACGAGGAAGAATGGACCTCGAGCTTCCAATCGCTATTCTATAGCTTCTTTCAACTCCAATGTTTCGGGCATTTCGGATCTTATTGCGTCCACACATATCACCACGGACGACGACATCGACAACTCCCGCGGTTTCATTAATAATACCATTCAAGGGATGCCCAAGGAGCAATTGTTGAAAAATCTTGAGGACAGGTTCTCAAGAGCGTACAACTCGGGGAACGAGTTGGGCGATATGACTCGTGACGGATCGCTGTCTGATTTGGAACAGGAGGGCCTCGGTGACGATTTCAAATCCACTGCTGCTACTGATCTTGCATTTTTGGGAAACTTGGAGAGAACCTTGAATCTCGGGGCAGCAAAATGATACCCTCAATATACACATAGTATGATATTCATAAATTATTTATTGACAAGTCACTGCATCTATTTTCCTTTCAGCCACGTCAACCAACAGGAGTGAGGTTCTCCGAGAACTGACCCTCTCCTTCATGGTACATAGCCTCTAAAGTCTTCGACATGGGTTCTCCCGAAGGCGTCGACTGGCCCGTATTGTCACTGATGTCGTTACTGTCGTCTCCACCCAAAAGAAGGAAGGCGACATCTTTCTTCTTGTTTGCTGCGTCTTCTTTCTTTTTGGCGAAGCTGGCCTTGCCTTCCATCACCACTTGCTGCACCTGCTCCTTTTGCTTTGCACGATCTCTCATTCTCTCTTCAATCGTGCCCTTCGTCAAGAGTCTGTAGACTGTAACCTGTTTGGTTTGTCCCAATCTGTGAGCTCTGTCCATAGCTTGCGAATCAATTGTGGGATTCCAGTCGGAGTCATAGAAGATGACGGTGTCTGCAGCAGTCAAGTTAATACCCAAACCACCAGCTCTTGTAGACAACAAGAACACGAAGATTTCGGGCTTAGTTTGCCAGTCATGAACCAAGTCTCTTCTATCCTCTAACTTGGACAGACCATCCAATCTGATGTAGTTATGTTGCTTGAATGTCAAGAACTCTTCCATAAGGTCCATCATCTTGGTCATTTGGAAGTACACCAACACTCTGTGATCGTTTTGCTTGAGTTCGTCCAAAAGTTTATCCAATCTGGCCAATTTACCAGACTCGGTAATGAATCTGTTCATAGATGGCATTCTAATGTTGGAATAGTCCATTTGCTTGTTGACGGGACGCGGCAACATATCACTCTTTGGGTAGTCCGGTACCGGGACCTTCTCCTTGAGCAAACTAAGTTCAGTATTCAATCTGAGAGGAAGGAAGCTGGACTTTATCGAGGAGTCAAACATTGCATCGCTCAAGTTCTCAGTGAACGTATAATCGCTGCACTGAACATCAACGGGAGGCGACACGGCGGTAGGTTTTGCCGCCGGGGGAAGTACATTGATGTACATCTCCTCATGAACAATGTGTGGAACGGATGTGACGTCTTTGAAGACTGGTAAGCTTGATCTTGCACAGCTATTGTTGTTTAACTCATTGACTAGCAAAAGACCATCACGAGGGACGTATGCGTCATCTTCGTCATACATGTACTTGAAGCGATTCAATCCCTCGTAATTGATGTCGGAGTACTCTTTGAGGTCGATTGCTCTCTGCAACAAATTTTGCTTCGAGAGACTCTTCAACTCACCAGGAGATGTGCGTGCAAATTTGAGCCATCCGAAGTTGTCTTCAGTGTCATTGGTTGTGTTTTCAGGATTGTAGATGCTAAACATCTCGTAAATTTTGTTGCGTGGACCAACGTCACTATCCATTCCTGGAACTAGCAAGTCGTGGTAAAGTTTTTTGGGTAAGTTGTATGAGATGGGGTTTTGGAAAGTGTAGCCCAAATCAAGATCGGTCTCTCTAAGAAAAGAGCCCGTTTCGGCAAAGTTGCCAAATGCAAAACTGGAGTCGACGTCAGCTCTTTCGAAAAGGTCTGGGTGGTTACACACCTTTCTGAACTGCATCACCAAATTCATCAAAGACTGATTGTTCTCGTCATTGCTGTTGTTAGAAAGCAAGTCGACAAGCGAGATCTGCGATTTCAACATCTGGTAGTACTTCTTTTGTCTGTTTGTCAAACCACAGTAGATGTCGATTTCGACCTTGTCGCCCAACTCACTTTGAACGTTCTTCTTCACACGTCTCAACATGAAAGGCTTCAAGATGACATGTAAACGCTTGAGCTGTTGCTCGTTCAATTGTGTGTTCGATTGAGCATGACTTTCGATATCTTTCGAGAACCAGTCACTAAATTCGTCATGAGAGTCGAACAAGGAAGGCATGATGAAATGCAACAATGCCCATAACTCTTGCATAGAGTTTTGAATGGGGGTACCGGTCAACAACAAACGATTACGGCAAGAGAATCCCAACAAAGACTTCCATCTGGAAGACTGCGAGGACTTGATGGCCTGGGCTTCATCGAGAATCATGTACTGCCACTTCATCTTTTGGAAGTAAGCAGCGTCAGCCACTACCAACTGATAGGATGTGACCAAAACATGGAACGGAGCATCCCTGCCATATCTCAAACTCTTTCTGTCCCAAAACTTTCTGAGGACCTTACGGTCTTTGGTATTACCCCAATAAGGCAAAACCTTAAACTCAGGTACGAATTTCGAGATTTCTTGTTGCCAATTATGCAATGTGGATGCTGGTGTCACGACGAGGAATGGCCCCCAGATATTGTGAGCCTCAGCAAGGTAGGACAACACAGAAATACTTTGCACGGTCTTACCCAAACCCATCTCATCGGCCAAGATACCATTGATACCTTGTTCGTACAAGTTGGCCAACCAGTTCAAACCCTTGATTTGATATTCCTTCAAGGTACACTTCAACATCTTTGGTTGCGTAACACTCAAGTCGCCGAGCAATGTAGGGTTTTGGAAGTTCATTTCCTCGCCATTGGTGTCTGGGTTGCGGAATGAGTCGTCGTCGAAAGTCTCCGCACGAGATTTGGCGTTGTTCAATGCATTTTGAGCGTTGGCGGCTGCAGCCTTATGTAGCTCTTCCTCGTTGTCACTGTCGAAATCGAGGGTGTTGATGTCTGTGTTTTTGCCCTCCACTCCGTGGTACTTGTCCAAGTCATTTTCAGACTTGGGGGCTAAGTTGGGGTCCGCCTCGGAGCCCTCGATCTCGTCGGTCTTGATCTTTTTGCTGATGAAATGCGAGTACAACTCGGTTTGTGTGATCAAGAAGTTCAACTTTCTCGACTGTCTCCGGGCTTCACGGTCCTCTTCCTCCTTCTTTGCCTTGTCGGTCAACTCCTTCTCTTGCTTTCTGCGAGCTTCACGCTCGAGACGCTCATTGCGCTTCCAGAAGTTGAACATCTCGCGCATGGCTCTTCTAGCCTTCGAAGTGAGGTCCTTTTGGTTCTTGTTATTCTTCATCTGCCAACGCTTGGCTTCTCTGGCGGCCAACACAGCAGTTTTCCTCATGTTGATCAACTTGGCCTGGTTCGACTGTTGCATCAACCTCGAGACCTTAGGGCCATCTTTTCTGGAAAGGTCCTTCCAGATGGCCACGAAGGTATTGTCGTACTGCTTGGTGACAGACTTCAACTCCTTGGCCTTAGAGGGAGACGACTTGTCGCCAGAAGCAGGACCCGGCAGCTCCGAATCCTTGGACAATACTTCGTTGGGATCGAGCTCCTTCAAGGAGAGACGGATCCGGAGACGGCCGCTTTCCTTGGCGTCACGGCCCCGGGGCTTGTCCGGGTCAATGGCAGAATCGTCGTCGAACGTCTTCCGTCTCTTGGAGTCGAAGGAGTCCGGATTCGATGGTCTCTTCTGGCTGCGGGCCGATTTCTTTCTCGACTCGTCAAGATCGGAGTGTGTGGGTGGGCTGATCTTCAAGATATCGGCAGCCCGTTGCTGGAGCAAGCTGCGGTCTTCGTCCGACAAAGATGGCACAGTAGTTCTTGTCGACCCGGCGGCGGTCACCGGGGTGCGTGCAAGGTGGAGGTCTTTGGTGAGGATGTGTTCGGCTGCGATCCGATCGACGTAGTTGGAGGCGATGGAATCGGTGGCCTTTAGCAAGATCCGCAAGCGGTCCCGTTCGGCCGCTAGCGTGGTGACGGTCAGTGCCACGGCAAGCGACAGGTCCAACTGGGTGACGGTATTGACCCGGTTCTCAAAGTGCTTGAGGTATGTTGCGTCGGTGGAGACGTTTTCGATGTCCTCGACAAAAGCCGGTGTGAATTTCCAGGGCGACTCGGCGATTCTGGACACGCCATTGGCGCCATTGGTGCCGTTGAGCAAAGCCAGGTCGATGTTCATGGGCGTGGAGTTGGACGAATCGCCGGAAACACGTCGGGTGTTGGAATCAAGGTGAGACGTGTGGCCGTTGGTCGGGTGTGAAGGTGGCTGTGAAATGTTGGATTTTTTAGGTGCTGGTTTTGATTGGGGTGGGTTTGTGGGTGTGGCGGCTTGGGTGGCCAGGGCGCCGTTGGCCACGGATCCGTTGGGAGGCGGGCTGTTTTCCGATAGTAAAGATTGGAGATTCATGCCAAAGGTCCGGGTCAGTACTATGGAAAGGTCTGGTGGCAGTTAGGCGTACTGGCGTAGGATGGCGGATGTGGCGGGAGCAGCAAATTGTGTGGTGCAATTTTTCTTGTCGAGCCGCTTTTTTCTCTCCTATGTTTGCCTTGTCTGCTGTCCGTTGGCTTTGGCGAGCGTGCGCTCTCAGTGGCCGGCCGTTTGGAGCCAGGGCTACGCCGGTAGTAATTTTTGCGAGACTACGAGTTTTGGGGATAGAGGTATTTATATAGGCATCGTGGCCGGTGTTTCACCTTTGTTGTTTGAAACAACGGCCGTTTTGTTTGCTGCCGGGCAACGTGGCTAATTGCACGCCCCTCCGGGAAGGCACGAGCATTTTTTCTCTGCTCGTGGTCCACTTGGTTGGTGGAGGATCAATGCGCACAGGAGAGTGGGGACCCTCCACTTACCGGGAAGCAAAGATAACACACCCAGGAAAATCAAGAGGGTGAAACTACTGTTACATTATGTGAATTGTAGGAAATCATCTTCGTTTGCTTTTGTTTAAGATGTGGTGACAGGTCACGTACGGCTGATCAGGTGCCAGAGATCCGAAACCACGGCTTGACGACCAGGCCGACCAATCGCATTCGCCTCCAATAAGCCCCGCCTGTAACACTCTCCCCTTCAGCCAGATTCACCAGTCGATCGAAGCCTGGTTGCCCAACACTGGGACGTCCAGTCACGTGCGCGGCGACCGACTCGCACATCACACCACCAGCTCGGTTCTCCAACTTACAACTTCACCATGGAACATCCTGCCTTCACTCTCGCCGGTTTGTGTGCTGTCGGTGGCTCAATGGGCTACCTCCGTAAAGGATCTGTGCCATCTTTGGTCGCAGGCTCCACTTTTGCTGTTCTTTACGGATACTCCGGGTACTTGTTGAAGAAGAACGCTGATTGGGGCTTGGAACTTGCCTTGGGCTGCTCGGTGACTTTGTTGTGTGCTGGAATCGGTCGGTCGATTCCTACTGGCTTCAAGAAGCCTGTGCCATTGGCCATTCTTGCTTTGGGTGCCTTGTCTTCTTACTACTACGGCAAGAAGTACAACGAATTCTACCCTGTGTTTAACTAAATGAGATATGAATTATGCTTACGAAGAAAATCTCTGCTGAGAAAATGCTCTTACATTTGTGACTTATTTCTTTGTATTGTTCTCTATATTTTCTCTGGTTGTATGTATACATACTATGTTTGCGAGATCCCGAGTACAAACAACCGTTCACTGTCTGCAATTCTCCTTCTGTGACGAGGCGAATCGATCATTCGCTCATCTTCAATCGATCTGAATTTACTTTTCTACACTAACATTCCTAATCGTAACCTTTATTCATAAATATCGTGTCCCATAATCCATCCCTAGTTGAGTTCAATGACAGAAACAGATCTGCCTCTGCCAATGGCAGCCTCAGACACAATGCTGTCGGCGGCTGGCAATGGTGGGGAAGTTGGAGAGACGTTTGGAATCACGAATGGCTCCGAGACGTCGGTGGACAATTGCAAAAACTTGGCTGGGGTAATCATTGTAATATGTGTGGAGTTGTGATTAATTTCTTCCTGTGGAATTCTTCTTTGTGAATTTCTGAGTAGCTCAAAAAAAGATGTGGAAAAAAGTAAAGTAAAGAAAAATTTGATGGCAAAGAGCGGCTTAAATACTTTGCTGGAAATGTACCTCCGAAGTCATCTGGGGAAGTCCGACGCTCCGAGGCGCCGCCCGTGACGTATCGCGCTGCATGACTCGTTCGGCTACAAAATTTTCTGATAAGCCGGAGCAGCGGAGCCGGAAAAACAGGACCGAGGGGAAAAAAAGGAGAACAACAGACAGGGAAAAAGAGGGAAAAATGAGGAAAATAAAAATGAGTTACACAAAATGAGCGAAATCAATCACTCTCTTTCCTTCGTTTTCAAAAATTGATTCTTTGTTTTTGTTTCGGCTGTGTTGAGCTACTGTGGCGGTGGAATTACTAAGAAACGTGGAGGTCTGTTGCCCTACTGCTGACTCAAGTGGGGCTGCACAGAGACGAGCGGAGATGAGCCGGAGAAATCTGCAAATGGAATAGGGGAGGGGCTCGGTGAAATAGATCCGGAGGTCATTGTTTTCGTAAAAAGTCTCTTTTTTCAAATTCAATTTGATCATTTTGTTTTGATAGACTTTTAATTTTTCCATAGTTCCTTTGAAAGGGCAGTTTGTAGATGGTGCTGGATTAGTTACCCCAAAACAGACTGCACACAAGACGTAAAAACTCCGTACTTCAGTGACTGAAACTAACAGAGTAGTGAAATCAGCGATGCAGCTGTTTCAGTCCAAAGACCGAAATTCCAGTCGAAACCCAAATCTCAAATTTCAAGTCTAGCTCAGACTTTCGTAAATCTCTACGTATCTTACAGCAGTTGTTGATAGATGGATGTATTAACTGATTTAAGCAGCAACTGGCTCCTCAGCTTGCTCCTCCTTTTGTCTGAAAACGTTGACAGTAGGGGCTGGGACAGACTCGTCCTCGTCCTTGTACTCAGCGATCTTGACAGCATCTGGCAAGGAGGTTGGGCCGAACTTGTTCTTGGCAGGGTCTCTCATGATCTTGACTCTGATACCCAAGACACCTTGTCTCATCAAGACGTGTCTGATGGCGGTGTCAATGAACTCCTTGGTTGGTTGACCGGAGTGGATCATGAAACCGTCGGCGTACTTCTGGGACTTGGCTCTGGCAGCTCTCAACTTACCGGAGATGACAACCTCAACACCCTTGGCACCAGCACCCATGGAGAATCTCAAGACACCGTAGGCGGCTCTTCTGATTGGCAAACCAGACAACAACTTGGCCTTCAAAGCCTCGGCTTGGACAGCAGCAGACAAAGCTCTCTCCTCAACTCTCTCGGCGTAGATGGCAATGCCCTCTGGGGACAATCTGAATCTCTTGACAATCAAAGAAGTCAATTCGTGGATTCTTCTACCTTGCTCACCCAAGACACCTTGAGTGTTGGAGGCCTTGACGATAACCTCCAACTTGGTTGGGGTCTTTCTGACCTCGACACCGGCGTAACCTTGCTCGGCCAATTCTCTGGTGAAGAATTCGTTCAATTCAGCGTAGAAGACACCGTCGGCGACGAGCTTTCTCTTCTTGGACAAAATTTGTTGGGCAGACATTGTAGTTGATGAGTGAAAAATATTTCTGAAAATTTTTTCCTATACGCACCTGTGCCGGTGCACGACCCTGGCCGAAAATTTTGAGTCACGTGAGTGCGTCGTGGAAAGTCACGTGAACATCAAGCTCCACCACTATCAATGTCTACCATCCACCTACCACTAAATCAATGCCTACTATCACCCATCTAGCCTTCATTTTCCCGATTCATAGTTTCCATCGTAGTTATTCATTTACTATTATCTATCGTTTAAAACTTGTCGCCGACCCATTGTCTGGCAGACTTGAACAAGGCGATCCATGGACCGTAGCCCTTCCACTCCTCAGCCTTTTCAGTTGGGTACCACGAGTTGGACTCCAATCTGGTGACTCTCTCCGGGTGAGGCATCATGGCCAACACTCTGCCGTTGGCATTGGCGATACCGGCAATTCCCTCGGGCGAACCGTTAGGGTTGAATGGGTAGCTCTTGGCCACGGCACCGTAGTTGTCCACGTATCTGACCACGGCCTGCTTGTCTCCCGTCAAGAAGGCACCTTGGGTAGTCTCGTCCTTGAACGAAGCTCTACCCTCACCGTGAGCAACGGCGATGGGCAACTTGGAGCCCTTCATGTTTTGCAAGAAGATGGACTTGTTGTCGTCGCTGGCCTCCACTTCGACCATGACAAATCTGGCCTCGTACTGCTCACTCAAGTTGCGCTCGAACGTGGGCCAGTTGTCGGTACCGGGAATCAACTCGGCGATCCGGCTGAAGAACTGGCAACCGTTACAGGCACCAAAGGCGAAAGTGCCGGTTCTGTCCTGGAAGAACTTCTTGAACTCGTTTCTGGCCCGCTCGTTGAACAACACCGACTTGGCCCATCCGGCACCGGCGCCCAACACATCACCGTAGGAGAATCCTCCACAGGCAGCAAGACCAGTGAACTGGTCCAACGTGACTCTTCCGCTCAAGATGTCGGACATGTGCACGTCGTAAACGTCGAAACCGGCCTGCTGGAACGACCAGGCCATCTCTTGCTGCGAGTTCACACCTTGCTCTCTCAAGATGGCCACCTTGGGCTTTCTGTCCGAGGATGGCACCTGGATTTCGCTGGGGTTGAACGTCAACTGGTACGACAAACCGGGGTCGGCGTCGTCCACGATGGCGTTGTACTCCTGAGCACTGGTCTCGGGGTTGTCTCTCAACTTCTGGATGTGGTACGAGGTGTTGGTCCACAACTGCTGCAAGTCCGATCTGGTGTTCTCGTACACGGGCTCGTCGTTGACCTTCACCGACACCACCTGTTTCTGGGTTGGCTTACCGATGACGGAAACGTACTTCTCGGCGACGTCGTTCTGGCCCAAGATCTTGACGAACTTCTCGAGGTCGGCCGACTTGATCTGGAAGACAGCACCGAGCTCCTCGTTGAACAACTCGGTCAAGGCATCTTCCTTGGTGGTCAAGTTCAAGTCCACACCGCATCTGCCGGCGAAGGCCATCTCGGCGACGGTGGTGAACAAACCACCCTCGGATCTGTCGTGGTAGGCCAACACGTCCAAGTCCTGGTGCAAGGCAATCAACGACTGCAAGAAGTTCTTCAAGAGAGCATGCGAGTGGACGTCGGGCGAGGAGTCGCCGACCTCCTTGTAAACCTGGGCCAACGCAGAGCCACCCAAGGACTTCTTGACGTCGGCAGCCAAGTCCACCAACACCAACACAGTGTCGGAGTCAACGGCCTTCAAGTATGGCGTCCAGGTGTTGGAGGTGTTGGACACTGGAGCAAACGAGGTGATGCAAAGCGACAATGGAGCAGTGACCTCCTTGTCGCCCCACTTCATCTTCAACGAAATGGAGTCCTTGCCCACGGGGATGGACACACCCAAGTCGGGGCACAAGTCAAGACCAATGGCCTGCACGGCTTCGTACAACTTGGCGCCTTCGCCATCGTGCGAGGCAGCAGACATCCAGTTGGCCGAGAGCTTGACGGCGTCGATCGATGGGATGTCGGCAGCGAAGATGTTGAGCAACGACTCGGCCACACACATCTTGGCCGAAGCGGCGGCGGAGATCAAGGCCAACGTGGGCTTTTCACCCATGGCCATGGCCTCACCGGTGGACAAGATGGACTCGCCCAACGACGTGGCGGTGACCCCAACGTCGGCAACGGGCACCTGCCATGGACCGACCATCTGGTCACGGTCCACCAAACCGGTGATGAATCTGTCACCGATGGTGATCAAGAAGTTCTTGGAGCCAACGGAGGGGAGCTGCAAGACACGGCTCACGGACTCTTGCACGCTCAACGAGGTGGTGTTGAATGGCTGCAACTGCAAGTTTTGGGTGGTGGCCGTCTTGGACATCTTGGGGGGCTTGCCGAACAACACGGACATGTCCAAGTCGATTGGCGTGGACTTCAACAAGGAGTCGGTCAAGATCAACTTCTTCTCCTCGGTGGCCTCACCCACCACGGCGAACGGAGCTCTTTCTCTCTCGCAAATGCCCTTGAACAAGTCCAAGTTCTCGGGAGAAACACCAAGCACGTATCTCTCCTGCGACTCGTTACACCAGATCTCCATGGGCGACATGCCGGGTTCCAAGGACAAGATGTCTCTCAACTCGAACTTGGCACCCAAGTCGTTGTCGTGGACCAACTCGGGCAAGGCGTTGGACAAACCTCCGGCACCGACGTCGTGGATGGACTGGATTGGGTTACCCTCCTTTCCGAGCGAGACACAGGCGTCGATCACCTGCTGGGCTCTTCTCTGGATTTCGGGGTTTCCTCTTTGCACAGAGGCAAAGTCGAGCTCGGCGGAGCCCTCACCGGAGGAAACCGACGAGGCGGCACCTCCACCCAAACCGATCAACATACACTGGCCACCAAGCACAATGAGCTTGGAGCCAGGGGTGATCTTGGTGTCCTTCAAGGCCAAGCCGGGTCTGATGGCACCCATACCACCAGCCAACATGATGGGCTTGTGGAAACCTCTGACCTCGTTTTCGCCCTTGGCGTTCTTCACCTCGGTGGTCAAGGTTCTGAAGTAACCGTTGATGGCGGGTCTACCAAACTCGTTGTTGAAGGCAGCGGAACCGATGGGGGCCTCCAACATGATGTCGAGTGCAGAGGCAATGTGGTTGGGCTTGCCCACGTCTCTCTCCCAAGGCTGGGGCAAAGTGGGGATGTTCAAGTCCGACACAGAGAATCCAGACAAACCGGCCTTAGACTTGGAGCCACGGCCCACGGCACCTTCGTCTCTGATCTCACCACCAGAACCGGTGGCAGCACCAGGGAATGGGGACACCGCAGTGGGGTGGTTGTGGGTCTCGACCTTGACCAAAGTGAACACGTTTTCCGAGATCGACTTCCACTCCTTGGTCTTGAAGTCCGGCGTGAACACGTAACCCAAGGGGCCCTCGAACACGGCGGCGTTGTCGGAGTAGGCAGACACGGTGAACTGGGGGTTCTTGTTGTGGGTGTTGCGGATCATCTTGAAGAGCGACAAGTCCTTCTTGACGCCGTCGATGGTCCAGTCGGCGTTGAAGATCTTGTGCCGGCAGTGCTCGGAGTTCACCTGGGCAAACATGAAGAGCTCCACGTCGGTGGGCTT
This sequence comes from Metschnikowia lopburiensis (nom. inval.), assembly GCA_030563105.1. Lineage (NCBI taxonomy): Eukaryota > Fungi > Ascomycota > Pichiomycetes > Serinales > Metschnikowiaceae > Metschnikowia > Metschnikowia lopburiensis (nom. inval.). The sequence goes on from JAKUBC010000001.1 coordinate 1,076,264, forward strand.
TCTGCCAATGACGGTGTTGAACGCGTTGACCAAGTAGTCGATCTCGCCCTGGTCCAACGCCAAACCCAACTCCTTGTTGGCCTTGACCAAGTTGTCGCCGGAAATGTCCACGTGCACCAAGGGCTTGGGCGAGTGGTGGGAGAACAAGTCGTCGTACTTGGGGGCGTTCTCGTTGACGAACAACGTCTGGGTCATTCTGTCGTAGACGCTGCTCAAAAGCTCGCTGTTCTCGCCGATCTTCTCCAACAAGGGGAAACCGTCCTTGGCGGTGATCACGAGCGACAAACCTCTTTCAACCCGCTCAATGAAGTCGCCCAAGCCGACAATGTGGGCAATGTCGGTGGCCTTGGACGACCAGGGCGAAATGGTGCCGGATCTGGGCAAGATTCTCACCAAAACAGAGCTGTCGGAGAAGGCAGAGAGCTTGGCCTCATCGCCAGAACCTGGTTGGATGGTGACCATCTCCTGGAGAACCTTGTTGGACTCGATGGAGGTGTCCACGGGCGAGTCATAGGTCAAAAGAATCTCCACCAACTTCAACTGCGAGGCAGACAACTGCTTTCTCAACGACACGTAGTGGGTGTAGGCGGAGCGGACCTCGACAATGGCGCCGGCCAGGGCCAACTTCTTTTCCAAGTCCTGGACCAAGTTGTTGACTCTGAACTGCGACAAGGCACAGGGGCCGGGCAAAATGAGAAAGCTATCACTCATTTTGTAATAGAGACGTAATTCCTAGAGGAAGGCGACGTGTAATGGAGCGGTCGAACTGAGGAAGAGTTCTTTGAAAAGCTGCCGTGCGATGATGCGAATTCTTGGGTTATATATTAGTGCGGGACGGAGTCACCGCGATGGCCGAATCAACGGTCCATACTTGAAAAAAAGAAAAAGTTGATAGGAAAGACTAGAGTCTCAGTTAATTTCATAAATTCTATTCTTTTGGTTCTCTTACTCATTTTCTCGCCTGTTGATGTGGTCAACCCCAGCTTGAGTCATCTCGCTTCCTGCACTCTTCTCATCTCACAACCACATTCGTCTTCTCCTGATGGCTCAAGGTAACCTCAAGTTAAAGTCCAAAGGCAAAGGCAGGGTCACGAAAAAGCAGAGCAACTTGAGAGCGGCCGCACCCCTCATCATTAAGCCCAAGAAAAACGCCGCCAAACAGACGTTCAACCTCAAGAAAACCGTCGGGTCGCTGAACGGAACAGAGAAGTTGATCGCCAGCAGAGTCGGCCACTTGGAGCTCATCAAGGGCTCGAGAAGACAGATCGAAAAGCAGGAAAAGGATTCCGCAAAGAAGAGCGCCGCTAAAGCTGCCAAGAGTCTGTAATGTTGACCGTGGAGGAGATCTTGAAAGGGTTCCAAGAACCTCAACCGGTACCAGAAAATTCTACAGAGGATGAGAATTCCACAAATCCAGAGCCTGAGATTACACAGCCCAAGCCCATGATAGTGGTGGAGGTGTCGCCTGTGCCTGAATTGACGGCATTGGACCCGGATCGAGTTGCTGAGCAGCTCAAGAAAGAGAGACGGAAGAGGTCAAGAACCAATTAGATTGCATTGTTTATTAATATAAGGGTCATTGTATATCAGTTCTAGAGTCAACGCCTAGCGTGGAATCGAGCGAACGGCAGCTTCTTGCGCCTCGGCCTCGAGGTTCTTTCTTTTCATGGATCTTTCCTGAGAAACCACGTATCCGAGGATCAACCCTGCAAACACCACCGTGAGGAAGGTCAAAAATGCATTGATGGGGATGGGGTTCAGGTGGAACTTGGTGTGGGTGACCTTGTCCATCAACTGCTGCAAAATGTTGCAAATACCGGAGAAGCAGATGATGGTGCCATACACGGTACCGAAGGTGTCAAAACCAAACACCTTGGCGCAGAAGTCGGACACGGCCGTGTAGTAGAATGGTCTGTAAAGACACATCAACACAATGCCAAAGTACGTGGCGGGCAACCAGCTCAAGCAACCGCAAATACCCACGGTAATGGAGATGATGGACAAGAGACCCAACACATTCAAGGTGGTCAAGTTGTCCAACAAGAGGCCGATGAAAGGAATGGCGCAGAGACCACCCAAGGGCAAGGCCAAGTCGAAGAACTCGTTGATCTTGACGGCCAACTCCTCGCTTCCGTACAAGTATAGCTCCTGGGACTTGATGGTGGCGACAAAGAAGTTGATCCGGAGCATTTGGATGGTGGTGAACACCGTCATCAAGAGGAACCACGGCGACTTCAATTGCTCCACGATCGAGTAGCCGTGCATCACGCCAAACACGCCGCCGGTGGACTCGTACAACCGGTCCTCGGCCTGGCGTTCGTAAACGGATTTGACCGATGTTCTGGAGACGGTGGAGTCTCTTCTGCCCGTCTCGGAGAACGTGCCTCTTCTCGAGGCGTTGAAGGACGAGTACGACGATCTTCTCAAGAGCAACGACGTGGTTTCGGTCATGTTGGGCTGTGGCATGGTCGACGCTTCATCAGGGGCATTCACATCGGCCTCCAACAACAAGGTCTTGTCCAAGGGCTTTCCGGACTCGTCGATGGCGGTCTGGGCAATGCGTGCCAACGTTCCAACGGTCTTGTACGAGTCACGGGGCATGATGGTGGCCTGGCACACGAAGATGAAGGTGGGCACCACCAAGTAGTACATGAAAAACGACGACACGGACAACTGGAACCAGTTGATGTAGATGAGTCTGTAGACGAGGAACAACGCGGACGAGGAGTCGAACGCACCGGTCAAAAGCGCCAAGATCAACCCGGAGTTCTTGGGGAAACTGTTGGCCAACTGGAAAGACGAAATGAACACAAAGGGTCCACCCAAAGCAAGCAACGTGTAGCCCCACAAGTAGCCGTCCAAGAACGAGATTTTGCTGGCGGCAGAGAGCATCAAGCCTCCAGCGAAAATGATGAACGAGCCAATGATGCCCGTGACCTTAGGTCCATAAGAGTCAAGGAGCGATCCCACGGGAAGTGCAGACATGTTGGTCACCATACAAGCCACCGTGAAAAGGAAGTTGAGGGCCAAGTCCTGCTCGTCACAGGGAAGCGAGCTGTCTTTCTTCAAAGCGTTCACTTTGCACAAATTGCTGTAGACACCTTCGTTGATGAGCACCGGTTTGATGGCAGCAAAGCCAAACACGGGGCCGGCAGCGAGCAAACACCAGGTGATGGAGCAGGCCACCTGGACCAATTTCTTCGATCGAGACACCTGAGACATTTAACCGAGAAGGAACGAACGAGCGGTTGAGGGTTTTTCGGGGTGTTGATGTCGGGTGAAATTAACCTTGCTGCAGTCGGCCGTGGCCGAGGCTTGCATATGAGTGGACCGATAAGAGATCTGCAATACAGATAACTGAGACAGTGGGAAGAAAAGAAGAAAATAAAGAGAAAAAAGGAATTGGAGAAAAAGAAGATATGAGCTTGAGAGATGAATTGTTTTTCCAGAATTTGAAAGAATGTGAGAGACTTGACTTGCTACATGCCACTTGATTGATTCCGTTGATTCCATCCCAAACTCCAGTTCCAGGTTGAAACTATAGACTGACAATTTCATAACCCGATTTCTGCCAACCTTAGTTTCTGGTAACTGGTGCACGCCGGTCTCGACCACTGCAACTTGGACCAGGTGCCAGCTTACTAGCTTCATTCTTCCACTTCATTCCATTTCGCTCTCCATTTCGTTTCATTTCATTTTCAATTCCAAATTGCGAATCCAATTCTTGAATTCATTTTCCGAATCAATTCATCATGTCTTCTCTTCTCTTCCTCTCTGGATTTTCTCATTTGAGCTTAGAAAGGCGAGTAGTCGTGTTGCACCTCCTTGTACAGACTGGTGGATCTAGAAACCACCTGGACAAGGTGGTGAACCGTGATTGCCACAACGTTCAAAAATGCAAACACACCGATACCCAAGAGGATTCTGATGGCTAGCACATCGTACCAAGGCGTAGGTCCTTTCTTGTCGTCTCTTTTGCTGAAAAACGAGGTTGCCTTGTCCTTCAACGTCTCAGGGTTCACCTGAGACAACAAGTCGTCGTCGCTCAACACCCGGCCCTTGTTGAAAAGGTTGTTGAAGTCGAAGGAGTTGTTGCTAAAAGAGGGGACGTTTGATTCGGAGGTCGAGGCGCAGTGCATCATCATGAGCACGGCAGCGGTCGCCACCAAGCCAAGCAACACTATCCAGATTTTCCAGTTGGATCCCGTTTCTTTCTTGGTCTGCTGCTTTTCCATGGTGGAGGTTTCACTTTTGCTTTCCATGGTGAAGGTGTGTCTTGTTTACGCATTGTTCGGATCGCGGGCAATACATGATCTAAAAAAAGAAACCACCGTCTAGCAAAAAGATAAACGGAGAAAAGAGAAAAAAGTTGAAACAGTTTCGAATAATGACGGTATATTTTCAAAAAGAAGAGGTTAGAGGGGACAGTTGGGACCATTAGCTGTAGTTCACGTGACCGCTCACGTGCCCGCTTTCATCTCAACAAATTCTTTTTTCATCTCTTCACACCTACAACAACCATGTCGGGAGTCTTGTTCGAGGATATGTTCGTGGTCGAGTCCGTCGACCAGGCCAGATACAACAAGGTCAGCCGCATAGAGGCCCAGTCGTCCACCTCTCAGGATATCAAGATCACATTGGACATAAATAGCGAGTTGTTCCCCGTCAAGGACAGCGACTCCTTGACCATCACCTTGGCCTCCAGCTTGGGCAATGAGGCCTCCATGTTGACCTCCAACGGCTCCTGGAGACCACCCAAGAGAGGCGACAGATCGTTGGCCGACGACTACGACTACGTGATGTACGGTACGGTTTACAAGTTCGAGGAGAGCTCGGACAACGACCAGATGGCCGTGTACATTTCTTTTGGTGGTTTGTTGATGCGTTTGGAGGGAGGCTACAGATCCTTGTCCAACTTGAAGCAAGAGAACGCATACATTTTGATTCGCCACTACAAGGACAATTAGTGGCAGTGTAATATAGAGACGGCATTGAATGATGTAGAAAAAATAAAGTTAAGGAATACAAATTGTACAAGGAAAGGAGGCAAAGAGCCAATTCTTTTGGTAAATTGTCCGAATTTCTGGTAAATCTAGCATGTGGCTTTTGTTCACTTATCCTATATCTCTTGAGTCTGGACTCCGCGCACTTGTACAACCAACTCCATGGATGATACAGAGAAGCGTATGTACCACTTCAATTGAGCCCAATGACTCCGATTTGGTCTTGATAATTCTTATGATGGAAACTGAAGAAGCCATCGAACTAAACTAACCAATTTCAGCCGATCCGCTCTTGCAGCAGGTGCCTCTCATAAGGAACCCGGCCTACCGGCCCCCAAAACCAATCACCCTCAATGCAAACTACGGGAAGCTTCTATCCACGCTTGCAACGTCGGTGATTCCTCCTAAGTTGTCGGTCACGGAGCAGGATCTCCAAGGCTGGGTGGCAGAGCTAGAGGAACTCGAGCAACAGCTAGATCCGAAATTGAGAGAGGAGAAGGCGGCAGCGTACGAGGAATGGGTCCGCAAGCTGCAGACGAAAGTGGCGCCTGGTTTCAGTTTCGACGTCATGACCCCGGAAACTCGGTAACGGGCTTCCAAACCCAGATCACATATACTCGATACGTACACAGCCATGAACAGCTCTTCTGAGTTTGTCTATATTCAAAGTCAAACAATGGTTCTGTTACCAGTAACGTCAATAATGTAGTCAACAAACTAGCTTTCTTTTTTGGATCATTATGGTATTTGCATCTGAACGCAACATCTATTTTGGTTCGCATCTGCATGAATCTCGCAGAATCAATACTATGGCCTTTGGAATGGGACGAGTTCCCCACAGACTACGAGTGATCCTTTTGGTCCTAGCCTCACTTGCGGTTCTCGCATACTTGCATTTGGGCAACTCTCCTACGCCAGCCCCTCAGAAAATAACAGACTTCAGCATTATCAAGGCTCGAGATCACTTTTCACCACCTATCTACGAATCATGGGACGCCAACAATGGTGATATCCAGAAAAACTGCCGCCGGTACTGGTCGACTTTGGTGGCCAATAACAAACAGGGCAAACTTCAGCTTGGGCTTGGGGACAATTTTGCCTTTGAACCCCGTATCTACAAGAAATCCAAATGGTTCATCAAAGCAAAGGCCGATTTGAGGCGAAAATTGCACGAGAGCGGGGAGAAAATGAACGACTCTCATCTCCAGGCTTTGGAGGAGCGTTACCGGACGGAATTGCTGCAAACACACCGTAAAGAGAACGCATTCGTTGATCACATCACGCACCTTAGAGTCTGGGGTAAGTGCTTCGTGGACATTGCCGGCCCTGGTCTTGACTTAACAGACCCAGAGTCCTCAAAAACTATTAGCACATTGATTCCGTGGCTTCCGAAAGAGAACGCCATAGAACTGATCAAGAGGGCCATGGATGTTACTGGCCGTGGTCTTGTCTTCTTGGTCTTCCCAGACGGCCGTGAATACCAGCAAGTTGAGCGCATTGCACGGACGATCCAGGTGTTGAGAGTCCAAAAAAACGAACTACCGATTCAAGTCTCGTATTTCGGGGAGAACTCCATGACAGAAAAGTTGAAGAAGCTACTTGAGCGCACCGCGTCTTCCAAGTCTAGCATCTACCCTCCGAGCTCAGAATCGTTTTTGAAGGCAGTTGGTGAGTCTAATGTTGACGAGAAATCCCAATCCATCAGCTTTCAGAATTTGAAGACCTTCGTCGCTGGTGACGCTACCATCAACCACAATCTAGTGTTCCACTTGGCCATGATCTACAGTCCTTTTGAGGAAGTGATCTACATTTCCTCGCAGACGATTCCAATGACAGACGTGAGCTTTCTTTTTTCCAACGAGCGATACAAAGATCTGGGAATGTATTTCTTCAAGGAGAAAGCGCTGCTTGACTTCAAGATCGAACTCTTCCCCCGTGGCTTCTTCGAGACCAACGAGCTTGTCAATAGATATTCTGGCGTGAAAGCCAAAGAACGAGCGCTATTCGGGCTCAAAGAACTCAAGCTGGACGATTCGAAGTGGTACATTGACTTGGGGTTCCTGAAGTTGTTGGACCCCTCGATGATTGTGTTGAACAAACGGCGCCTGTTGCCGGGGCTTTTCATTGGCAGTATCTTGCCATTTCACAGCATCCTCTCGCCCAAATACGACGTTGCCGGGAATTTCAACCCGGAATTTTTGTGGCTTGGGCAAAAGTTGGCAGGAAGCCACGAAAGAGTGGCTTTCAACACTTTTTTTGCCTCGTTGGCAGGTGTTCCTACACCCATGGAGAACTTGCCGAAAACATATTTGTCCCATGAAATCTGCTCCGCTTCTTGGTCCCAGATTTTGGATGAGGACAACCGGTTGCTTTACGTGACATCCCATCAGCTTGAAAACAGGGTTTTGCCGGGCTTTGCGCTGGCTGTATTTGACAAGCTTACAGTCGAGAAGGCTGGCGCAGACAACAAGTGGATCGGTGAAACGGTTGGGAAGAATTTGCTATACATCAAGAACATTCTTCAACCGAGAGGCGTGAACGATGCCCTCATCAACGATGAGGGCCAGCCGCACGGATCATACCTGTCTCACGAAGATTTTGGGGCTGCAAACAATTACTGGTGTGCTTACGACATTGTCGGAGGTCTGGACCAAGGCAACAGAGGGTTCATTGTTGACGTGAGCGAGTCGGACCGTTCACGCTATCTCTTCTATTTGGACATGTGGCTACAGGATCCAAGTCAATAAAGTATGGGTAATAGAAAATTAGCGACAGTAATAACAAAACGATTTTCTTTTCGAAAGCAAAGAAATCAGTACCATTGGCGTTGGAGCAAAAAAATATCGTCACAGACAGGATTCGAACCTGCGCAGGCAATGCCCAACACCTAGGCTGCTAATAGCAGGGTGTCGCCTTAACCACTCGGCCACTGTAACTCTCAACACAAAACTTTTTGAGCACAATGCCAGGGGCACTTATTTGAAATTTTTGATTACGCCGGGCGTGGAAGATTCTGTGACAAAAAGTGAGTAATACAAAAAGAAAGTTCTTTTGAGAGTGATTGGATGTTCGAGTGCGACTCAGTCTCGCAATTAGTGACCAATTCACTGAACTGGACTAAAGGAGCCGGATCAGGGTGATCAATTTCTCGTCAATTGACGCTTAGTCTCGATCCCTGAACTCCGAGCATCTCTAGCTTTTAGACTGCTGGTTGTGAGCTCCCGACCCCGGATTTCCTGCTCATTCCGGGCTTTCGAATTCCGAACCCGGCTCCCCCAGCCAAGACATATCTGCATCCATCACCCAATTCCCCACATGGCGCATCACTTTACTTCGTGGAAGCTTCCGTACATGGACGCACAATACCCCCACCAAATTCGCTCCAGCCCTACAATTTTCCGATCATTCAATTTCATTTTGCATTCTCTGCATGACGGGTGGTTTGCTGCGACCGTGGGCGCGTTTCAATAACAGAGGGAAGCTAGAAGTAGATACAAAGAATATATAGCGAGTCATAAACTCTTCTCCATTTTCCCCCCTTCTTTTCTCATTTCCACTCCAATTTCGAGCTTCGGCGCAGCTCCCCTGTAGCTCCGCAGGCGACCCCTCATATACCCCACCTTCACCGTCCACCGTGCACGGGCGCGCACCTCTATTTCGTGACAATTTGGCACATTCCCTTTTTCCTACCACCACCATGAAGAAACACACCAAGACCCATTCGTCCTATGTATGTACACCGCCAGGAGACGCTCAAACTGAGGGCAATTTCGGCATTTGCCCATTGGCAGCAATTTCTCAAATTCCCAATTCTGCCACTCGTCTCGTCTTCCCCGTCACTATTGATCCAACTAACACATAGGCCTTCGACAACACCGCCACCACCATGGCTGCGTCGCAGATGCGGAACGCATTGAACAACTTGGCCGACACGGTCGAGAACAAGGACGAGCAGCGCCGGTTCGAAAACGAAATGGACTCCTTCTTCGCCTTGTTCAGAAGATACGTCGCCGACAAGGCCTCGGGCTCCACCTTGGAGTGGGACAAGATCAAGTCCCCTACGCCCAGCGAGGTCGTGCAGTACGCCAAGTTGCCCGAGGTTTCGGAGAACGACACCTCCAACTTGTCCCGTTTGGCTGTGTTGAAGTTGAACGGTGGGTTGGGTACCTCCATGGGTTGCGTGGGCCCCAAGTCCGTCATTGAGGTCAGAGACGGCAACACGTTCTTGGACTTGTCCGTGAGACAAATCGAGCACTTGAACAGAAAGTACGACACCGACGTGCCGCTCCTCTTGATGAACTCGTTCAACACGGACGCCGACACCGCCAAAATCATCAAGAAGTACTCCGGCCACAGAATCCGTGTGCGCACCTTCAACCAGTCCCGCTACCCTAGAATCTTCAAAGACTCTATGTTGCCCGTGCCCGACTCGTTCGACGACGACTTGGAGACCTGGTACCCACCAGGCCACGGTGACTTGTTCGAGAGCTTGGTGTCCTCCGGTGAGTTGGACGCCTTGTTGGCTCAAGGTAGAGAGATCTTGTTCGTTTCCAACGGTGACAACTTGGGTGCCACCGTGGACACCAACATCTTGAACCACATGATCGAGACTGGTGCCGAGTACCTCATGGAGTTGACCGACAAGACCAGAGCCGACGTCAAGGGTGGTACCTTGATCAACTACGATGGCCAGGTCAGATTGTTGGAGATCGCCCAGGTGCCCAAGGAGCACGTGGAGGAGTTCAAGAGCATCAAGAAGTTCAAGTACTTCAACACCAACAACTTGTGGATCAACTTGAGAGCCGTCAAGAGATTGGTGGAGTCCAACGCCATTGAGTCCGAGATCATCCCCAACCAAAAGACCATCTCCAAGGGTTCCTCCGACATCAACGTGTTGCAATTGGAGACCGCTGTTGGTGCTGCCATCAGACACTTCGAGGGTGCCCACGGTGTGGTGGTCCCCAGATCGCGTTTCTTGCCCGTCAAGACCTGCTCGGACTTGCTTTTGGTCAAGTCCGACTTGTTCTACCTCGAGCACGGTGCATTGAGATTGGACCCAACTAGAGATGGATTCGCCAACCCATTGATCAAGTTGGGCTCGCACTTCAAGAAGGTCAACGACTTCCAGAAGAGGCTCCCACACATGCCTAAGATCTTGGAGTTGGACCACTTGACCATCACCGGTAACGTGAAGTTGGGAAGAAACGTCACGTTGAAGGGTACCGTGATCATTGTCGTCAACGACAACGAGTCCATCGAGATTCCAAACGGCTCCGTGTTGGAGAACGTGGTTGTCACCGGCAACTTGCGCATTTTGGAGCATTAGTCAGACACGCTGTCAAGTAGAAATCACAATTCAACATTGCTTTAATAGGGAGCCAAGCCGTATCGCGAGATGGAGGCTTATGCCATAGATTTACCCAGAACTCGCCACCAGTTCGCTAAAATCCACGTGTAGTAAAAGCAAAAATACCATATTAGCGTCGGTCAAGAGTTTTAGTCAACTTTCAGATGAAGTGTAATCGCGTAACTCAGACAGCGATTATGTATTTACAGTTTCGCGTGTGCCTAACTCATGATCGCAAAAGACGCAAACATCACCGAAAAATCGAAATCTGAGTGAAAATTTGAAAAGACCCTTCAATTAAACAACCTGCTTGTTTCGTTTCGAATTGTCACTTTGACCGCTATTTTTGTTACCGCTTCAATGTCTAAAACCGTTAAAGCCGTTTTACTGCAAAATGGAGTAACTGACCAACTACAAGACCCGCTGTTTCCAGTCAATGGCTGCCACGATTCATGCAGACAATCAAAAAGTTGTTAAGTCAAACTTCCAGTGTTTCTCTGTGCTTTTGATTGTAATCTGCCAACGTGGGAGGTGCGGAGAATGTACCCCGCAAAATACATGTGGAGCTATCGCGAGATCAAGCACCACCAACGTTTTCCACACGATGGAGAAGTTTGAAGATATATGCTCGAAGTATGTTACTGCTACTGATGATGGTTCAGTCCCGGCAATCAATTCGGTAATTGCTGGCTTTACAGATTCCGAATCTACCCAATTCTTGACGGCTAAAGGAGTTGCAAACATCGAGACAAATGAGCCCATTTCAATTGACAGCACCGTTCGCTTTTTCAGCTGCACTAAGTCAATGACCGCCATGGCGATTTTGATCTTATGGGAGAAAGGTCTCGTGAACTTGGACACCCCCGCCAGCCAGTACTTACCCATCTTGGACGAGTTTGGCATTGTTGATGATTTGGACATGATTGACGAAAACACAGGAGACTTTATAAAGCCTCCAAGAAAGCCCAAGAATCCGGTCACCATCAGGAACTTGTTGCTTCACAATTCTGGCTTTACGTACAACTTCCCAGACAACCCGCATGGAAGAATCTATGGAAGGATCAGAAAGCACAAACTCCCCACTCGAGAGATCCTGATGGAAATATTTCATCCCGAAATTATGCCTTTGGTGTCGGAGCCAGGAAGTCAATGGATCTACGGCTACGGAATTGACTGGGTAGGTCTCATCGTCGAGGCAGTATCTGGTCAGAAGCTCTCTCAATTTTTGACCGAGAATGTCTTCAAAAAGGCCGAGATAGAAAGTATTACCTTTGACGGAAGTACTTTGTCGTCTTTGATTCTGCTTCATGACAAATCAGATGGTAAGTTGAAACTTCACCGCGGACATCCACTTGTGTCCTTGACCAATCCGGTCGATATGGGTGGCCAGGGAAGCTTTGGTAAAGTCGGAGACTATTTGAAGTTCTTGCGTATTTGGCTAAACTATGGCTTGTGTAAAGACACAGGGCATAGAATCCTCAAAAAGGAAACGGTGGAGTTTGCCAGGCAAAATCACCTTCCAAGCGACAACTACGTGTTGGCTCCGGGATCAGATCCAGAAGATGGCTATAGTTTGTTGGGCTGTGCCTACAACACAAGAGACTTGCTGACTGGGAGGGGAAAAGGTTCAGTGTATTGGTCTGGCTTGGCCAATTTGTACTTCTGGGTCGACTTCGAGAACGACTGTGCAGGGTTCTGGGGCTGCCAGATCATACCATTCAAAGATCCCAGCTGCTGGGAGGGCTACAGAGAATTCGAAACAGCAGTTTACGATCACCTCAAAAAGACCAAGGCTTGAGTTAGGATTAAAATGAGCTGCTGCGAAAGAACTGCGCACTATGGAGCCTTACTAGAACGAAAAGTGAATATGATAACGAAAATGGAATTAAAGAAATTGAATTCGAGCCGAGTCGGACTAAGTTGGTTTGAATGAATCGCTATGTGCTGGCGAAAAAACGGAGTATCTAATGGCTCTGTGGCCGAGCGGTCTAAGGCGGCAGACTCAAGTTCTGTTATCGTAAGATGCGCGTGTTCGAATCACGCCGGAGTCATTATTTTTTCGAAATCTCTCCTTTTGCTATTTGAAGATCATGGTTTTTCAGATGCTAAAGAATAACCAGAAGAGTCATGCCCGATGTCTCCGCGTCCTTACTTTATCACAAGTGTCACAGCATCACGCGCAGTGCTGCACATATATTAGTCATATCAGAGGTGTACTTATTTCGCTGCGTCTGCAACTTTAACACCAAAACACACAACATTCAATATGACTGAGAAAACAGCAATTGCATCGCTCCTTGATACAGACTTGTACAAGATCTCGATGCAGGCTGCTGTCTTTGACTCGTTCAAGGACGTGTCTGTGATCTACAAGTACACCAACCGCACGAATAGCATGGTCCTCAATCAACAAGCCATTGGGTGGTTGAAGCTACAGATTGGGCTTCTAGGACAATTGAGATTCACCGAGGAGGAGGTTTTGTATTTGCGGGAGAAACTCCCACTGGCCCCACAGGCATACTTCGACTCCTTGGCTACGTTCAAGTTGGACCCTAGTTCTCAGGTCAGGTACACGAATGATTCCGATAATTTGCAAGACTTTTGCCTTGAGATCAGCGGCTCGTGGTATGACACGATCTTGTACGAGATCTACGTTTTGGCCCTCGTGTCGGAGGCATACTTTAAGTTCGTGGACACGGACTGGGACTACAACGGCCAGGAGCAATTAGCGCTGGACAAGACCACACAACTATTGGAAAACGGCTGTGCGTTCAGTGAGTTTGGAACAAGACGGAGAAGGTCGTACAAGACCCAGGAGATTGTGGTATCGTCCATTTGCAATGCGGCCAATGCCTCGCCAAACGCAAAGCTATTCTTGGGCACTTCGAACGTGTACTTGGCCAAGAAATACAACGTGGCACCAATCGGAACCGTTGCCCACGAGTGGTTTATGGGTGTGGCCTCCAAGTTGCAGGACTATCCCTCGGCCAACAGAGTGGCCATGGATTACTGGGTGAAAACGTTTGGCCCCAAGTACTGCGGTTTGGCGCTCACTGACACTTTCGGGACTGATGCGTTCCTCAAGAGTTTTGGAAAACCTTACTCTGACTATTACGTTGGTGTTCGCCAAGACTCGGGAGACCCTGAGGAGTACGCTCGCAAGATAGGCAAACACTTCAAGTCGTTGGGATATCCGCCCTTCTCCAAGACCATCTGCTTTTCTGATTCGTTGAACATTGAGAAATGCATCCGGTACAAGAAGACAGCAGAGGAGGAAGGGTTGAAGGCCATTTTCGGCATTGGCACGTTCTTCACCAACGACTTCAAGAGCAAGTCCTCTCCGAGCCAGAAGTCTGCGCCTCTCAACATTGTGATCAAGTTGGCAGAAGCCGCAGGGAAGCCCTCTGTCAAAATCAGCGACAATGCTGGTAAGAACATGGGTGACGCAGAAACCGTCAGCAAGGTAAAGGAGGTTCTTGGGTACACGGAGCGAGAGTGGGAGGATGGCGACGAGTCAAAAAGATGGTGAAATTGTTCAGTGACAGTGTCACAGCAACGGGGCTGTCATTAAGTGACGGGCCGTCGATCCATTTTATGTTGATATTACAAGCCACGTTGAAATTCGCAGGAAGGACTTTGTCCAGCATGTCCCATATACCACCCAGCAGTAGCAGTCAGCTGACAGAAAGTGGAGCAGAAACGATTCACTTGGATTGAGATTTTACTCAGAACCATGTTTTGATCCTTGCAGCGGGGACTGTTTCCCTCGCTGAGCCGTTGTTCCCCAATGGGGCATATCACAGTCCCAAAAAAGCGATTTCACGTCCAAATTCTTCCCTGTCGGCCGAAAGGAATCATGATCGGCCTTAAATCTCAGAGTGTTCACAAACCAACTCTATTTGTCTTCTTATTTTCAGCCTCGACGACGCTTTCGGTCTGGTACTGGCTCTATTCTATGCTTTGACAAGCGCCCCGAACAGCTGCATCCAGGTCTTACACCATATGGAAAGCTGTGAAACTTTCGTAAGCACTTAATAATTGAACACGAAAATTGGTCTGTTGAAGTAACTACCTGATATATGTAGTGTCATAGATCACGCGGTGGCATACTCGCAACCCCATAGCGCGACTCATTCTCTCCCCACAACATGGCCAGAAAAGAAAACCCCCTGCCTAAAATGGAAGCAGGCTTAAGCAGGCTAAGCTGTCCATGAGTATCACTTGCTCAACGGTCTAAGCAAGACAGTGCCGTTGACAGGTTTCACCATAGGGATTTCTCCGAACGGGACGAGGCGCTAACGCCCATGAACGCTCTAGCGTCTGGAACGTCAACAACTTCCGTTTACGCTTGTTTTCGTGGAACCCGACATATTCGACTACTTTCTCAACGTCATCTCTAGTATCCAGCATTATGGGCTTTTCCTCCTGTTATTCTAAACGCTAAAAGATGGGGATTTGGGGCATTAGTGCCGAACGCTATGTGGCACTGATGGTGGTATCTCCCGCGACCATTTTCGGATAAGGTTTTGACTGAGAAGCCTCCGGGACTATGAGCGGCGGCAGGCTGATCTACAGCTACTGTTGGCTTAGATGATTGTCCATGCATGAGGTGAGAATCTGGCGGGGAGAAGGCTTCCCTTGCACAGCAGATAAATAGCCACGGGTCCTCGCCGTTAGTTCCAACTCATCACTGATTTCAATATGAGATTGCAACTCGAATATTTGGCTGTGGCCTTGTGCGTGCCATTAGCCCAATCCGCTAACGTCTTGGGTCTCTTCAAAAAATCCTCAACCACTGACGAGGCAGCTTTGCGCTCTTATATGGAGCACACTAGCTCCGGCTCTCGCTCTTTGAATGCCAGAGACAAGGCGCCTTCTGTTGACGGTTGTCCGCTGGGACCCGCATTTCGCGACGTGAAAGCGACTTCTTGGAAAATCCCCCTGAACTTGGTCTCCGACGAGGACTTGTTTCACAAGACCAACGTCGACGAGTTCTTTGCTGGCAAGTTCAAGAATTTCGGTGGCATCTCGAAGACTTCGTCATTCAAAGACCCTAACTATGAGAACGACGAGGATCTCGGCCCGGAGCATTTCTGGTACCGCTTTTCTGTTCTCCGTCTCAAAACCGTTGTTATCGACAGTCACTTTTATGCTAAGAAAACCGGAACTTATGAGTTCAAAATGACTGTGGATGGCAGGGCTACCTTCCAGATTGGCTCGCCTAACGGATGTGATGGAGACTTCGACAATTTTATCAACCTGACCTTTGCTTACCAGCTGTTCCAGGACGGCGCTCGTGACGGGGAGTTCAAGATTGACTTGGTTGGCGGTATTTGGTACCCAATCAGAATGCTTTTGGTGGGTACCGGTTCGAAGTCCATTTTGGACCTCACGGTGTCTGACCCCGAGGACGACGCCCCATTGCTTTTCGCCAGAGAGGATAAGCTCAAGCTTGAATTCGAGAAGAAGTCTGACGAAGAAGAAACTGAGAAGCAAACTATGGAAATCGATAATTCGGGGGATGCAGAAAGCGAGTTTCCTCCATTGAAGGACGATGAGGAAGAAGGTGGTGACGGTCTGAAGGATGAGGAAGAGGATAAGGATAAGGAGGGCGAAGAACTGAAGGAGGAGGAGAATGAGGGAGAGAAGAACGAGGAAGAGAAGAACGAGGAAGAGAAGAACGAGGAAGAGAAGAATGAAGGAGAGAAGAATGAAGGAGAGAAGAATGAAGAAGAGAAGAATGAAGAAGAGCAGAAGGATGACGAGAAGAAGGATGACGAGAAGAAGGATGACGAAAAGAAGGATGACGAGAAGAATGAGGAAGAGCCGAATGAAGACGAGAAGAATGAAGAGGATAAGAACGAGGACGAGAAGAACGAAGAGGAAAAGAATGAAGAAGAGCAGAAAGATGACGAGAAGAAGGATGACGAGAAGAACGAGGAAGAGAAGGAAGAAGAGAAGGAGGAAGAGAAGGAGGAAGAGAAGGAGGAAGAGAAGGAGGAAGAAAAAGAAGACGAGAAGAAGGATGAGGAGGAGCAGAAGGACGAAGAAGGAAACAACGACGGGGAGGGTGCTCAGGATCAAGTTAAGGAGGTTACGATGACAGTGACTATCACGGACACCGAGACCGTTACCACTTGTGATGAAAATGGCTGTTCGGTTGAGACCGTCACCACCACACATGTCGAAACCGTTACTGACTGTGACCCAAAACCAACTGACGATTGCGAGCCAAAGCCACAGCCAACTGATTGCGAGACCCCAAAACCAAAGCCTACTGACTGCGAAACTCCCGCACCAAAGCCAACGGACTGTGACCCTCCCGCACCAAAGCCCGATCCCAACTGCGATCCCGCACCTCAACCTCAACCAAAGCCCGATCCTAACTGCGATCCCGCACCTCAACCAAAGCCCGACCCCAATTGCGATCCCGCACCTCAACCAAAGCCTGACCCCAATTGCGATCCAGCACCTCAACCTCAACCAAAGCCTGACCCCAATTGTGATCCAGCACCTCAACCTCAACCAAAGCCTGACCCCAATTGTGATCCAGCACCTCAACCTCAACCAAAGCCCGATCCTAACTGCGATCCAGCACCCCAGCCAAAGCCACAGCCAACTGACTGTGTGACTCCTCAACCTGCTCCCCAACCTCAACCAACTGAGGATAAGGTCGTGAACTGCATTACCTCGACTATTGTCATCTGTGAGGATGAGTGTGTTGAGTCTACTACGGTTATCACGTACACCTCGACTATTGTGACGAAACCTACTCATTGCGCAGATGACCACATGCCCAAGAAGGCTGCTGGCGCGAAGAACAATCAAACCAAGAATGCAGTTTACGATGGAGGTGCCTCCAAGAGTTTGCTTCCAGCATTCTGGCCCCTCATCTTTGCTGTTGTGGCCATCGTTTAAAACACTCAAACTGATTGAGCCATTGATACCAAGTTCGCTGCCTTTTGACAGCTGTTTTTTACACTGTGTTGTTTTTCGCCTCGCAATATACGAGTACTTGATTTTGTGAAATCTGAAGTCTGTAGGCCTACAGTACATCGATTTGGGACACAAAGTCTTTTTAGAATTTCATTTTTCGGATCATTGCGACATTGTAAGATGCTGAGTAGCCTATTTATGACTGAATCATGCTAACCTTGAAGCCTCGTATTGCGCGATTCATTTTTCGGAGATTTGGCCGAGCCGACGCGATTGTGCAGTGTTAGACCCCCACTTCAATCATGAACAATGACGATCTTGCGGAATTGAACAGCCTCATTCACCTGTGCGGTCGATCAAACCCCCGCTTATACCTGACAAGCTAGTATCTTGCTCATAGACTTGTGTGACTTTTGGCAGCATCTGTCATTCGGACCGACTTCGCCCCGGTATGTGCAGGCGCGAGGCTGTTACATACAGAGATATCGTGGTCAACAATACTTTGCGACAGGCTTTTTAGCACCCGTTTCTCGCAACATACAGGTCGGTAGCCGCAGTTAAGATACGGCGTGCATCGGGGATTATTTTCGCCGGCGCAGAGCCAGTAAAAATCCCCACAATCAGCCGCAGACATGAACAACATATAAGTTCGACCGATCCCACGGCAGATCGTCATCACAAACATGAAACTTATACCGCACTTGACTATCCTCACCACTATCTCCTTGACGTCCGCACTCACTATCGATAAGAGCTTGACGGACTTGGCTACGCCGTCGCAGTCTCCAGATGCGGCTGAATTTCTTGGCTTACGAAATGAAACTGGACCAGCAGTATCTGGGCCACCCTATGTGGAGGCACCAAAGTGCAACTTCACCGTTCCAGGACCAGACTCAAAGTTCGACAACAACACAGTGCTGCCGTTTGGCGCTATGAAGCCTGCCACCAACTGTTCATTTTCGAACTCCTACGACAACAGCTCGATCCCCCGAGGTGCCCCCGGTAACCTCACCTCCTTTGGCTTTGGCTCGGGTGGTCGTTCAGGTGGCTACAGAGGTGGATGGGGACACACGGGTGGACATACGCATACGCACCATAGCTCCGGTCACAAAAGCCATGGAAATTCTACCTCTGGTGCAAACGATATGGCCCAGAGATTGGACTCGAGGCTCTTATTAGCCCTTCCGCTCGTCCTTGTTGTCGTTTAATGATATTACGAAAGCTTCCATTCTCGTCACATGTGGAGTCTGTCAAGCTGACATTTACGAATTCACGTTATTGAAACACTAATCAATGTAGCGCGCCTTGAGTTGAGAATATCTCAAGTTGCTGTAAATTCCAGCGTGTGGAGTTTTGAAATGGATCTTGTTCGAGATAGCTCGAGTATGGTGTAGTGGAAACTTCCGGTCACAGACCATCATTGTCTCGAGGCTTTTGCGCTAAGCTCACCGAGTGGATTGTCCAAGAGGAAAACAGTAGAAAGAGATCGGGCACAATTCTCCAACCGAACGGGAAATTGCCTGATGTCTCAAGTACTGGTGCACTTTTTGCAACTGCTAATACACCGAGTGCAGAAAACGGCGACGGTCGTGGCAGCGGAGAAGTTTTTGTAATAACGTTGACTGTTCTACTGCAAGCACTCGACCTTCCCTTTCCGACGCCATAAGTTTTTCCTCAACGGTGATTCCATTAACCTCAAATCCCATGAGAGCTACGTCTTCAACCATTTTTCTCATTTCACTGTCTCCACCACTTCTACTGGTGGTTATCGGTTACGTCTGCTCTGTCTATTGAGTCAACGACCTAGAATCTGGCACAGGAAGCCGCTTCACACTTTTAACTTTTCCCTGTTGCCTTCTCGTAGTTAAGAACTTGAAGTATTGAACTACTTTCTGGAACTTTGTTCATACTTCATTTTTCGCTGACACCATCTGCGCATTCGTGGAACATTCCTCGTGGGCAATTCTCTGTTGAACAAAGCCCTCGCTGGCTCAGTTAAGTTCAATTTGAGCGTGGAATGCAATCTAGCTTTCAATTTTGAAGCATTCCCTTGCGTTTCGACTGATATTCTTCGGTGTGTGCACCCAGATTAGAAAAGAGGCAATTACTCCAACGAATATCACAAAAACAGGGATTCTGCTTACTAGGAGGAGGTTGTGTAAACGTCCAGCATTGATATGAATGCACGCAAGTGCAATAATGAGCTGATTTCGATTTTTAATTACTTGTCGAAAGTTTCTTAAATGATGATTAAAGACTAAACTTTTTGATTTTTCGCGCTGTTGACTTAACTGTGCGAATAATGCAGACTCATTATAACATACACTCTTGAGCTCATTCTCCAGACAAGTGTCACATCGATATAGAAGTTTCTCCTCTTTAGCGAATCAAAAATAAGAATGCTTACGTTTTTGTGGGAGGCCAGTTTCTTAAGCGGAATATCACGAAAGCTGGCACTGACACAGTGCGCCTATGGATGGGCCAGCACTTTTTACAAATACACCAATAATGAAAGCTTGATTTCTTACCTCCGAAATTCGAAGAAAAAAAGTGCATTGAATCTTCGAGAGACAAAAGAACTCAATTTCACTCGATACGGTGTCATCGACTCATGCACACAAACCTTACTTCTGCACCCACAGAGCGGTGTACAACTGCATCTGCGACAACCTTATAGACAAAGTCTTGACAGTTCAATGTTCGTAACAGATCTAAGTGAAGAGTACATAGAGTGGCATTTTCTGCAAATGCTTTAAGCTACTTCATGGGTACACGCAGGAGTTGTTGGCTGTCGAATCCCAATGACTCAAGAATATGATTTCGGCTCTCTTACTTTGAAGCAGAAGCCCGAAGTGTTAGGCACAAAATCATCGAAATGGACACAGTGTTCGCCTGTGGGACAGTCAAAAGAGTAGTCACATTCGGTGGAAACAGGATCGATGGGAGACCCAACCCCCAGGCATGGAGTGGCGTCCGGAGTGGGTGGGTGAGATGGCTCATAATCAGGTTCGTTTGAAGTACTGCCGCGGGTGGTAGAATCAAACAACGGATTGGGGAAACTCTCTGCTTCCGAGTAACGCGATAAGCGTGTTCTGTTTCCAGGAGGGCTTTGGGAGTATCCTGGCAATATAGCGTGGAAATAATAATCGGGGTCTTTCATTGCAAGAGCCACCGTGAAATATTTCTTGCCAGGCATTTCAGCGTTGACTTTGACAAATCTCGAATCGGTGTCCTTCAAGATGATTGTGCGGTCGAGCCTATTGGCTGGCCAAGTCCATCCAAGATATTCGTTCATGAATCCCCAGTTCAAGAATTGATAAAGAGCCATTTTTTTTATTGAAGATAGGGATGTTCAAATTATGGAAGACAATGACAGGTCTTTATAAGCCATTAAGGAAACGCTGCAATAGTTGTAGTCTTTGCTCTGATGATGACTATAGGAGTTGGAATCCGCATCTGCGTGTGAGACTTCTCCAATTGCCTTGCGACTCAGAACCCTTCAAGGGTCCGAGAAAGGGGACAATAGGATGAAGAAAGGAGATGTATGTTCAGGAATGTCTAGACCTAGCATGGCGACCGAATATTGAAGGGGTAGCTAGCGTGATTTAACTTAGCCAAAGCTCGTCAACGTATTTTTGATCAAAAGCATACGGAGGTAAAGCGGAAAACACTTCTGTGGATACGTGTTATGTCATTCCCATCGGAATATGACATGGGGATTATGCATCGAAGCCAGGCACCCTGGCGGCAACCTGGAGTTGGTCCAGGACTCAACGCACCCAGTTAGCAACGATTCCATAGAACTGCCTTTTCCACACGACCGAAGCCGCTTCCCCTGGTGCAAGCAATTGGCCTCAATTCCTATGCAAGGATGGTGAAAACCGCTGTTTTCGTTACTGCAATACTAAGTCATTACATAAAACATATTATCAGAAGAATCTTGCCTGAAAGAGGGTAAACGAACTCGATCAAGATCGATGGCGCTACTTCAAACTAAGGCCAAAGCAAGCGGAAGGGCCAAGACAATGGACCTCAAGCGAGCGAGAGTACCCGAGCTGCCGTAGGTAATGATCGAAAGTGGACCGCTGCTTGAAGCAGGAATAGTGCTCGAGCCAGTGGTGTAACTAGTTCCGCCTTGCACAGCAGTATCAGCTTGTGAACGGATCTCATTGCCAGAGCCGTTGCCAGTACCACCCTTGGGTCCAGAGCCAGTAGGTAGTGGTGTATTAGGAGGTAGTGTTTTTTTTTTTTTTTTTTTTATGAGCGTGTATTTCATAACCAAAGTCTACGAAATAAGCTAAGTGGGTGCCAAAATCATGCGAAAACCACCCTAGAGTCTCCTTTTGCAAGGGGTGCCGGAGCATGAACAATTGGGGGTTGCGATTATTTAACGAGGTTCGTCCTCGACGTTGTCATTGACACAAACGTGCCTCGGGGGCTATCTTGACATAACA